>VXBX01007815.1:0-12346 GCA_013400415.1 Scytalopus superciliaris
TCGCGAAGCCCAGCCATGAATGAGGAGATGTTTATTGTGCAGGTAGCTGTGCCTATGTCAGTCATCTTGACTTTATAATCAATGGAGAGAAATAGGCACTTTGGGGATAAGAAAGTTTTCATTTTCAGCTACTACTCTGGAACAAGATGAATCATCTTGTAGATACATGAGTTTCTTCTGTCTGTGGAGTCTAAAAAACTAAGTTGCCTCTCAGAACTGTTGGTAATTGTTGTTAGCTGTTTGGGATTTCGAGAATACCATTACATTGTTACAGATGCAAGTTATTACAGTAACAGCCAGTAAGAAAATACAGTTCCAGGTGATAATGCAACTTATTTTCTCAAAAACAACAAAGCGAAAACATTGAAGTAGTAGAAAAGGAAGGTTTATTCACTGTAATGATAGAAAAAGAAGCAAAGTTTGAGAAAAAGAAAAACAAGTAAATATACAAACACAAAAAACTTTTCAAGTGGAACAATACAGAATTAATAGACTGAAGATCCAAAATTAAAAAGTATAAAATTACTTGAAAGTTTCGCAAAAAATTGACTCTACTAAGACCATGATTAATAGACTTTATTAAGACGGTATTAAGAATTTGCATTAAAGCTGTAATGCAGTATTAATTTTTTCAGGAATGTACTTCATAAGTTGCTGCATACATTAAAGAATATGGCACCTCAGGGAAGCTATTTATGAAAATTAGTAGGCTATTTTAGAAACATTACAGCATCACCATATTTCTTATGAACAATTTTGCTAAAATGCAGTTTACTTTTGTATCTGTACATATCAAGAGAGGTAGTTGAAACTACTCAAAACTAATAGTATTGAGGAAAGTATTTCACTTCCTATTAAAAATTACATGGTTACAGCTTTAGAATATGCAGACACCTTCTGCTCTACAATTTATAGTCTTTAAGCAAATTAGTGAATTTCACTAGGTAATGCCATTTAAAATTTTAAAAAGATAAAATTTCTGACAGGTTTTACTTTAAATTTATAGCTGAAAAAGTTTAGTGGGCATTTAGTGGTAGGTTCTAACAATAGCAGAGTAACAATAGCTGCTATGTATGAGTTGTAAAAGTTTATAAAGGTAATGTTTAGCATCATATATACCTTCTGGTATCTCTTTTCCAAGCTACTCCCATATCTCGTTAAGATGACAGATTGCAACAAAACTATTTCTTATTCATGTGTGTTTTAAAACCTCTTTTCAATCTATTTTTTCATTAAAAAAAAAATAGTACTGATTTTTGTGTGAGTGAGATTGAGGCTTTTTGAAAAACATCTATGAAAACCATATGGATACACTTTGATGACCTATTATGGAGTATTCAAATATGTGGAAAGTTATAAATGCAAATGTTTGCTGATTTCCACTGATTGTCTCATTTCTGGTTTTCTTTATAGTTTTACAAGGCAAACTGATTCTGGTAAAGAACTAGTTCTCAACTACAACTACATAATGGAATTTAATACTTACAATAACAATAATAAAAGAAATCTAATGCATCATTAGTCCCAAAAAATAATAATCTGGTATGAACCTTTTACTAAAAGTGTCATTACCTCATGTTCAAGCCACTCACCTATGTTAAAGCAGTCTATTGATTTTTGGTAAATTTAGCATGACAAAATGCACTCTGAACCCTCTCTGGTGTTTGTGTATTTAGTCTTTTAACACAACAATCACTTAAAATATCCAGAAGGAGAATGTCCTCCATAACACAATACCGAACGATGGGAAGACTTTGTATGCTCTGGCACAAAGGTAGTTTTAAAGTGAAAATTATCATATATTCTATGTTCAGTGATAAACAAAAAACAATAAGGACCATAAGTGTGAGCTGATCTCTCTCAGAGCATTTAAATACATACCTGAAATTAGTTCTAGCCAGTCAGCAGAGAACAAATTATACAAAACAGTAATGAATTGTATATCAAGGGGCTGTACGTTCAAAACCACGGGTCAAAGAAAGAAAATACAAAAGTACAAAAGATGCATGCATGTATTGGGATTGAATGGAAAGGTTTTAGTATTAGGTGGGCTACAAGGGTGTATTCTGTAAGAAGATCGCCCCTTGTGTGACAGAACCAATGCCAACCATCTCCAAGACTGACCCAAGGTCAAGGCTGAGACATCAGTGATGGTGGTAGCACCTCCCGGATAAGGTATTTAAGAAGGGAGGGGGCAGGGAGGGTGGGGGAAGTGCTGTGCAAAAGCAGCTGGAAAAGAAGAATAAGAACATGTGATAGAAACAGTTCTGCAGACACCAAAGTCAGTGAAGGAGGAGGGGGAAGAAATGCTTCACTCACTGGAACAGAGGTTCCCCTGAAGCCCCTGGTGAAGTCCATGGTGAGTCATGCTGCTCCCCTGCAGCCTGAGGAAGACTACAGTTGCAGTTATCACTTTGAAGTCTGGGGAGGACCCCATGCTGGAACAGGTGGATGCACCTTAAGAAGGCTGTGAACCTCCAGACAGCTGGTCCTGAAGTAGGTTTCTGGCAGAATATGTACAACTATGGAAGGAGAAGCCCACACTGAATCATATTTTCTTGGCAGGACCCATGCCAGAGCAGCCTGTTGAGAAGGACTACGTCCTGTGGAAGGGATCCATGCTGGAGCAGTTTGTGAAGAACTGTAGCCCATGGGAATGTACCATGTTGCAGTTCATTGAGGACTTGTCTCCTGTAGGAGGAATGCCATGCCGGAGCAGGGAAAGAGTGTGAGACAGAAGAAGCAGCAATGACAAAGAATTGTGAACTGTCTGCAATCCCCCATTCCCTGTCCCCCTGCATCACTTGGGAGTAGAAAGCAGATAGTGGCGGTAAAGTTGAGCCGAAGAAGAAGGGAGGGTTGAGGTGAAGGTGTATTTTGCATTACTTTAATCTAATTTGATTGACAGTANAACAGTTCTGCAGACACCAAAGTCAGTGAAGGAGGAGGGGGAAGAAATGCTTCACTCACTGGAACAGAGGTTCCCCTGAAGCCCCTGGTGAAGTCCATGGTGAGTCATGCTGCTCCCCTGCAGCCTGAGGAAGACTACAGTTGCAGTTATCACTTTGAAGTCTGGGGAGGACCCCATGCTGGAACAGGTGGATGCACCTTAAGAAGGCTGTGAACCTCCAGACAGCTGGTCCTGAAGTAGGTTTCTGGCAGAATATGTACAACTATGGAAGGAGAAGCCCACACTGAATCATATTTTCTTGGCAGGACCCATGCCAGAGCAGCCTGTTGAGAAGGACTACGTCCTGTGGAAGGGATCCATGCTGGAGCAGTTTGTGAAGAACTGTAGCCCATGGGAATGTACCATGTTGCAGTTCATTGAGGACTTGTCTCCTGTAGGAGGAATGCCATGCCGGAGCAGGGAAAGAGTGTGAGACAGAAGAAGCAGCAATGACAAAGAATTGTGAACTGTCTGCAATCCCCCATTCCCTGTCCCCCTGCATCACTTGGGAGTAGAAAGCAGATAGTGGCGGTAAAGTTGAGCCGAAGAAGAAGGGAGGGTTGAGGTGAAGGTGTATTTTGCATTACTTTAATCTAATTTGATTGACAGTAAATTGAAGTAATTTACCCAAGCTGGGTGTTTTACCTGTGACAGAAACCAATGACTGATCTCACAGTCTGTTCATATCCCATGAGCCTTTTTTTTTGTTAGTTTTTTTTGCTCCTCTATGCAGCTGAGAATGCAGAGTGATAGAGCGGCTTTGGGAGCACCTGGTGTCCGGTCAAGGTCAACCCACCACTGGGCTATAGATAAATTAACCACAAAGACTTCATCACTGGTTAGGTTGAATTAAATGCAATGAGTTATGTATCACATACACACAGATCTGACAGTATTCTCCTTTGCTTATTCTTTATCTTTACATGCTGTCTAGACAATAAGGATTGTTTAGAGTTTTTATTTGGTTGTTTTTTTAAAATAGAGATTACTGAAATGACCCAAGCATTAGCAATCTTTACTTTCTGCAGTGTCTTTGATTTGTTGTGGGGCTTTTTCAGAGAGATAGTATAGATCTGCACACATTTAAAAAAGAATTCTAGAAAAAGTATTGATACTAATATTGCAATTAGTTGCACATTGTAACTATCCTGTTTTTCAGTGTTTCATAAGCAAATATTTTCAATGTTTCAGGACTGTTTCTTTCCCAATATGTCTACTAGGAGCTGAATCTTTGCTTGCAATAGTTCAGAAAAGTCAAACCTTGGGTTGATATATTCATTTAACAAAGCTCAGGCTTTGTACAGAACTAAGCTGCAGTGAATCAAATTGCTTTTCCAGTGAAGCTAACTCAAAGTAGTTACTTCATTTTATACATTGCAAAGTAGAATCCCAGCTATAATGACCTTTGTAAAATTTCATTTGATAAATTCACTCTATTAAAGTGACTGCTTAATATTTTTAAAGTTATTTCACAGGAAGAGCTCTATTCAACTGTCTCACTACCATTTCATACAATCACAGAATCATAGAATCACAAGTGGGAAAGAACCTCATCATCTGGTCCAACATTTATTTGTAAAAGCAGTATCTAGAGAATATGACCCAGACGTCGTCCAGCTGAATTTTAAAATTGTCCAATATTGGAGAATGCAACACTTCCATGGGAAGATTATGCCAATGGTTGACTGTCTTTAGTGTGAGAAATTTGCCTCTTGTGTCCATCGGGAATCTCTGCAGGAGTCACTTCTACCCATTGCCTCTCATCTTTTCCATGTGACTTGTTGTAGAAAAGGATTCTCCATTTTCTTTGTAGCCACCCTTTAAATACTGGAATATGCTGATAAGGTTTCCTCTAAACCTTCTTCTCTAAGTCTGAAAAAACCCAGTTCTCTCAGTCTTTCCTCATATGGCAGGTTTTCTAGCCCTTTGCTTATTTCTGTGGCCTTTCTCTGAAGCCTTTTCAACTTTCCACATATTTCTGTATTGTAGTGACAAAATTTTTATGTAACATTTCCTTCTGTCATGTTTTAGAGATTTTTCCTTTGGTTTATAGAGGGTAAAGCTGGTCAAGGCCTTCAATGGCATTGAATTTAATATCTGACCTTAATGACTTTATGCGTATAGTCATATTTTCAATTGCTTTTAAATAGCAGCCAAGTGATGACTACTTTTAGTCAATGTAGTTATTCACAATACAGTTTTAATTCTTCCTGCTGATACAATACACCAAGAAATTTATCAATTGGACACTCTTCAGTCCAGAAAAATGGGCAATGTTGATGTTGTGATCAGCAACATAGTGGACCTGGCTAAAAATAAGTTATAAGGTGTCCAGTACTCAAGTTTCTGGATACACGCTTATCACTTGTGATCTCAAAGACTGCTATTGGAATTTCATTCTGACACATCAGTGATCTCAGTAGGTACAGATCCATGGCTTCTACATCTTGTGAAATACATAACAAGAAATTGTGCTTCATTTTGTCTAGCCTGCTATGACAAGTCCTATCATACCTCTTTACTTTTCCAGTACAATTTCATATGCAGCAGTGTTTCAGTTTGTATTAACTTGATGTTCAAGAAAGCTGCATTAATACAAAGACATTTTGAAGCATTTGAAAATGTGGAACTATAAACCATTATTCTGTAGAGAATAAAAACAGACATGTTAACCACAAAGCCTGTAAGAAATGCAAATGACATATAACATGGTCACTGTCCATCCCATATTTACAGGGACACTTGGAACCTAACCTAACATTTAAGCCTAGTGCAACTAAAACCTTCTTTATTTACCACAATATTTTGAAATACCTCCTTTTTGTCTGCCCTATCCTGAAAAACATGCATCATAAATCCGTGCAATGGATGGCCACAAGCTCTGCAAAAGGGACAGGCAAGGAAGGAAAGGCAAAGGGGTGACTGTACATTAGGGAGTGTTTTGAGAGAGTGTTTTCACTGCACAGAGCTCAAGGACAGTGCCTGTGGATGAGAATCAGGGGGAAGGCTAGTAAGGCTGACATCCTGGTGGGAATCTGCTACAGACCATCTAACCAAGATGAAGATGTATTCTCTAAGTAACTGGCTGGCATTTCACAATTGCTAGCCAATGTTTTTAAGGGAGACTTAAATTTGCCAGGTGTCTGCTGGAAACTCAACACAGCAGAGAGGAGGCAGTCTAGGGGGTTCCTGGAGTGTGTGGAAGATAACTTTCTGACACAGCAGGTAAGCGAGCCTACCAGAGACAGTGCTCCACTAGACCTGAGGTTTACAAACAGAGAAGGTCCAGTGGGAAATGTGGTGGTCAGAGGCCATCTCGGGCACAGCAATGACGAAATGAGAGTTTTCAGTTTTTGGTGAAGTAAAGAAGGGGATCAACAAATCTTCTACGTTGGACTTCCAGAAGGCAGACTTTAGCCTGTTCAGGACACTACTTCTGAGAGTCCCTTGGGAAACAGTCCTTGATAACAAAATGGTCCAGGAAGGCTGGAAATACTTCAAGAAGGAAATCTTAAAGGCACAGGAGCAGGTTGTCCCTATGTGTCTGTCATGGGTTAGACCTTCTTGCTGAATTTTCCCATGCCACCATGGGCAGGCACATGCTGAATGGCCCATCTGGCTACCAGTAAAACAGCCATGCAGGGGTGGGGGTGGGTTGTGGGGAAGACAGTACTGCCCGAACTGCATGAGAACTGGGAAGAATAAAAAGGAGAGCCATTTGCGACTTACTTTCTTGCGCTGCCACAGAGCTTGTCAGGTCCCTGACTGCTCCTAGCTGTGCCTTGTTACAAAAGCCTATGCTGCCCTGTGCTACCACCACTGCACTGCATTGTATACCAGTGTCACTCTCGCTGCTGCCGCATAACCTAGGGGAACTCCCAGAGCAACCCAACCACTGCTCCAAGTGTTGCTCTCTCATTTGCTGGCACTATAATCTCCTGAGACACAGAATCCCCCAGTCCACAGCACTCCCAGGACCCAACCCGTGTGGATCCTCACCTCTTTCTGATGTTTTTCTGTCATTTTTCATCTGCTCCATCACCTTACCACCACTGCAACCATACTGGGGCACTCAGGTGGTCTCTTTGTGAGACTCTTCATGTGTCACCCACCCAACATGGTGGCGTTTTTTGTCCCAGCTCCATTGTGATCACATGACAGCACAAGGACTGTGTTGTTGCCTCAGTGGCAGAAAAATGAATGAGGGAATTCTGGATGCTATTTTCTCTGTTATTGTGAGTGTTGGGGTGTTTTTTTCTTTGTTTTGTGGTTTTTGTTTTTTTGGGGTTTTGTTTTTTTTTTTTTTGTAAGCTGTTATTTCATTTCTATGCATTGCTTGAAGGTCCCTCTATTTTTCAGATTTACAGTAAGTCCAGGAGGCAGTAGTCTATATTCCATTGAAGTCCTGCCACACTGACATACATTGTCTTAGCTCAAGACAAGCTGGCATGGAACATGACTGACCTGTCCAAACAGGGAGCTTTCTTTGGAACTCAGGGAAAACAAAGAGTTTATGACCTTTGGGAAAATGGTGCAGGCAACTCAAGAAGAGTACAAGGATGTCTTTAGGTCATGGAGAGAGAGAGTTAAAAAGGCTCAACTAGATATTAGTCTGACCACCATCATGAAAGATAATAAAAAGAGCTTATATAAATATATTAACAATAAAAAAGGTTCCAAGGAAAATCTCCATCCTTTATAGTACATGAAGGGAACACTGTCAAAAAAGATGAGGAAAAGGCTGGAGTACTTCATGCATTCATTGCCTCAGTCATCAACAGTAATACCAGTTACTCTCAAGGCAACCAGCCCCCTGAACTGGTAGGTGGGACAGTGAGCAGAACAGACCCCCTGAAGTCCAGGAAGAAGTAGTTAGTGACCTGCTGTGCCACTTAGACAATTGCAAGCCTATGGGATTCCAAGAGTATTGAGGGAGCTTGCCAAGACACTCTTCATCATTTATCACCAGTTCTGGTTAACCAGGATGGTTCCAAATGGCTGAAGGCTGGCCACTGTGGTATCTATCTGTAAGAAAGCCTGTCAGTCTGACCTTGGTGCTGAGGAAAGTTATGGAACAGATCACCTGGAGTGAAATCACATGGTATGTACAGTCCAACCAGGAGATCAGGCCCAGCCAGCATAAGTTTAGGAAGGGCCAGTCCTGCTTGACCAACCTGATCTTTTTTTATGACCAAGTGATCCACCTAGTGGATGAAGGAAATGCTTTGGGTGTTATCTACCTGGACTTTAGTGCAGCCTTTGATACTGTCTCCCACAGCATTCTTCTGGAGAAGTTGACAAGCCCATGACTTAGACAGATAAACTCTTCACTGAGTTAAAACCTGTCTGACTGGCCAGGCCCAGACAGTTGTTGTGAAGGAAGCTACATCCAGTTGCTGGATGATCAGTACTGGGGTTCCCCAAGGCCAATCCTGTCTAATGTCTTTATCAATGATCTGGACAAGGCAATTGAGTACACCCTCAGTAAGTTCACAGAAAACAGTTGGATGGGAGTGATGATCTGCTGGAGGGTAAGAAGGCTTTGCAGAGGAGTTGGATTGATAGGCCAACCATATAAGGTTCAACAAAGCAAAGTGTTGGGTCATACACTTCAGACACAACAGTCGATTGAGTACTTACAGGATGAATGCAGAGTGGCTGAAAAGTGGCCCAGCAGAAAAGGACTTTGGGATTCTGGTCAACAGTGGCTGAGCATAAGCCAGCAGTGTACCCACGTGGCCCAGGAGGCCAAGGACATTGAGGTGCTGGAGCATGTTGAGAGAAAGGTAATTTTGCTGGTGAAGGGTCTAGAGAGTAAGTCACATGAGGAGCAGCTGAGGCAGGGAGACCTTATCGCTCTCTACAACCACCTGAAAGGAGGTTGTAGCCAGGTAGGGGTCAGCCTTTTCTCCCAAACAACTAGCAACAGAGCAAGAGAAAATGGTCCCAAGCTGTGCTAAGGGAGGTTCCAGTTAGACAGCAGGAAGAATACTTCACTTAAAGGGTGGTTAAACATCAAAACAGGCTGCTCAGATACATGGTGGACCCCCCATCCCTGGAAATGCTCAAGAAACAGCTGAATGCGACATTTAGTGCTATGCTTATTTGACCTGGTGTGTTCGATCAAATGCTGAACTCAATGATCTTGGAGGTATTTTCCAATCTTAATAATTTTATGATCCTATGTTTAACACATTTCATATCAGCTGAACTGCAAGAACTAAGCCCTCTTACTCCACAGTAGGAAAAAATAAATTGGTGTATTTTACTTCAGGGTACTGCTGTGTAAAATTTTACATGTCTAGATGCTTCACAAAATACCTAGATATAACATGTTCATATGTCAAAGGAAGAGGTCTGAGGAAAAACATTGGTTTCCTCATTAAACTAAAATGAATTGGCTGTCCTTGTGTTAGTCCTATAGAAATAATGTTCATTAGCTCTTAAAGGATTTTTGTGGTTAGAATTCATCTCAGAGTAATTCAGTCTCACAACTGAGAAGTCTTTTCCAGACTTTCATATCCACTCAGCAAACTGTGTTACTAGAGTTTTGCTTTGAAGTTTTTGTATAATGGCAAATTAGAAGGGGGAGAAAGAGTTTACTCTGGCTTTCAAATATATTGCAGTGGATCATAAATACAGTGTTATCAGTACTCTGTATTAAGGCAAATATATATCTATATCTAATGGTACATTTTATTTTTTTTTTACACTGTCTTGTGACTGTATACAAACTAGACTTTAAAAGAAAGTCTCATCTGGAAGTAACAAATCACTTCCAATCTAAGGAGGTACAATTACTGTAAATTTCACACAGCAATGATCTTCTTCAAACCTACATAGTTAGCAAAAATAAATATGCTATTTATAATATGGAATCTGAATATGGAACCCAGAGGAATCATGAATACGTTAATATTAATTTTAATATGAATGTTAATATGGTGAACTAATTTTAAAAAACTGTATTTTTTATACTTCACCTTGAACTGGAAAGTCAGTGCTTTGGAATTGCTTATTATACCTATCTATTCACGCATTCTAACTAGAGATAACCTCTGCTAAGTTTTTTTGGCTGGTCTTTGAAGCACGTTACATTGAAATACTTTGGCTGGAAAATAAAAAGGAACAGCATTTGATTCAAAATATGTAAAACTTCTAATCTGTTACTTCAGTTGGCCACAGTGATATACCAGCATTCTTACCTATCCTAAATTTGAGATGACCATTAGAAGTGGTGGGTCCAAAATAGAAAACATTATTTACCATACTTGTTATTGATGCACTGAGGTCAGACAGTCAATAGTACATAAATGTTTACAATTCCCCAAAATACTTTATACATTACATTTTTAAAACATGTATTCTCAAAAATTCCTAGAATTGTCCATGTTCTGTCCTTTAGAAGAAATAGAAACATTATCAAACCCTTGAGTTATTCACTAAAGACTGTTTGTTACTTAAAATGGCTAATATTTGCTTTTCCTAGTTCCTAGCTCGTCTCTCCTTTTAGGTTCATATTTTACTGAGACATCCTCTTCTATGATTCTGTGATCTCTCTCCAATATTTGATACTCTTACCTTTCATCAGACCTGAATCATTTTTTTACAAATACAAGCACATGAAAAGGACTGAACTGGATAAACCCTACTGTCCAGTAGATAAAGCTCCAGTCCCTGAAAGTGGACTTTTTAACAGAGGTCTTTATGAAAAAAGACAACAATCAAGCATTTCTTTAGCATATGCTCAAAGTCTGCAGGGACATACAGTGAGGTATTAGAGCTATTACTGAAACATGGATTCACAGTCAAATGTTAGGTTCTTTTGTAGAAAAGTGAAATAAAAAGCTCCTTTTTCAAAACTATCCTCATTACCTGTCTGCTCATTGGAAAGGTGTCAGTCAACAGCTGATTCCTCAGGCATGTTGACAGATGTCTACTTTGAAATACCTGCTTGGTGGCCAACACATCAGTGAGATGTTAAATTATGTTGTCATCTGGAGAGAAGCGCTAAGCTGCTAAACTAGATGTGAACACTGGCTGCTTAGTGACCTTTGCATAGAAATAGTACTTCTACCCATAAACATTTTAAGGTCATGGGATTTATTCCAGTTCCTCACAAAGGCTGACATTTTGCAAAAGCCAGGAGTAACTCTGTACTGACTTTTGTTACCTAGGAAATATCTCCCTTTGGTATCCATTAGTATGAGTCAAACTAATTCAGAATGTAAGGCCATTAGATCTGATAAAGTTTCACAGGAAAAGGACTTCTAGTGTTGCAGATGGCAGAGTTGTACCAAGAATACTTTTTTCCTCATTTCATTTTATATGTCTGCTCATGAGAATTTATATCCTGATTACTTTGACAGGAAAATTTCTTTAAAAAGACAGCACTGCACAGAAAAACAAACAGCTTGTCCCTGTCACTGTGTTCTTCTGCTGTTGGGGCAGTAACATATTTCACTCGCAAAAAAATTGATCAGAATCAAATTAGATGCTACAGAAAGGCCTCTATGTGGCCACATGTGTACTGCTCAGCAGCAGTATTTCCCTATCAATCTCCTTCCCATCTGTAGTTTGTGTAAATCCCTTCCAAACTGTGTTTCAACTGTTTTGGGAATACTAAAGTTTCCACAAAGCTTCAGATTTGAATCCTGGTGCATTAGATTATTAGTATTTTACTTTTATTTTTTTTATTACACAAACTCACCCTTTGCTTAAAGATCACAAAACACAGCTAAAATAACATTCATTGTGTGTGTACTAACCCCAAAGCAAATATGGCTGGAAATAAAGTGTAGAGAACTTTTCTAAGTGTATAAAATCTAAACAATGTTTACTTTTTTCACATGCCTTGACCATTTGAAAATTACCACACCATGAATTATTGGTGGAAGTTAATGTTGAAATAACAGCTCAAGAGAGATGTGGAAAAAAAACAGTATTTTTATTTGTTGAAATCAAAATGAAGTTATGAACATAAAATCATAACACCAAGAAATTACTTATTGGCATATATTCTGGTAAACAGAAACATGCACAGACAAACACACACACTCGCAAACAAAACCATATATTTTAAATCAGTCCGTGGTGGACTACATGGTCGTAGTGGGTTGACCCAAGTACCCAATAAATCCACTCACTTACTCCTCTCTACAACTACTCAGAGGAGAGAAAATACAACAAAGATGAGTTGAGACAAGAGCCAGGAGAAGTCACTTGCTGATCACCATCATGGGCAAAACTGACTCAAAGTGGGGGTATTAATTACATTTATTGCTAACAGAATCAGAAGAGTGAGAAGTGAAATAATCTTATAAAATACCTTTGCCCCACCCCTCCTTCCTTCCAAGTTCTACCTCCTCCCCCCCCCCCCAATTGCCGGTGAAGCCC
>VXBX01007815.1:12354-23533 GCA_013400415.1 Scytalopus superciliaris
CCCCCCAATGGTGCAGGAAGACAGACAATGGGGGGTAAGGTCAGTTGCTTCCTCTCTGCTCAGGAAGAGGAGGCATTCCTCTGCTCCCATGGTGACAGTTCTTCATGAATTTCTCTGGTCCATCCCATGGGCAACAGTTCTTCACAAATCGCTGCCATGTGGGTGACTTCTCCATGCAGTGAAGTCCTTAAAGAATAAGCCTCTCAGCATGGGTCTACCACAGGCCTGCAAGTCCTATCAGGCAAACTTGCTCTAGCATGGGCTTCTTGCTCCATGGTCTGCAGGTCCCTGCCAGCATACTGCTCCATCATGTGCCTCTCATGGGGTCACAGCTTCCAAGATGGGCTCTACCCACTCCATGTGCTCCTCCACAGGCTGCAGGTGGATCTCTGCTCCCCAGTGGTCCTCCAATGGCCACAGGGGCAGAGATGCTCCACCACGGGCTGCAGCACGAGTTGCAGGGGAATCTGTGCTCCGGTGTCTGGAGCACCTCCTGCCCCTCCTTGTCCACTGGCCTTGGTATCTGCAGAGTGTCTGCCAGAGGTTCTCACTCTGCTTGTCCCTGGTTGCAAGTTTCCTCTACTCAACAACCTTTTTTCCCTTCTGAAATGTATTATCACAGAGGTGTTACTATCAACCTGTTTGGCACAACCTTGGCCAGCAGCCCCTCCATCCTGAACCCAGTTGGCATTGACTCTGCAGGACATGGTGGGAAGCTTCTGGCAGCTTCTAACAGAAGCCTCCCTTGTAGCCCCCCTGACACCAACACCCGGGCACAGAAACCCAGTACAATGGGAAAATATGACTTAAATATTTATAAAAATATGTCTTTGACATGTATGAGATCCTAAGAAAGTGAATCCTTGTCTTTTCTTTTTTTCATTTTCCTCCTTCTTTTTTTTCTTAATTTCAGTTATTATGCCAAGTAATATGATAAAGAGTAGAGAATTCAATATAGTTAAAAATGAATCTAAAGAATCTGAGCACAAGTTTTGCACTGTCTCTGAGTTTTTTGATCTAATTAATGAAACAACTTGTGGACCATAAAAAAAATTATACAATTTTCATCTAGGTTGCTTTATAGCCCACTTGATAAAGCTGAATATTAAGTGGGAGACTAATGTTATTAATATATGTAATACTCATAAAGATCAGATAAAAATTAATTTTGAACCCTGCATTAGTCTTAGTGGAATGTGACACTGAATGCCAAGAAGAAAAAGATCTGACCCTTCAGAGTATAAAAAATATAATTAGAATTAATATGCTAAGGCAATGCATATCTTCATCATTGTTGGTACATGGACTAAGAACAATTTTAAGATTGATTAAAAAAAATATGAAGTGCCTTTTCAGTATAAAAATTAAAACTGCTTATAATAAATCTCAGCCCAGATTCTTGCTGTGCACAAAATCCTTTCAAATACTTGAATATTTGAACTTAGAGGTTTGTCTTGGATATAGTTTTCATGGAGGTTTTACCATAACATAACTATATTCCATGTGAAATGTACTACTCTATAATTTCAAAATATGGAAATGTGGTTACAAAGTATCATTATTATATTTTGTCAGATCAGTCCCTGGGCACTCCAACCTTTGCACTTTGCATGTTTTCTGCATTTCTGGCTAAATTCTGAAATACAGGGTATTAAAGTATTATAGTATTAAAAAAAGAAATCAAATCTCCTTAGAAGTAATTATATAGTAATTTTTTCAAGGTCAATGTCTATACATTTTGCCTGAATTAAATTAACAATCAGACTCCACAAAAGTGGAAGAGTTCCTCTCCACTGGAAGAGAAATAAATGTACTGAAGAGAAAAATGGAAGACTGGAGAGTGTCTTACTTCTCAAAATTCCACATTACAAAATTCATTTGCTAAGATGTTTTTAATTCCCTGCAAAGTGATGTCAGCAATAAAGTTTTTAGTATTTTTAAAAATTTATATGTAAGATGGACTTAAAGAAAACACTGTACAAATTTTGTATCCATATCATGGTATTAGGAATATGTATGCCGGACTGTTGACTGGAGCCCCAGTGACCACACACACACAGGCAGGTTGTGGGCTCAAAAGGGCGTATTTTATCACAGGGATCGGTTTATATAGGGCTCAGGGGAAGATTCTGGAAACTGGGGCAGGAACAAGGAAGGGATTGAATAAAACTGGGGGTGGAGCTTGTAACCAAGCAACAGAATGACCAATAGGGAATGGTCCAACAAACAACCAATTGGAACACTGGGGTCAGGGTAATGGCAGGAAAAATGAGACAGTGACGAGAAAAACTGTGAGGGAGAAAAGGACAGGGAGAACCGCCATGATGGCAAACTCAGGGAATACAACTAACAACTGTAATAAGTCAGAAAACGTAACAATCAAACATGTAACCAATTATTAACAACATGAAAACATCCAGGAAAGTCCGAATACTACGCCTAAGTGTAGTAAAAAGTCCAATACTACTGTTTATCAATGAATGTAGTAAATTTCAGGGTGTTTTCTGAATCTATCAGGTCCTCTTCATACATCCAGCGAGTAAAGTGTTGTTTCCACGCCTCGTAACTCATTTGATTCCCAGCATATCTAAATATGTCAAAGTTGATGACAAATTTGCTCTGCTCATACTCTGCAATATTTCAGATTGAGCAAAGAGATGTATGGTTAACTTTGAAACCATATGTGAGACTCCAGTCTCACACCAGGGAATTTTTCTTTTAAAAATATACACGGGTCCAAAAATTTGCGCAACAGATATTTTGAAGATCCTTTGGTTCTTTAATAACTTGAAGTAGCATAAACAGATGATGCTGCACACGTCTCTGCACACATTTTCTCAGGCAATACTTTTACTGATAGCTTTAGAAAATATGGGGGAAAATAAGAGAGCTTGACAAAAGTTTAAAAGGGTAATATATAACCAAAGCAAAGCATTCCAAAAATTTCAGTGGCCTCTCTCAGGCTCTGGGCAGGGTGAGGGACAGTGTTCCAGGTGTGCCTGCCAGTCTAAGGGTGGGTTAGAGGTTTAAGGGGGTGGGGTGTTGGTGTGTTCCCAGGCTGCCTTTTGGCTGACAGCTGCTCTGGGGCTGCTCCATGAGGGTCCAGGAGTTGCTGTGTGGGATATGGCCTGATCCAACCTCCATGAGACTCAATCTGACCCTTCTCCCTGGACACACACACACACACAAACACACACCCCCCTGAGTTGGTTCTAACTCAATAATATAATAATCTAGGCTCTCAAAGACAAACATTCTTATGTTACAAATAGAGATCTCTAATCTATATAAAGATTTAAGAAAAGGCAGATCTTTAAATTGTAGAATAATAGAATGCCTTATATTGTAAAGTACCCTAAAGATCATTTAGTTCTAACTCCCTGCAATAGGCAGGGACACCGTCCATGGACAGGGACACCTCCCACTACACAGTTTTCTCAAAGATGCATCCTATCTATCCTCAAACACTTCCAGGAATGGAACATGCCTAACTTCTCTGGGCAACTTGTTCCAGTGTCTCACCATCTCACCACCCTCACAATAAAGAATTCCTTTCTCGTATCTAATCTAAACCTACCCTCATTCAGTTGACTATAAACCACTCTTCCATTTCCTATCTTAAGTGACCCTGTAAAAAGACCTTCTTCAAAAGATCTTTAGCTTTGCTGATCAGTTTCAATTTCAGAAACATAACCTACTTTACAGTTATCCCACTGCAAAATATTTCTCCTAAAAAGCAATTTTTACAGGTGGAGTATGTTAGGCATGCATGCACAAATAGAGAAAGCAATGAAAATGACACACGAATTGGAAACTTAGTTTAAATTGTTATATCTTTGGAAATAATTGATTATTTTATTAAGAAATATTGAGTTCTGTAAATATGAAAATAAAACTAATGAGGCCTATTCACTCTTTTTGTGTCATCACAAACCCAGGAGGTTTTGGACGTTGTTCTTCAAATGTTTTTATGCTAATGGAGGACTTTTCTTCTTAGTGTGCTAGCATTTTTGTAGACCTGGCATGCATGTGGATATGAAATGTTGTTGTTGTATGTTGAAATGTAAATATTATCTGACACAGAAGGTGTGATTCAAAACCTCAAAAATCAACAGAAAAATTAATTATAATTTTAAATAATTTTTGGATCACAACTTTAAACCTAACATGCACATTTTCTGGAAGGAGAGGAAGAAGATATGATTTCAGAAGCCTATATTCTCCTTATATACTTAATGAAATTATTAATATAACCTATTGTATCAAAGTATAATGTAATTTAAAAAGGCAAGATCTGAATGGGATAAGAACCTGTTCAAAACAGACTGCAAATGTTTTTATAATATTAGTTTTATAAAAAGAAAATTAACTTCTACATTCATATTACATATTCATGTCTACAAATCATGAGGAGTACAAATATATTTACCTAACTGTAATCTAACCAAATTGGGGATCAGAATAAAAACTACATTCTCTTTTGGTATTCTACTTTGACTCAGACTCAGTGGTTTATAAATAATTGCTCATTTTCTTTTCTTCCAGTTTAGTTTTCTTCTGATAGTAAAATTTCCTGTTTACAGGTAAGAAGTAGTCATATGCCTCCTATCAT
Organism: Scytalopus superciliaris; assembly: GCA_013400415.1. Lineage (NCBI taxonomy): Eukaryota > Metazoa > Chordata > Aves > Passeriformes > Rhinocryptidae > Scytalopus > Scytalopus superciliaris. The sequence goes on from VXBX01007815.1 coordinate 16,967, forward strand.
CCTGTACAAGTCTGCTTTCAATTTTAATGTCTTCCAGTTTCTTTGCAAAAAATTGCTGAAATTCATTGCTCTTGCTAAATCCTCATTATTTCCTTTGTTTTAACTGAGAGTCAGTACTGGAAATGTATTACTTGACTCTAATAGAGATTTATTCCTATTATTGTTGCCAGACCTCTTTTGTCAGCTTCATTATCTTCTCTCTCTGTCCTCTTCATTGTAATTTATCAGACTTTTCATTACAATTAAATGTTATACCTCTGAGCTTCAACTGCTCCAATCCTTCAGAAATTACAGGAAAAACAGAGAGCAAGAGAAAGAGATTTTAAAACTAAATGGTTAGACAAGCAATCATTTTATTAAATTAAGCTTAGTCTATGTTGTCTTTTTACCCATCTTGTGCTCAAATTCATTTATCCTGTTTTGAGAACCAATCTCAAACAAAACAAAAAGTCCTCCCTGTCAATATTTACGTTCAAAAGTAAAGTTTTATACTTTGTTTGCTGCAGACATAAGAGGAAATTTAGAACAGTAGCTGAAGTGAAAGATGATAGAAGCATACTAGAATGATGTAGGATATGGCAGGAAACTATTTATCTTCATGAGTTGATAAGACCAAGAGATGAGTGAATCATCAGGAACAAGATCAGTAATGTCCCACTGAAAATATTATATGGGGAACTTCAGTCATTCATGGAATTTAAATATATGTTTTACTAAGAATAAGGAGAGAACACAACTATTACAGAAAAGAGATAAAATGCAGAAAGCAGGCATCTTTTAGTTTTGTTTCCACTGAAGGGGATCTAGTTTTCTGGTAAACAGGCTTGGAAACTGACATCAAAAGCAGCATTTCACACACAAAAAAACAAACCAAAAAACAAAACCAAACAAAACTAAAACAAAACCAAAAATACCCCAACGAAACAAAACAAAACAAAACCCCAAAATAACTCATCCTCCTCCCTCCCCCCAAAAAAACCAACACCAAAAACTCCAAAACAACCCCACTCAAAAAAAAAAAAAAAAAAAAGGTGCCAGTCAAAAGTTCAGAAATCTTCATGCCTGACAGAACAAGGAGGCAGATACCTTTCCTCCTGTCCTTTAACACATTTGAAAGCACTATTAGTGGGGTGCCAGCAGCGGATTGAGGACTGACATCTGAGAAAAACTGCAAAAGTATTACATCACTTTCTTTAGGATGATATTGTCTAACTTCTTATTAATATTGTGATAAAAAAAGAAAAGTGTAGAGGAAAGAAATTTTGAAACATTTTTGGAAAGTTGTCAAATTACCTTTTTAGTGTAGGAAGAGAAAATTTGAGTGAGGAAGAGGATATTATTATATTTTAAGAACTGAGAAAATGCAATACTGAGGGGACATGGGGGGNAAGCGAAGTTTCCAGGGTTCAGGCATTCACAAATCTGTGTTGCTGGGGTTGCTCTTCCACAACTGGAGGTGTCTCCTCCAACAAGACAATACTAATATGCGAATTGGTGTTTCACTGGTCTAGAAAATAGGGAAAACCTATTTATAGAAAAATGGATTTTAATCTGTAACCATAAACAGCACTGAGATACTACCCAAAATATAGACAATAAATAATACAGTAAAAAATAAGCACAGACAAACGTACAAAAGAGGTAATACTTTTATGATCAAAAAATATCAGTGAACATATATCTCTGAGTAAAGTACTGTCATGAGCAGCAAGTTACTTAGCATTTAGAAATCTGCACATAGTGATACAGTTAGAATATCCTCTAGAGATAAATATTTCTCATAAAGTGTTTGCATAGTCATATATGCACACAAACTAAAGTTTTTACTTCTGAATAAGGATAGGAATATTAACTTTACTTTCAGTTTCTTAAACCAAAAGTGCAATGACTTTCACTCACTGCTGAAAAAAAGAATTTTTGTAGTTTAGATCATAGAATCACAGAATCATTAGGGTTGCAAGGGACCTCTGGAGATAACCCAGTCCAACCTCCCTGTCAAGGAGGTTATACAGGAGCTCATCCAGGTGGGTTTTGGTTGTTTGCAGAGAGAATATTCCATGACCTCCCCTGGGCAGTCTGTTCCAGTGCTCTGCCACTCTCCATGTTAGAAAGTTCTTCCTCATGCTGAGGTGAACCTTCTTTCTTTAATTTACAGTCATTACTCATTGTCCTGTCACTGGGCACCACCAAAAAGAGTCTGGCATCTTCTTGGCACCTGCCTTTGAGATATTTATATGTATTAATGAGATTCCCTCTCAGTTTCCTTTTCTGTAGACTAAATAGACCCTGCTAGCATAGTTTGTCTTCATAAGAAAGAAGTTCCGTTCCCTTAACCGTCTCTTTGACCCTCTACTGACAACTCTCCAGTAGTTCTTTATCTTTCTGTATTGAGAAGCCCAGAACTGAACAGAGATGTTCCCAGTAAACACTGAGAGGTTAAGATCATATGTACTCATTTAAAACAGTGCATGAAAACATTTTATATAGAGATTGTTAAAATCACTATCAGCATGCATTGCCTAAAAACAACACAGAAAGACAAACAGATAAGAAGAAACATTACATTAAATGCAAAAATATGCTAATTAGTGCAGAGTCTTGTGTGGCTATTTCTAAAAGAGATTTAAAAAATCAATTCTTAACTGAAAGTAAATTTCATTTGCTTTATCCGCACTATCCTGTAATAACATTTTCCCTTGTTCTTAACTCATTTCCCACTTTTCTCTTGGCTTCCAGAACTTTACCTTTTTCCTTTGAGCTTACAGTTTGGGAATATAATATGTATGTCTGAGGCTTTGTAATTAAAAAAATCTGCACTCAGTCAGCAGTCTTTTATTTCACTAGCATTTAATTGCCCAGCCCAGTGGCATAAAAGAAATGCACTGAATTACTAATTGACAATCCAAAATGTAGGATAGGTGGCAGAATCCCAGAGTGTGAAACTCTCTATTTACAAAGAATCCATCATTGTTTCTCATGGGTAAATGAAAGTTACAACACATTAATAAAGTTTCACGTTATATTGAAGTTTGCAGACTGTATAGGAGTACCTCTTCTGAAAAGCAGTTGTTGGCATTATCTCTTAACTTTTTGCTTTTATTGTAATTGGTCTTTTCTTTGGAAATAAATACCTATATAGTATCTATTTACAAAAGATTTTAAAACTCCATATAATATTATGTTCTAAACCTAGAGTAATCAGTTAGTAGATTTGACTTGAAAAGGTATAATTGATTAACGTTGCAGTGAATTAAATCAGTCAGTCATTTTACTTCTTACTACAGTCCAAAATTATTTCCAGTTACTCTATTTTTTCTTCTCCCTTAAAAATGCTTAATATGTAGATGCATGTGGCATCTACATATCTCCTCTGCCTTGGTTTTAATGACATTTCAGAAAGGCCATCATCATCTAGGATGTTGCAAGGCAAGTATGAGGTTGTCCAGTCCAAAAAGTTGCTCCACTCTTAAAGCATTAGCACATTTTAGAAATTGTCAAGCAAGACATTTCTCTATTTACCTCTGAAATGTTCATTTCAATCATGCTAAAAGGGAATAGTGGAAAAAGTAAATGTTAAATATTAAACTAGGCTATCTTTTCAGAGGAGAACGAAGATTGTTTCTCAAAAAGCAACAACAATAACATCTATGAGAAAAATTCACCTAAATTTGAAAAAAGTTTTGCATTTTCTTAAAATGGCCAGGTTATTTGCAGTGCCCTTCAGGAGCATATAAATGCTATGCTCAGGAGTATTTAAAGTTTTCTAGTTATGGTTCTACTTTTGCTTTCATCTTTGGATGATATTAATTCCCATTTTTTCATTTATTTTAGTGACAACAACAGAAGGAGCTTCATGTTGTACAGGGAGAGCCTCAGGTACTGAAAAAAGCCTTCCTAATTCAGAAGAAAAGAGGGCCAGAGAGAGAGCTTATTGTTCTGAGGAAGGTTCAGTAAACAGAGACAAGACTCATCCTGGGGCGCACAGAGGCTGAAAGAGAGACTGGACCAAGGGAAATTCCAGTTTAATATTAGAAATGTTTCACAGTGTTGATACTGAACCCTGCAAAGCGGGTTGCCTACAGAAACTGGGATTCTGACTCCTTTAAGATACTGAATGAAGATCAGCCGCATGAAGCCCATGATATGAATTGACCCTGCTCTGCACAGGTTATGTGGATGGTGTGACCAGCCCTACCAAAATTACTATACAATTCTAGATACAAAATATATGCTTGATTTCTCATTTTCAGATAAGCATCATAAAAATTTAACCGTATTTTCTCCCACTGTTTGATTTAATAAAGTCAAGGTCCAGAACAGCATTGACAGGAATAGGCACTGGCAGCTTCTCCTTTGATTTTCTGCGGGGTACAGTACCAGAGATATTTCCTCAAAGTATGTGTTATTCTAGGGAATCCTGTTAAACCCCTGGTGAGAGTGAAAGTAGAAAGTAATTAGCATATGTCTTTCTACTTATCCAACTCCTGAAAATTATATTATTCCCAAAAGAGCTGTAGACAATAATTAGTGATCTAGAATCTATCAATTTGTATACTTGTGGTTTTAAAAAGTTAACTTTTTCCTTTTAGAACATAAGTCAAGATTTCTTTTAACAGTGAATTCTTTTACATATAAACAGTGGCACAAATACTTCGATATTTACTCAGAATTGCTATATTTTGACATGACTGCAGTTCAAATGCAAGTAGGTATCTAGAAACTTAAAAACTGTAATCTCAAAAACCCCTGAGATGGATACATTTTCCCAAAGCATATGCATTACCTATGTCATGATTTTCTCTAGTTTCTGAGAAAAGTTCTATAGCTAAGATATGATGATGACACAAGATAGACTCTGGACCAAAGATGAGAGAAGTTCATCTAGCACTAGTGAACCTGGTGAACTATGTGAATAAACTAAGGACTTCATTCCTGTTGCTTGCAGCAATCTCAGCTTTCAAGAGGAAATAATATGTATACAAAAATGGGTAGAGTTCTGTCATAACAGGCCTTTTATGTCTGTGTTAGTGTATAGAAGTGTTACTGCAGACGTTGTGCTATAAACTGGAAAATCTGTCAAGCTTCTCTAGCTAATAAATATCCATCGACAGAAAAATCCAACAAAAGTGGTTGTAATTAGACATTGCAGTAGTAGAACTTTCTGTCCCTTTGATCCTCATGGAATGGCAATGGACAGGAGCTAAAACACAATGAGTTTGTAACAGAGTGAATTTGTGAAAAGTCTCAATCAATTTACACAACTACAAGTCTTTGAAACAGCTTCTCTCCAGTGATAAGCAGTTTATGAACATGCATTGGAAAAAAAAAAGTTATTTGTCAAAAATATCTCATCAGGGACTCAAGGTAGGAGATCTGAACTTAGTTCATATTTTCAGGCTTCCTTAATTCCAAATTCAAATGCACATTTTGTACCAAGGATCTTCCTCCTTTCAGTGCTGAGAATCTCCCTTGAAAAACCTCTGTCATGGCTTTCTGTGAGTCATTACTGTAATCATATTGCCTGTGAGTCAGAAAGTGTGGTCTTTATCATTTCAGATACACCCAAAAGTAGATTAATATTAATGGAATAGTATCATGACTTCCTTTTGTAATTTTTAAAGATAAGACAATCCACTGTACTGTTCTGTGCTTCAATTCAATATGATGTTTCTTTCAGATTCCAGTGTAGCAGCTACCTTCTCTCAAGTAAAAACATAATAAATTCATTTTTCACAATTACTAACCTCACTTCATGTGTGTTTAGCAACAATTTCACCCAATCACATTAAGCAGTCCAAAAAGTTATGAATTGCAGAGTAATGATTATTTATTTACTATTAAGGGATAAAGCAGTTGATGTGTTTTAATTTGGCTCTGGGCACTTCTGTTTTGGAACCAGAACAACCACTTGGGTGACCTACAGTAGCAGCTGACTTTCCCCACCTTCAGAATCCTAAAGCAATACTGCTTAGATAGGAGAAAGCCCTCTCATGCAAACTGTACTAAAATGTCATTGCCTGTCTTTAGCTCAAGTACTCCCATTTTCCTGGTGAGCAAGCTCCAAGCACATGTATGTTAAATTATACATTTGCCCTCTAATGTTGAGTCAAACCTAAGTATTTGGTCTGCTGTTTGTGGCACACACAGTTGCCAGATGAAGTTACTCTTGTTTTCTTCCCCCTGCATATTATCATTACTGTGATAATGTTATTTATCAACTTCACGCATGATAGTTCTTCATTCCTAGCAATTTTCCTATTTTCTTCTCTTACTTAGTGGTGTTTGAGTCACCTCTCGATTCACAATTCTTAGCAGCCTTTGCTTTCTTCTATGCAACAATTTTGTTTGCATGATAGAGTTAGGTCTTAATATTTTATCTCATAATTCCTTTTATAGCAAATGATCATTTGAAACAACAGAGTGAGTGCTTCCTGCTTTTCATGAGGTAAAGAATCACTATGACAGCTTTCCCACTCTCTTTAAACTCTCTGGCTTAAGCAGAATTTATGGGTACGGAAAATTCATCACATTTTTTTTCTGGTTCTTCATATCATCATCATGGCTAGG
>VXBX01007816.1:0-21860 GCA_013400415.1 Scytalopus superciliaris
GCCTAGCCATGATGATTTTATTTCCATTAGCTTTTTTCATCACTGAGCTTTAGTCTAGACAGCTCTAGGTCTGATAATGCCAACTGCTACCCAGCGACATAGTAGCATACCATGATCAAATGCAGTTGTGGAGGAGTACCCGGAACACTTAACAGGGTACTTGGTTTAGAGCTTAAATGCAGCTAATGAGTAAAAGTATGTCCTCCACACAGAACTTCACTGTGCCTGTACGCTGAACTTCTCAATGGAAGAGGCAGAGGGGTAACTTATTCCAGTCACTGCTCTTTGGGGACACATCCATAGAAGCCCTGCTGTTACCCTCCTGGGAGTCGAGCTGCAGAGCCATGGCAGCAGAGGGTGCAGGAGGCAGAAGCAGGAAAGGGCTAAAAAGGGGGCCATTCCTTCTGGAGATGGGGCATGCTTTTCTACAAATTGTTTTGCTTTGGTTTTCTTACGACACTCAACTTTATATTAGCTATCGGTCATTGCCCCATGGTTAAACTTGAAATTACTGTGGAGAAAGTTACCTTGTAGATGCAGGCTGTTCGTGACTGCTTTGCAAGGGTTATGGAATGGCTCACCTTTGGCTGCCCATTCCTAGGAATTCTTGAAACAACAGATCTCTTCTGTACCTGTTGAATTACAATTCGGCATTAGTACAGCTCTAGTTACAACAGAGAAGAGGTTACTTCTTTGGTAACCTTTGGTCACAGTGACATTTCTAGAGGCTACAAGGAGAAAGATGTAAAGTTTGAATAACACCTGTTAATCATTTCTGAGATATGTAAGTAGCAGGAGGAGGGGCACGTACTGCTGGAGAAACATTTTTGCCAAATAAAACATCATACAGTCTTTCTTGGCATGTAGAGAACTCCATTGCTGCATTACAAAAATAATAACAGGATCCCTCTCCCCCTCGATTTTGCATATTTAATTATTCTGACAAATTTGAATAAATTTGATTTATTATTAATAGTAATAACGCATATTTAGATAGCTCTTTTAATCTTCAAAGCATTTTATAAATAATAGTTTGCTAAGTAATCCTTGCGACATCCTTGTGAGGTGCAGAACTATCATCCAGATATTAGAGGTATATAAAGGTGCATACTGCACCAATTTCCAGTAACTTTTTAACAATGCACTGAAGTCTGAGATATGATCTGTATCCCTATATTTCTGGAATATCACACAGTGGCATAAATATATCTAAAGTAAGTGAGTTCTTCTATGAAAACAAAGTAGAGTAGCCATATAATTTGTGTGTGTATAATTCTCTTCCAATTAAATTTCTCAAAAAATTATAATTTAGTTGTGCTTGAGGTAACAGTCAGGGAACCCTGCAGTGACATTGGTGCAGATACTGGGGTGCAGGGCACTAAGTTGATTTTTATGGGTGAATGAAAAAGTTCGTTCCTATCTCAGATATTTTGCAGTCCAAAAATATGATTAGAGACAACAGATGGATACAACAAAGAGACAGAGACATCACGAGATTACAGTGAGAGGATTACAATTATTTTAAGAAGTGGTGGTCATAGCACACCAGCTGTTTAACCATTCTCAGATAATTTTTTAGTCATTGCAACAGTAAGAGTAAGAGAATTATTTGAAGGAGGATGATAAAATGACCACACAGACTTTTTTAATGTTGCCTTCACATGCAGATGTAAAGACATAGGGAAAATACCTTCATAAGAAAATGGGATGACAAGCATTTCACCTTTGGTAAAAACCAGGTGAGAGCTAAGGATTCTGATTTACTATATGAAATCATGATGGATGAGACAAGGATAAGCCCTCAAGAGATAAACTGAAGTGAATTTGGGTCTGAAGTGAAATGCAAGGTAAAGGCATGCAGTGACAGGGAAGTGAGATGACGGGAGTGAAGTGCCAAGACAGAAGATGACAGGTGTGTTTTGATAAAGCTGTTTGGTAGAAGCTGTTGCAGTTCTAATGATGTCTTTTCAGCTCTAATGCTGAAAAAGAGCATCTCTTTTTCAAACTCTTCAGTGAAAACCCTGTGTTTCTTGGCTATTCTACAGGAGGTTTGAGGACTGTCTTCTAACACTAACTTTCTGTGGCCTCCATGACATGGATACCAGTTCTGTGCTTTGCAGCTATTTTAGTCCTGTGCAAGAGTGGCTTGTACCCTTGCTTGGTGTTCAGTTAAACATTCCCTGTGTTTGTGTATGTACCTTAAGACCCAGTTGAAACACAGGAAAGGAGTAAAGATTTACATACCACATTCTACTCTGATCAATGTGGTCTTCATTCTTCACTGCTTATGGTAAAGTCCTGTCCACACATCACTCCTGAGGCTACAGATCCTTTACCGTATTGCCATTCCAGCCCTTTCAGACAGCCTGGCATGGTAGTTGCACATATCCCCACTGCATACCAAGGTGTAATGGAAACATTTAGAAACCCATTTTAAACAGGAAGCAGCCTTGTTGTGGTAGCACTGAGGTCTGTGGAAATTATTCTATACTTTGAAAAAGGCAGTAACCCTAATTTGTGTATTATTTCCAGTGTAAGCATTTGATTTTGATCAAGCAATTAATGTACTTGATGGGAGTCTTTCCAGTGCCTGCAGTGGGCTTTGGATTGGAACCATAATCCGGATGTCTCACATGCATATACATCCTTAATTAAAATTTTCTAAATTGCTGTTACATAATGAGGATCCCAAACCTCCTGTGAAGCATTTCCAGTTAAGCCAGTGAGAAAAAAATGCAGTTGGTATCTTGCCATCACAGTTAACATGAAGTAGAGCAATTCTCTGTACTGAGTATTAAGACAGGTGAATTATTGGTTCACTGAGAATACTAAGTGAATGTCCTGACTTTTGCATGCTTGCAATCTATAAACAAACCTGCTTTACTGTAATTTTGCCATATTACACACATACATACATATATAAATATACATACTCTCAGAAACTTATGATCAGCTTTAAAAACAGGCTTAGAATGATCATAATAAATCAACCTTAAATATAGCAACTGCTTCTGCTGTAACCATATTCATTCAGTTTGCCAGGCATATTTTAAAAAATATAATAGGTTGTTACACCTTTTTACCAAGAAGAGATGCATCCCATGGCAGCTGTCCATCATTAGGCACAGAATCATTTTACACTGACCTATATGAAAAAACTGAAGCAGACCTCAATCATATCCCCTCAGTTGTGCAGTGAAAGCAGTCATTCAAGATTTTAACTCATTTTACTTTTTTTTTTTTTTTTCAGCAGGAAATACCAGTCTGGTCTCACAGAAAGTGCTCTGACTTGGATTCATATGACCTGCTTTCTATTCCTGGCTCTGGCTCTGAGTGACCTTATGAAAAGTCATTTTTATCTACTATTGTTTTTAAATGGATAGAAAGAGATTTCCTAGCAGAATGGGCCAAACATGGGCACTTTTTTTCCCATTATCCCACCTTGAAAACTTATCCATGAAGAAGCTACACACCTGTACACATAAAAATGCCAGTCAAGTGTTTGCCTCAAATAAATTGCTCTGCCTCTCTCCCTCCTGCTCTCTCTCTCTCTTATTCTTTATAGCGTGAGGGAGTCACAGTGGAGTGCCTAAATAATGTTCTTTAAATATACATAACTTGAAAAGACTAATTACATATACACATTTCTGCTCCAGTAGGCTGAGGTGATTTCTGACAGCAAATATAGCATGGACAAAAGTGAGCTTCCCAAAATATTTATGGGCTTACTGTACTGCTACACCCAATACATGATAAGTGTTTTTGGAAAACTGCCTTTCCCTTTAGCAGTATAACTGTCAGACAACAGTTCATACACAGTGACACAAAGTCATAACTTGGGAGATGATCTTTTATATGTTCCTAACAATATGCTCTGAAATCCTACATTAAAAAGGGTTTAAAAACACACAATACCCCAAACCATCAAATAAGCAGTAAAAGTAACATGCAGAGCTAGACACAAAACCAGAATGAAAAAGATTTTTTATTATTCTCCTCTGTATTACCATAAATGACATGCTATATTTAATTTTACAGTGCCCCTGGACAAATCATCAAATACTTTAATAACTACACAAACATTAATATTTAAATACAAGAGATCCCCTCAGTTACTGAATAATCATAACTTTGGATTGATAGGGTACTAAATGGAAAAATCTTGTTTAGACAGTTGTTGTAAGAGGGGGGGAGGGTGTTTAATGAAACGAGTTTGATGGTCTTGTCATCATAAAACTGATAGATATTTGGCACAATTTATATCTTTGCTAAAAAGAAGTTTGAGGAATGGAACAATTGTGGTGAAGATTAATTTTCTCTTCTTCTGCTGTGAGAGCATAGTCCTTTAGGTCATTAGCAGGAATGTGTGACATAGATTGCACTTTACCCATGCAAGCTCCGTGCTGACTCTTGGAAAATGCAGTTGTTAAATAGCTGTGACTTCTATACTTGTGGAATGGGCTGCCCAGCTATCATCACAGCTATCTGGACTCATTTTATGAGAGTGATGAATATAGATGTTAAAAGAGACAGCATACAGAGTTCTGGCTGTCAGTGTTTGTTAGACTTGACCACCTGTTCTGCCCACTGGCCTTAGTGGGAGGTTTTTTTAGCCAGATTTTGTCTTGTTGCTTCAGCCACTCTTCCAATTAAATGTTCTACCTAATCATGGAAGCTTGACTACTAAACCACAATAAGAATAGTGAATTTCCGGATATTTTTGATCTCTCCATAAAAAACCCCAACAGACAAACAAACCAATCCAAACCAACCAAACGAAACCAAAAAGACCGAGGGGCTTTTCAATCAAACTCACTCATCTAAATGCCTGAATCAAAGGTCTGAGGCTTGACTAGATTTTTAGGTCTCCAGATCTGGGACTATGTTCATGCATGTGTACTGTGTGTTGCTGAGCACACATGACACTAAACTAATGATAACATCTGTTAATTCCTGAACAAAGGCTTGGCTTTTATTTATATCAACTCATACTCTGCTAGGGTGCCATGGCTTTTGCATCTAAATAAAATGCTTATGGACTAGAAGTTGGGCTGTGTTCACTTACCAGTCCTTTATATTGTTTGGTTTCGTACCTGTTTCCAGGAGAGTCTGTCTCTGTGACATACCTTAACATTTTCTTTTCTATTTTAGGGCACTGGCTCAGATTCTGCACAGAGTTCCTTTTTCTTCTGTGCATTTGAGCTCCATGGAGATAATATAGTTCTAGCTGTATTGTGTTTCTTGGACCCTCCTCAAGTGGAAAATACCCCTTTGAGGGAAGTTGAAGTGAAAATATGGATGCATTTGCATTCTAACTTCATGGGAACAGAGAGAGAGGAAACGGCACAGAGAAATAAGGCCCCTGAATAATAGGATGAGGTCTGTGGGCCAGCAGACCCCAGAAGCAATACCATTAGAGATGTGGACAGCTGACAAACTTTAATGATGAAGGCTGCATCCAGGCTAGTTATGATGAACTCATTAAATATCTTGATCCATTTAATAAAGGAAGTATGGAAGAATCTAGAGCTGTCCATAAATCACCTACCCAGTGCCCTGCCAAGCTTTTACAGTGGCAGGAAAGGTGAGCAAAAGAAAAGACAATAGGGCAAAACTAAAGGACTAAGATCAGTAGAAGTTTCAGTGCTAGGAAAAAATGGGTATTGTCACCACATCTTAATGAAAAACAAAATACTATAGACACTCCAAAGCTACAGGCCCAGAATCAGAGCAAAGAAGGTTAAAACAGAATAAGAAGTTAGCATAAACACTGCTGCTTAGAGCTAGTAAATCTTTAAATAAGTAATTCATTCTCTCTGTCCTAACTTTATATGCTTAATTTATCATTCAGTTTTTGTAACTTCGTTTATTTTGTTCTTTTTCCTTGTTATAAGGTAGCAATAAAACAAGGAGTTGGAACTGAGTTCTTGATATTAAGAAAAGGTCTGATTACTGTCTGAGACTAACTCTGGGCTTGTGCTGCCTCCTCCTCTGCTGCTGCAGTAGTAATGCATGCTCCCTTGAGAGGACAGATTTAGTCACTGAGCGCAGCCTCTTTTTCAGGAGAAGAAAATGTAAAGAGACAGCAGTTTCTAGCAATAAAATAAAACCCAAAACAACATAAAACATTTCTCTCCCACTCATTTCTTTCTCCTTCATTTCAGCTTTTCTTGAAATGGACAAGCCATGCCCATCAATGAGATTTTGAGCTGTTCATGATTATTGGTAGTGCTTGAGAGAAAAGCTGATTTTGCATATACATGTTAACAAGAGAAAATACATTTTCAAGAAACTAGAAATACATTCTTATAGATTAATCTCATTTGAAGACATTGAAACACTGGTGAGGAATGAAATTCTACAAAACTGTATTACTTTATGATAAAATTGTGAATGCAATGTACTGGAATGAGTAATTGAACTCCCCAAATTGCACTGTGATTTCCCCCTTCCCCTGTATGTGCACGGATGTTTGTATTTTTGTTCAGACAGGCAGCAATAGAAAGCTACTGTAAAAGGATGTTTTAGTGAAGTTTTTCAATTTATTGTTAACAATTTTTTGAGATGCACATACATTTTCCTCATTGCCAAACATCCTCTTTCAAAAGTATCTTTGAAGTCCTATAATTTGAAGGTTAGAGTGTCTTTTGCGTATCACTTAACTGTTCTGATTGCCTCCTATTCCTTGACAGAAACACAGTTAAGCAACCACTGTGTGAAACTATTGTGAACATCAGAAGTAATTTCTGGGGCTAGTCCCAACATATACTGGAAGCATGAATTAATCCTATGTGGTCTATAAATCATAAATGAAAATGCTGGAGAAGTTTTCTGTTCACCAATAACACAGCTCACAACAGAGACACTACCTTTTCTTGAGCCTTCTGTGAAATAAAAAGTACTGATGTTTTCTATATGCCTAACATCAATGATGCCCAAAGCAAGAGACTAGAAATATTTTACAGGGTTGTTATCACCAAATATGTACTCAGAAGGATACAGAAAGGTAGAAATTCACCTAAAAGCTACAGAAGATAGTCATGGAACTTTATTCACCACTCTGTTATCTGCTTGTTGCCATAACCTCTCAGAAAGCACAGATTATTGTTCTGGAGAAGGTTTCTTTTACTTTTTTTTTCCCTAGAGCAGGCTGGATTTTCCTTAGGATGTCACTTTACACTGATGGTATGTAATTTTGCAAATGAAATTAATTGCTGGAGACCATCTTGTACAAAGTGCATGAGTGGTCAAAGAGTTTGCAAAAAATGTTCCTGTGGAGATCAAAACTAGTTGGCATATACAGTGGTTGAAATCTTTCTCTATAATGGTTCTATGATAAAAAAATGCCCTCACAGATTTAGCATCTTCCAGGTGGAATTCACTATACACTATGTATACTGGTTGTACTTAGCCAGTATGCCTTCTCAGCTCAATATGCCTCTTTCCTGTGAAAGTCTGTGATACTACAGAAGACAGTAACCAAAACTAATGTTTTTGCTTTATAGGAGGAACAAACCTGATGAAGAGAACTGGTTGCTGAAGTATCACTAAATCAATCAGTGCACACGTTTGTTTCACAGTAAGACCAGTGTCCAACACCTTTCAGGCTAAATGAACATCTTTAGACAAGCCCATGGATGCCTGTGTCAGGTTGAACAGCTCCAATGCTTGCCATTCTTACAAGAGTCTTTTAAACTGCTGCAGTCCTTCAGTTCTTGTGCTGCTGTTTGTTTCCCTGCCTGGCACAGTCTTTTAACAACACTTAAGTATTTTACTGACATGTGGTTTATCTTGAGTTGTTTTCCTTCAAACTGATTTTAGCATTGTCCTCTATTAAGACAGATCTATGTTTTCATATTAATACGGAATGCAGATTCCTTTATTGTGTAACTGCATTTCAGCATCCCATGTCAGGGGAGTGCATGAAAGTAAATCCCAGAGCTGCACAGCCTGGAGTATTGTCTCCAGGAGGAAAGAAAGTATATTTATTTAGGAAGATAGAAATAATCTCTGGATTTAAGTGCCAGTTGAACTGACATTGGTGCTGCCGGTTTTGTCAGGTAGCTCTCATTCAAATATGAGAAGAAGTCAGTCTCTGCCATCACACTGGTCATAAGGAATGCCACCAGGCTCCAAGAGACCTCCATCCCTGTGCTCCAGGTAATACAACTGTATCCAATAGTTTTCATTCTTTATGATTTCTTTCTTGTATCTTCTGCCAGAATAGGCTGAACATTAATGTGTTTCACTGGTGGATGTGATTACCCTGATCTGTTGAAGCACATGATGACTTTCATCTGTTTTAATAGCTGCTGTAAACATGCAGGCAAAGGAATGGTGTACTATGAACATAGAAAATAATCAAATCATCTGGTTTTGATGAAAGTGTGTAAAACTCTAAAGCACACTTAAAAAACATGAATCAAAAGCTTATTGAAAATATAAAGCAGCTTGTCCTCAGCAAATTTATGATTTACATCAGATTTAAATGCACCGTAACACACTTGGGTCAGCTTAAGATAGTTGGCTTTGAATGTCTGGAATAATATGTAAGGTGCAGAAAAAATGTGCATTTGCAGCAAATCTGCTCTGCTCTGATGGAACAGCAGCAATAATGAGGCCTCAGATCTTTAGCTCCTGGTGGCATGAGAAGGATCCCAGGGGCTTAAAGATCAGCAGGCAGGTGGCCCATTTTCCAAGACAGGTAACATGTATGCCTCTGAAAATCTCATTTGAGAATGCTGATATTTGTTGCAGGGAGCAAATACTCCTCAAGCCAGATATCTCCTAAGGCTACTGAGAAACTGCTATGTTCATTTGTAGGGGGCTTTAGCATTTAGACCAAGACTAGTCTGTAAATACTCCTGGAATGGGACTTTGTCCTGCACCCTGAACCAATTATAAAGGAGATTTTTGTATGGACATAAGAGTACAAGAATCATCATGCTGACTCAGATGTCTCTGCTCCAATGACATACCTCAGATGGTGGCTGTTATCAGATACCTCAAAGGAAGGTGTCAAAATGAAGGACTACATAGTTAAGATGGTATTAAAACAAGAAGGGAGGTTTAACTTACTTTGTAAAGCTGTTATTATCTCTGTGATAATTCTGGATGGTTTAGTTTCAGTGCTATACTTGATAAATTCTTGGCATCAGGGACTTCCAGAAGCAAAAGGCTTCCACTAGATAATTACCAGTTACATGACACCATTACCTCATTAGCTTTGAATTTCTCACCTTTGAACTCGCTGCATGTTCATTTTGTTCTTGCGTCACGATATGGGGAGAACAGAAATTCCTGACCTACTTTTCCTCTTCTATTCTTCATTTTGTATCGTATTATCCTCTCCCCTCTTATTTGTCTAATTACTTAATTAAGAACTTCTCCATCTACTCAGTTTCTCATCAGCTACTTTACTTAAAACCACAGCACTTATTTTTTCTGGTGACTAAATTGTATGCTACAGACAGGAACAGGAGAAACTGATGTGCCCACAGCTCTTTGTGGGGGCAGGGAATTGATTCTATGACACAGTTTTTTGTCATGTGTACTCTTCTAATAACAGTATGTTGAGTGAAAGTCCTTGCTGGTCCAGGTCTACAAGATGTCCAGGTCCTGTTCTGAGCTGCTACCTCTTCATGAAAGCACCAAGTCCTCAATTATATCTTGACAAAGGACAGGCCAGGAAGGGAAGAATTCTGTGCTTTCTTGTATGACTTCATACAGAAGCACCAAAGGCAACCAAGTCCTGCCAAAATAATGAAGAGACATTGACCATTTAATACAAAATAAGATCTCACAAAATTTTGTTGTTGTTGTTGTTTTCTAAAACAAAAAAGCACATTTCACTATAAGCCAAAATGTCTTTCCTGTGTCCAAAACACTTATCTAACAGGAATGAAGTAATGATACTAAACTTCTCTCTTCAAGATAAGAATCACAAATTGCATGGCTAGAACATTGGTTTTCAGATAGTCCATTCAGTGGAGCTTGGCTACTCAGCAGTTATGTGGTGTTGAAGCAGAAGTGCTGTGCAGTAAAGATTCAAGGCACTGCAAGAGAGAACAGAATTAGGCCCTCATGAAATCTTAATGCATCATGAAGCTTTTCAGCTCACATACATACCCCAGTGAGACTGGGAAAAGCCTAGTTCAAAAACTGTCTAGCAGTGAGAGGATATGGTTCAGTTCTGTTGTGATCTAATGAAAGATAAGCCAAGCTTCTTAGAAATCTCTTAGGATTTTTACCTCAGTTGTTACAGACAGGTATGTAGATAGTACACCTAAGGTGAAAAAAGAGAGGGGAAGAGAAAGGTCTGGAATTAATTGGATGTCTTCTCTTGGAATAGCCTCATAAAACTCTTGTCTGATTGTAGTCCCTACAAATAAGAAAAAAAAAAAGGCTGCCTACAGAAACACTAGAAGTTAAACCAAAGATGTTTTAAAGATGGCACCTTGTAAGTGAGAGAATTCCATGAACTTTTGGCTTAGGGGGCTGACAGCCTGTTCTAAGTGGCAAATTGCAGGTTGCCCAAATTGACTGAGTGCTCCCAGAGGTTGCTTGAGTGTGTGGTTAAGGGCTTGCTGCTCAGACAGGCTATACAGAAACACTCAAAAGACCCTGTGTGCCCTGCCAGATCCTTCTGATTTATTTATATGAATAAGCCACCAGGCCCAGACTGTGCTCTTTAGACACTACTCATTTGTAGGTGGTTCTGCACATTACTCTTTTCTTACAATGACCAAACAAATTAAGATTAGCATAGATATGCAAGACTGTTGTTTTTCTTAAAAGCTGAGCATTGAGTGTTGAGAGGGCTTTGCCATGTAACCATTGGAAACTAGGGCGCAGATCTGAAAGCTTTTAAGGAAAGGACAGTCATGAGTCTGAATGATATTGCTGACTGAATGATATTGCTGAAATACAATACTGACTGTGTGAATACAATAAGATTGAATCTCATGTTTAAGCTGGTGGACATGATGGGGAGGGATTACACCATAGCTTCTGCATGTAATGACCACATTATAAAGGGTGGAACACAGATGAGTTGGGCTTGGGCCAGTGGTTGCTCCAGGAACTGCCTCCTGATGTGCAGAAAGGATGGAGCATGTTTGACAATCAGTTTTTAGTGCTTTGAAGTTAACCATTACTTGTAGTCACACTGCATATGTTTTTGCCAGCAGTGGACAGGTATTGAGATACAAGTGTGTCGGGTTTCTCTGTCTCCCATATGCATTATCTTCCCTTTGGTGTGAGTGGGAGTGAACCAAAAAGTAGGCATGAGATGAACTAATTTCCTCAATAGGCTTGAACTCAACTTCCTAAATGAATCCAATATCCAAGTTGCCTTGTCTTCTCTGTTACTTTATCTTAATTTGGCCAACTCTGGCTTGCTCGTGAAGATAGGAACATAGCTTCTTCTTAATTGGCTATGACATGTACCACTACTCAATTTATTTTTTACACCTCAGCTTGGTTGATTACCAGCCATGAATAAGGCCCTGGATATTTGATCCCTGGCTGCCATTATTTTTCCAGTGACAAAGAGACCAACCACATCCAACTTGCCAAGTACCAATACAAAGTGGCAGTCAATTGACTGGATATAGGAAAATGTTTTTTGCAGGCAAATCCTGAATTAGCTCACAATTTATTTATTTATTTTTTTGATTGGCAATAGCAGATATGGACTGCCAGCCACATTGGCTCCCAACTGGCCTTGAGGAGACCTGGCCTCCAGAGCCATTTCCCTCTTTGAAAGGATGGACATATTCCTACCTGAGAGAACTCTGTGAGTCTTGAGTGGAAATTATCACCTTTTTTTTTTTTTTCTGTGCTACATAAGGATGGTGCTGGATCACGTAAGTTTTGGAGAGCTCTGAGTCAGCAGATCTTCAGCAGCTGAATGTTCTGTAGCAGGACCAGGAACCAAGAGTTAAACATAGCACGTAGGAAGATGCATATCTCAGGAGATGAACAGTCATTTCTTCCCTAAAAGTGGCACAGTATCCAAGGAGGGTAACCTAGGAGGGATTTTGTCATTCCTCCACATACACTGAGCAAGGCGTAGGAATAAAATATTGTGGTGAGAAATGTCACCTTTGAATGAGTGTGACAGTGGCAAGGAGATATTCACAGAGAAATGGTTAGAATGGAGACTGCTCTTGAAGAAGGACTGACCCACCACCATGTGTCCAGCTCTCTGTTCTCTGTCATGGTGCTTACAGGAGTAACTGGAAGAGGCTACTTTAAACCAGCCAGTAAATGCTAGACAATGTGCTTGCTATTCCAGGATAGCCAGACATCCGCTATTTTCTGGGTAGCTCCATGCCACAGGTCACTTCCCAATTGTCAGTGTTCTCCAGCTGCTCTCATTTCACAGGCTCTTCTACGAAATTGCTCCAATAAGGCACTAGAACTGCAGATGCCCTTGGCATTTGGAAGAAGCATCTGCAACATTTGATTTTCTTTTGCTTCCTTCTGCTTCCTTGCCCTGTTATCCCTGGATTCTGCCTCTGCCTGTTTCTTGGTCCTGTCCCTGTACCAAGTGCTTTGGCCAAAATGCTCCGATTGTCACTGAAAACCCTCTGCTTATATGCTGAACATCTCTGCATGAGCAGACCTCATTATCATGTGGCAAGAGGTCATTTACATATGCAAATCAGGTTAATGAGAACAGAACTGTAAAAGGCTTCATTCCAGAGGCATTTGCATATCGAGCTTTAGAAATATTTGAGTGCTCTGCCCCTAGCTGTGCAACCAGGACACAGAAGCCCTGGCAGTACGTCTTCAGTGGTGATTATATCCGCAGACAGCTGCCATCCTGGTTTGCAACAGCCACTACCCGAGGTACTGCCTCGTTTGAACACAGAGGGTAGTTGTGTAATGTGCACTTCTGCACCAGACTACTAAGAAGCAGTTAAGCCTTGGCCCTTATTGGGACAACATGTGGGCTTCTGACAGGTAGATATATGCAGTTTAGCATGAAGAATACAATTTCCTACGGTGCTGTCACTAATGCATGCCTGGTGTATGATGAATGAGGAAAACAGTGCAGGTACCAGGCACGGCTCTCTAAGAAGAATATATTGTGTGTGACACAACAACACACAAAATACTGACCGTGTTTATTCTCTAACTAACTGGGCCTCCAGCCCCCAGAGTATAAGGAGGGATCTCTTTTGGATATTTGTAAATTGCCCATGAGAGAGCCTAAATGCCCTTCTCTGCTCCAGACAGAACAGGCAGCCTGTCCTTCTCTTAGATGGGTTCTGGGCAAGCATGTTAGATGCCTTTTGAGTGTCTAATTGTGAAGCAAATTTGCACAAAGAGTTCCTTAGAAGATGCATCTTTTGCTGATCCTCTTTTTTTTCAGCTGGTTTGGGTTTTTTGTGGGTTTTTTTTTTGTTTTGTTTTGTTTTTTTTTTTTTTTTGTTTTTGTTTTTTTTTGGTTTTTTGTTGGTTTTTTTTTTTTTCAGGAAGGAATATGAATGTTTTTTCACTGTAAATCTTTCTCAGGTGTTGCTCTCTGCCAGGGACTTATATGCCTGGTTCCAGAGAGAAAAGGTGGTTACATCATAATTTCTGAGAAAAGCTACTGATTTGCCCTTTGTTTTTTCCCTGTCCTTCTGATTAAGCTAATCATGGTTCTGGCACATCCCAATGACTAATATCAGAAAAGATGCTCCTTCTTGAAGGAGGTAGTTCTCTGCCTTGACACACTACCACAACCAACACAGCTGCCAGGCAAATGCCAGGTGGGCAGCCTCAGAGTGTCTGACACAACCCTTACCACCTGGTAACAGAGGGAGGCTCCTACAAGTTCCTCAGAGCAAGTTGTGGATGTCCCTGCACATCTGGCAGTCAGACAAACATGCAGCAATTCAGTGTGCTTGGTGCATGGTTTTGGTGATGACCCTGTATGTATTAGGTGCACAGCTTTGGTGATGACCCTGTATGGATTATGCTGGAATGAGCTGGGATCTTTGCCAACCTCCAAAGAACAGGATCTGAAATGAACTGCACCATTTATGCTCTCATTTTATCTCTACCTCCACTTATTCTTAGGAACATGCAGGTCATGGAGAATAGTTTACCATAATTCAAATAATAGTGTCCAACAGTTCAACAGTATATCCAGTTCCATACACTACTGTCCATAGTTTTTCTCTCATTTGGCCTTGCACTGCTAACTCTAATGCCTCAGCGTGGGTCAAACTCCATTGCAGTAACTCCTTTGAGTGATTCCTGTATTGCAACACTTTGCCTGTAGCTATTCTCAGCAGCTCTAACATGACAGACAAGATGAATTACCTGTGTCTATAGGAGCAAGAATAGCTCCTACACTTTTATGGAGGAGGAACCTGGGACCAAGCTGGTTCCCCCTCTCAACTGATGGCTATCACAGATGATTCCTTCTATCCATACACAATACACAGACACTTTGGCATTTGACTACTTTATGACACATCAGTGGATGAACACCACCGTCTAATAAACTTGTTGGGTTTTTTTCATGGAGTTGGTCTGCAGACTGAAGACAAGATTCTCACACTTGTAATGAAGCACAAATTTACCAGTGTGCCTGAAAGTCTGGATGCCCCTTAAGGCCTTTGCACTCACATGCCAGAGGTACAGCCGTGCAGCTGAGCAACCTATCTTATTGATAGCACAGTTGGATGTGGTCATGACTTCATCACCGATGGCTCACAGCTATGAGAATTCCCTCTTGTTTAAGAGCACTCAGGACTGAGCAGTCAGCGTCCCTGCTGTGACCCTAGATTGTCACCTTTGGAAGCTGATCTCTCGGAAAAGCATTCCATCGTTTCAGAGCAGAACTGTTCTCTTCTGTTCAGCAGACTCTGCCACACGGGTTTGCTAAGAGAGGACAAAAGCAAAATACAAATTGCTAAAATAAATACCTGTGGGACTAATGAAAGTTGATGCCTTTTTTCCATGTTTGAATTCTTCTTTTCAACTATGGAAATTCAAATTTAAGTAGCTCAAACTTACTGTCTTTGTTGTTTCTGGAGGTGTGTCTTTGTTTCTCTGAATATCCCCTTTCCATTACTCTCACGTTTAAAGCTTCTCACACAGAATACAATTTGCCTCCTTGTGTAGGGTGAGATCAGAAGCCAGTGATTCTGTTTAGTAAACTACAGCTTAGGAGGTGTTCTGTTTTACATAAGCAATAGCCTAAAAGCAGCCAAACCAGAAGGGCAAAGAAAAGGTAATCATTTCTAGGAAAAGGGAGCAGCCCTTTCATTATAATTCATTTGTTGGACATATATATACAGATTTTTAAAAAGTATTAATAATAAACAGTTTTTCACTCAGCCACTTTCCAGGTTGATAATATGTCTTCCATATTTTGCTTAAAATCCAACCCTTCCCATATTAAGAACACTGAACTGATTTTATTGCCAATTCTGAAAAGTGTTAACAGGAGTAAATCACCCCTCAAATTACTGCTGTTGTTCCCTTGCCCTGAGCCAAATTCACTGCTAAGCACCTCTGACCACACAGCCCATATAAATGTTCATAATAGAGGAAGCGCCTCACATCTGCTTTTTCTCACAGAATTAGAAAAAAAATCATCTTACAAAAACCTATGTCACTGTAGTTTTTGATACATATACACATATATATTTGGTTATAGCTTACTTCTTCATACCATATGCTCAATATTCAGCAGAAAGATTAAAGTCAGATATGCAGATGCCAAAAAAAGTGCCTAACATCAAGGGAAAAAAAAGAAAAGAGGGAAACTAAAGCCATTTGGTGGTGTCAATTTTCATTGTGCGCTACATTGTGGGAGAGCTTTTGAACTCTGCTACGGAGGAGCTTTATTAGAAACCAATTCTCTTCAGACCTCTGGAGGCCTAGTCCTATACAACAGCAAGCCAGGTGCCAAAAAGAAAGAGAGAGATCATATACAAGTGTGTTTCTAAGGTGTGAGCCAAACACAGCGAATTGCAGCAAGCAGAATTGCTACAAATGAGTCTAAAATATTCCTGCAAGAAATGAAAGATATTTCTTACTTTTTTCCCTCTCCTATGTTCATTTTCCCCTATTTTATTTTTCACTTGTAACATCTCTCTTGTTTTTGCCACCCCTGTGATATTCTGTTCCTTTTCTTCCTTCATCTTTTGCTCCTCTGATGTCCCCTATTTCTCCTTCCTAATTCTTATCTCATAGTCTTTCTCTGTGTCATGCTTTCCTCTTCTCCTTATTTACCTCCTTTTCTTGCTCCCTCTGACTTAGAGTGGTACAAGTTCATGTAAAAGCTTAACAATATAACTATGAACTTCAGACAATACTTTGTGTTATATTAGCTGGCATTAGTAAGCACTGTTACAGAATTTCAGCTCAAAAGAAGTGCCATCAGTTAGGTAGCTGGAGAGTTGGGAGTTTCATTGCATTTTCAGTGCTACGCTTTGCTCAGTCTTTGTTGATAGACTGACAAAGCGGCCTGGTTGAAAATGAAATGATTTCAACAACTGTGAAATACTCCATGACATAACGGCCAACATAAAACCATCATTGTCTCTGTTTACATTGGTACTGATTCTTAACAGCATGCTGTTAACTCAGCATAAAGCTCTGCTGCTCTGAAACAATTCAGGTACAAGGACAACTCTTTTACAGCCGATCATGCTCTGTCCCTGTAAAGAATTATTATATCAATCTAAACTGGCATGTAAGTTAATGCTCATCCCTCAGCCGCTTAAATTTACATTGCGCCCCACAGACTTTTCATCTCCCACCACTGAGAATCATAACTGAGATCACTACACACACATCCACGCTATCCCAAGAATCAATGGCTGCTACAACGTTATACGTATTGTCAAAGCAAGTTGCTTGTCAATTAACCCAGTACGACATCTGCATGAGGGATTTAAATAAGGAGCATCATATTATGCTGTGTGTTGATAAAGTGAAAATGCAGGCACTGACAAGGCTTACCATTTGGCCTGATACCACAGCATCCATCTCTCTGAATGGAAGTTATTTATGCTTCCACTGAATTATGGCTTGTATTCAAATATTGGCAAGGATGCAATGTACAAAAAGTGTAACATCTACAGTATGCTGTGGTTGGCTACAGCACTTGGGGATCTCTTAAAAGAGTAATTTCTCCTTCAGGAGCATGGCTGTCAGTCCAGAACCTAAGGGTGGATCCTTTTCATCTCAGACAAAAAGGTGCTATTGAAAAAATTACAGGAGCAGATGTATTCTTCAGCACATGCATGTACAGTGGAAAGAACACTTTTCACAGCGCTGGATAAACAGAAGCTCTACTAATTAGAAAGAGTCCCGACTTTTATAAAGTAACACAAGCTTTTTTCTCCATCAGGAAAAGCAAACGAGCTGATGAGAATAATGAAATGCATCACGTTGACAAATGAGTTGAATCTGGACACTGTAAGAGAACTAAGCTCCTTTGTAATTTAAAATAGCGAAACTGCCCCTGGTATGATGGGATGTCCCAGATGCAATCAGTATAAGCACACAGAACAACTGTCCTCCCAGTTAACAGCAACAGCACTGGTCTCTCCAGCAGGAAAGTTATCTCCTCCTCTGGTGATCTGTCAGTTGAGAGTGAGAGAAAAAGAAATCTCTTCCATTGAAGGGCTGCAAACAAGTGAGATAAAGGAAGTTATTTTTAGCTCAAACTTTAGGCTCTGTGTCAAATAACTTGTTACCAACTTAACCGTGATAGAATGTTTCCATTAAGAAATATTCCAATGGGAACAACTTGGTTCAAGATAGATAAACCTCAGCAGTACCTGTGGAGCAAGCCTGTGGCATGGTGCTGCTGCACCAGCCAGGCATGATGCATATCAGAGGAAAGAGAGGCTGTCGAGTGTCTTTCCATTACTCAGCTCAAAGGAAACTCAGAAAAAAACACATGGGTCAAGACCTAAAATCTGGTTCCTGAGTATCTGCACAGGCATTGTAAAAAACACATTACCATTGAACTCAGTATTGTTTCAGGCTATAGATTGACTGCAGATATTGGTGCCCACCTCCACGGCCGCTGAAGGCAGTGGAAACTCTTCTGTTGATTTTAATACCCTAGGCTATAAGATTCCATAACAAGTTTTCCTTCTACATCACTCTCTCCCACAAAATAATTTTTGGCTCATGATGTTTTAGTCCCACTCTTCTGAGTGCACTATTTCTAATTCTTGATAGTTCACATATGAATACATGACATAGTAAGCCCTATTAAAGCATATAAAGGCAACTTTCAAGTCCTAAACATTCTCAGAATTTGGGAGCTCCCTAGATTTGAGAATTTGGCTTGGTACTGCAGGACAGCAAACCAAAATGTTTGCCTCTGAACTCCCTAGGTCGACAGGTGTCCAAGGGTGAGGCCTCAAAAGAATCACATATCTTCAGGAAACAGGTAGCATAAAGACCAAAGAACTTTAACAGATAAGAACAAAACTGAGACTTCAGCTTTATAAGAATGTGGCTGACTTAATAGGACAGGCCCCTTCTGAAACAGAAGCTAAAATGAACCCTCTTTGCCTCCTCCTTTTGCTCAATTCTTAAATTAAGTTCACAGCATTCTATGTAGTCCTCCACTCTTGTTTAGAGCTCAGATGTTTTTGTACATACTAAGGAAGTATTTTATTGAATATTGACTTACATGTTTTGCAACATGCTTAGTCCTGGAGTAGATAGACCTTCTGAAAATGACACTGCCACAAAAAACTGGAAGACTCACAAGGACTGTAAGGCTGCGTCTTTGAAAAGTGTTGCCATGGTTGCAATGGAACGAACCTACCCCTTCCTCTGGTTCTGTCACAGAACTTGAAGCCTGTGATGAGGTCGATGTTGCAACCAGTCAAACAAGGGGGCACAAGGGAGTGGGAAACAGGACTGTAGAGAGATTTGAGAGGTCAGTGCATGGGTGCCCCAAACTCTGATTTTAGCAATGCAGCCCCTTGAGAAAGGATGACCTCTCCTCTCAAACCATGTGGCAAATATCTTCTAAAAGGTGAAGAGTACTGTAGGAGTGTGTGTGTAGGTGAGGATTGTTAGCCTGACCATGACAAGGTCAGGAATCAAACTGTTTAGAGACAGATGAATGTTCTCATGGTAAAAAGTAGGAAAGGAAACTTTTTTTTAATAGGTATGAAACAATATAGGAGGGCCTCTGTTGATGATGGAGAACTAAGATAAGACAAAGTAAACTTCTGTAAACAATCATCTCTTCCACTTGGTATACTCTGTATGAAGATGTCTGAGCAAAAAAAGGGCTGAAAAACTTCTGGAAATCTCTCCCATGGCAAACCGTGGAAAGCTACAGCATGCTACAAACAGCTAGAGAAAATGGCCTCTCTCCTAGTATAACATAGCCTTCGAGCGAGATACTAACCTGTGAAAGTCATAAATTACTTATTTTTACAGAAATCATCCAGACAGAAACATATACTTAGCTACCAAAACTAGACTTCCTCGAAGCAACACAAGAATAAATACACACCTTGATTTTGCAGAGAAAACCACCATGACTCTGTGTAAGTGTAAATAGCATAAGCAGTAAGTAATAATGCTTGTTTGTCTCACCATAAAATATATTGGAGAGATCTGAGCAGAGAAACAAGTGCTTGTGTAAGCTGAACGACTCTTTTTATCCCTGCCTCATATTAAGTATTACCAGGCTATAAAGAATCAGGGACACAAGTATCGAGAGAGCTAAAATAAAACAATACCAATGATGGTCATAATAATACATTTATGTTTCTTTTCCTTTCAGTTCCAGAGCTGCTACAGTACACAACATAAGTTTCTGCTGCAAATAAGAGGACCAGAAACAGACTTTTTTCCTTTTAGATGAAAGCCAAAATTCTTATTTGACTTGCAGAACTGGAACTTTACAGATTTTCTAACACAGAACATCAGTATCACAGAACAATCATGAGAGCTGACAGCACTGCATTACGAAAAGTACATGTAGAAAATGAGTAAAAATTGTGCACTAGCATAAATCACAGCTACACCTTGTTCAAAAAGACCCACATGCTCAATGTCAAAAATGGGCAGGACTCCAAGAAAGATGTGTACTTGTAAATTAGTGGATGAAATTTAATATATAAGGGAAGAAACATTGCACAGGGGAGAAGATGGCTCAGGGAGGGGTAGCATTCACACACACACACACACACAAAATCTCCCATTTAATTGAAATTCCCAAATAAGTAATGGCAAGTGATAGCTATCCATGGACAACTTTCGGCTGGCTCACCTGAAATCATTTTGGCGGAACATACACAGGTCTCAGCTCTGCTGAACCGACAGGCCAGCTCCTGCAGGATCCCAGCCTGAGCAGGCTCAGGCGAGTTTCATGGCATTTAGGGGAACACTTGTGTGTACTTTTGGAAAGGCGCTCAAGGCTTCGAAAGGTAGGCACTGCCTCAGCCCCCTCTCCCAAGTGTAAGTCCGTGGGATATCAGAAGTGAGGCCCATGGGGTACTCATGGCTCTCAGTACTCAGCACCCTCAGGCAGCACGGCCCCTGCCCAAGGTCAGCCTGTTTGTCTGGAGAAAAGACACTGAGAGGGAACCTCATTAATGTGTGTAAGTATGTGTAGGTGGGGTGCCAAGAAGATGGCACCTAGTGGTGGCAACCCCTACGACATGAGGCAGTGGGCAGAACCGAATGCACAAGAAGTTCCACCTGAGCATGAGGAAAAACTTCTTTACTGTACAGGTGACCAGGCACTGGAACAGATTGCCCAGAGAGATTGTGGAGTCTCCCTCGCTGGAGATACTCCAGAACATCTGGACGCAGTCCTGTGCCATCTGCTTTGAGATGACCCTATTTGAGCAGGGAGGNAACATTTGCAAAAAATAAAAATACGAAGAACTCCTCTCCCCCACGTTAATTGCAATGCAAAGGGAGATGTTGCGTTACGGATCCCGCCTGGGCTGCGCTGGGCTCTAATGAATGCGCCCGAGCCTTTGATCTGGGTGAGTCAGTCGGGTTCAGTTGTGCCGGAAGGTTAGTTGCACATCCTGGCTGATCTGAAATTCGATCAGCAGAGGGGGCAAAGAAAAAGAAAAGCATTTTAATGGGAATCAATAGAGGATCATAGGGTCCTGGAAGGAAATAGGTGTTGATTAAAGATGCTGTGTGGGTTTTGTTGGCTTNCCTGTTTGTCTGGAGAAAAGACACTGAGAGGGAACCTCATTAATGTGTGTAAGTATGTGTAGGTGGGGTGCCAAGAAGATGGCACCTAGTGGTGGCAACCCCTACGACATGAGGCAGTGGGCAGAACCGAATGCACAAGAAGTTCCACCTGAGCATGAGGAAAAACTTCTTTACTGTACAGGTGACCAGGCACTGGAACAGATTGCCCAGAGAGATTGTGGAGTCTCCCTCGCTGGAGATACTCCAGAACATCTGGACGCAGTCCTGTGCCATCTGCTTTGAGATGACCCTATTTGAGCAGGGAGGTTGGATCAGATGACCCACTGTGGCCCCTTCCAACCTGACCCGGTCTGCGACTCTGTGCTCCTTTATGCAGCACAAAAATAGATTTCTGCTCCTTTTTTTAGACCTTCTCGGCAATTCGTTCCCAACCGACAAAGCGTTTCCGATGCAGAGCTGTCGAAGGCCGGTGAAGCGAGCGGCCACGGCCCGCCGGGGCGATCCAAGGCAGGGAGCTGTGCCCGCCTGTTGTTTCCCGGAGAACTGCCGGGAGGTGGGGGCTGGAAGCGGGATCTGCCCGCAGTTGCTCCACGTGCATCAGTAGTTGTCAGTAACATCAAACTGACGTCATCCCCGGGTAAAAAGATCTCTCTTTTGTTCTCGTTCCCTCCCACCGCCTCTCCCCC
>VXBX01007816.1:23415-60988 GCA_013400415.1 Scytalopus superciliaris
GTGTGGGTTTTGTTGGCTTTTTTCTTTTTTTCTTTTTCCCCATGTACACGACTTGTTTAAAAATAAATAAACACCAAAAGCAGCCCGGCAGAAACGAGGGAGGGCAGGCTGGAAAACAGCTTTCCCAATCACCCGTGTGTTTGTGTTCCAGAGAGGCAGTCAGCAGACCGAGAGTTTGTGCAATGCTTCAAGCTACAGCGCGCAAATTTAAAGCAGTAGGCTCCAAAGGGTAACTCCGGCTCTTACTGCACTGCATTTCTGTGCCTGAGCTGTTTACTAGTGCATTATTAAATAAGTGCAAAACATTCGTCTCCCTCCCCCAAGTCAACTTGTTTTTTCTATGCCCCACTTCCCCCTCCCCCCTTCTTTCCTGCCTGCTGCTGACCCACAAGGATTCGTGATACCCGACATGAAGGGGCAAACCTGTTCTGTTACAGTCACAGTGTTTTATAGCTAAACTTTCTAGGCACGTTTTCATCATTAGCAAATACCGAGCTGGAAGGTTCTGTATATGTTGCCTGACTTTACGTGGAAAAGAGGGAATTACAATCGTGTTGAACATTTTTTCACTCAGAAGGAGGTGAGTCAACTTCCTACACAGACTTGAATCACCCGCCCTGCACATTGCAATAAAATCAGGCCTCTCTTCCATTCATGTATTCATGCACACATGCACATACGAAAATGGGGATTGCAGTTCAAGAGCAGGGAGAAGAACTGCTGGCAGAAAGCTGAACATTCCTGGCATGAATATACGCGGGCTGTCATCAGAGAAAGAGGGCATTGCTGAGCCATGGCAGTCATGTTTTTATCCAAATGGGAAACCTGATCAGTTCGAGTTTCTTGTTGAGTTACCATTTCTTCTGGTTTTGCCTTCTGACATGGCTCTCCCTAGCTGCTGCTAAAGGCTTCACCATAATTCAGAACTGTTGCTGTTAATCGCATTACAGTGGTGTGTACAAGTCCCATGGAGAGCACGAATTCAGGCAGATACTCATTAACAGGCAGCTTTTCAAATGGGGAGACAGAGTGGGAGGAAAGACCTCACAGATGTAAGGCCAAAGAGGTTTCCTGACTCGCAGGTAAATGTAGGCTGTGTTGTCTCAGCATGTGCTGTTTGAACGTCCTTATGAATAGCTGAATTGAAGTAACAATGATGATGTCCATTCTGAATAAGAAATAGGAAACACTTGTTCTATCTTTATAGTTTTAACCCAATGACTATTTAAACAAAAAATGTTTTGGGGCACGTTTTTGGGTGTTCTGGCAAATGCTCATCATAATTTGTCTCCAATTGAATTAAACATTTATTTACTCCACTGTGAGTTCTGGTCATTTTAAGATTTTTTTTTTTTTCTTTATAGGAATGATGGTGAGGCATAGGTACCAGGGCCAAGTTTGGCATTAACAGATATGCAGGTGGTATCAATGAATTTATATAATGTTCCTTCTTCTGCACCTAGGAGGAGACATCAAAATGATGTGCCAGCCCTGCATTGGTGGCTGAAATTTGATTTTTATCTAAGTGTTCAACCATCTCTACATCTGTATCTGTATCTATCTTAGTTAATCTTTATTTCAGTCGTCTTTGGAGAAAACTGGTGGAAAGACAGTGTTAGACAACTTGAGGATGACCGTTTTATAATTGTATGAGGATTTATTCTCCCGTTAGACATAATTAATTTATTTTAAAATTATGATGACAACAATAATAAATTCTCTATTTTCTACAAGACAAAATCTAATAGAATATGGAATACAACAAGTGCCATTGTCACTTATTATCTTGCAAACACATGGAAGACAATGGAAGGTCAAGTATCTAAATTAGCTCTTCTAGGTTTTTGCTCACAGAAGGTACCAGATTAATAGCCTAGGAGAATGTCAGAACAGGTACAATCATGGGATCTTTCCCACACCTTACTTTACTCGTCACTGCCTCAAACCATTTTTGGAATAGACCACAATTACACCCAGAACCTGCATAGACTTGTGTTCTTAAAATTATTTGTAGAGCTAAGTCATTAGTACTAAGAGGCTGTGGAGACCTGAGAGGCTGCGGAGGCTGAGCTATCTGCTGAGAATGCTAAGAAAGTTGTGAATTATTCAATTTTTATGTGGATACTTGTGAAATAACACTGGAACATTTCATATAACCCAACATTCAGCAGATTACCTGCTTCCATCCTGGCCTAGATTTGATCTATGAATGAATGGCTCTCAAGCCCTTAAAAATGCCCTGGGCAATCCTGTTCTATTATCTTCACCATTGTTTTTCCATCCAGATACCACAGGGATGAACACAATCAGCGGAGAAAATGAAAATCAAATTGCCTACCAAGAGCTGACCATATGGGGCAGCTGGTTGCTGTTTCCCAACCCCCTGCCTGATGTCTCTTCCCTGTCTCCAGTGATGTGATACTGAGTGCTAGTCAGTCCCCATCACTTCTTCCAAATCTGTTTTTATGCTGCAGACAAACAAATTTCCTCAGGTTTTACATTTTCTGAAAATTTATCCTCTTTTCCCTCTGGTTTCCTTGGGCCTCTGCAGGCTAAAACTCTTTGTTTGGTGTGCTCCGCCTCTACCCCTCCTCCCCCCCGCCCGCCCACTTGTGCTCCCTTGAATATGAACGCTGGGCCTAGAAATAAGGAAAGGAGGCCAAGAGGAAAATGTGTCTCACTGAGACTTGCCAGATATCCAAGTTGCATGTGGAGAGACAGAGTTTCAGCTCATGTGTCTGGCTCGGACGCCAGCGTAGACCATTAAACATCCTGTTGCCTGTCTTGTGCTGGGCAGACAGCACAGCTCCTCACGCTGACACCTGGAGGGGCTGGAAGGGTTGGAGGAGTGGGAGTTACTGCCGTGTTGAGCTGAGGTTTATATGGTGGGTTATTTGTGATGTCTCTGCCCAGGGATGCGTTTTATGCTACATCTGAAGAATGAGGACACTGAGAGGAGGAGAGGTGTCTGCAGTCAAATACTATCACTTTTCAGGTAGAGGAGCACAGTGCAGGTTTCCCTGTGCCAGCTTTTCCCCTCGGAGTCTGTGGCCCTTGATTTCTGTAGGGTTGTGCAACAGTGGTGGGTGATAAGTTGTTATTGTTATTATTGTTGTTGTTATTATTATTATATATACTTCCCCCACATATTACTTCATGGCAGTTCACGTGGCCCAGTAAAAACTGGATCCCACTGTGCCTGCCACTGTGTAAAATGTGGCACTGTGTCCTGCCACCCGAGGAATTTATAGTCTGAATAGACAAGGCCAACAAGGGCACGAGACAAAGGCATACAGGAAAAAAACCCAAGCAACTACTAAACAAAAATCCAAACAACGTGTTGGTTTACAGACTGACTGTTTTTTGACAGTTCCAGAAAAGGGTACAGTTTAAAATACCTGTGTTGCTAGATAAAAACACCCTCTTCCCCCAGGAAAAGTGCTGAGGTGTGTCTGTCATGGTACCTTAACACATTTTACTGTTCTTCATTGTTCTCAGTCATTGTTCTCAGATCATAGAGCACACAGATTGTGTAATACCTCTGACTATTCTGGGACACCTAGTTTAGCACAGTTACTCTCAGTGGGGCGAAGGAGAAATTCTGCAGCAGCTTTAACCGAGAGTGTTTTACATCTCTTGGTTTGTGTCCTGACTCTCAGTAATCTTTGAGAACTTGAGGGCATGTATACATTCATCTGTCTGACAGTTTTGAAAATGTGAATGTTCTAAAGGTTAGTCATATGTTTTTATATGTGTGTTTGATCTGTAATTTATTTTGTACAATAGAACTATTTTTACAGCACTTGCCATACAAACACTACCTCATTCTAGTGACTTTGTTGATAGGAGGCAGCTAGCAGCATGTGCTTCAATTAAAAAAAAAAGAAAAAAAAATATACCAGGGCTCCTGGTTTCTCCTGTGCTCTGATAGAGAAGCCATGGAGAGATAGAAGAGCAATTCCAGATTCTGTGCTGCGAGTGCTTTCCTTTCCCACCGGCTGGCTACATCCATGCGTGTAGAGCTTTTGATTAGATCTGCTGTTTTGCCTATGGCAATCTTCACTGCAAACGTCCTTTGTCTATACATCATTTGAGCATCTATACATGATAAGATTGCCACCTTTTATTACAATAAAAACAGGAGCTTTCTTCTCAATAAGCTTTGCTCCTTTCTCAGCTCTCCAACCACCCCTAGGGGAAGTGAGAAGGACAGGAAAACTTTGAAAAACCTTTCACCTCTTTTTTCTCCTTGGAAGAGTGTGGAACAGTTTTTGTAAAAATCAGGGTAGACATTCATAAGAGGGGATTTGCCTGGGTGGCATAAAAATGGGAAACTTGGTAAAGTAGATTCATGTAAATATACAGACACACAGACCACCCAATCGGTAATCTCACCTTTTTTTTTTTTTTTCCCTGTAAAAGGAAAATTATATCTGTGTATGTCTTAGTTTACGTATTGCTTTCAATCTTTTCTACTGTTTACTCTGTTACTTTTAACACCAGAATCTTGGAGCATTACAATGCCCTTCAGCATTAAAAGCTTCCTTTTTCACTATGAATGGACTTGTACTGCAACTTGGCAAGTTCCAGTGTATTACATGAGAATGAATAAAGATGTTAACCTACAGAAAATGTGAAAAGAGAAAGGCAGTAGACATGAATAAGCAAATAAATAACTTAATCACATTTTCTTTTGAATATACAAAATACACTGAGGATCACATCTCTAAAAAAACATGTCTGCTGAAAAAGAAGTGTTTTTTGTCTGAAAGCAGATCACACATCTGCTTGTGTCTGAGTACTTTAAATAGTCAATGTATGCAGTCACTTTGCTCTTACTCTACAATTAGACTTTGGACTAGGACTGAAGCATATGTGATATGCATTCCCTTGGAAAATACCACTGTATGTAGGAACCTAGTAATAGAGCAAACCCACAAATGCAGCTGTGTATTGGGACAGTTGAAGAATCAGGGAGTGTAAACATGGAAATTAACTCTTAGGCCATGTTAGTTCAACTTCCTGTGAGTGCACAGTTATTCACTGCAGTTTGCCATTGAGTGCTTTATCTTCTCAAGTTTCAAATGCTTTGCTTGGTGGCACTTCATCATTCATTCTCCATTTGAAAATTACCTGCTTGACTGAGTCATGTGGTTTCTGAGAAACTCTGATCCTTTGTCCAAATTTTGTTCTTCTTTAGTTTCATCCCATTAGATTTAACTGTACCCCTGCGTGTTAGCATCCAGTAAATTCCTTTCCATTCTCTCTGTTCATCTTTCATATATTTCTAGACAGTGGTCACTTTGTCCCTATCTTGTGATTTAACCTGACAGGCAGCTAAACACCACACAGCCATTCCCTTACTCCCCCTCCCCCAGTGGGATGGGGGAGAGAATTGGAAAAAACCATTAAGATTAATGGATTTAGGTAAAGACAGTTTAATAGGACAGAAAAGGATGGGGAAGTATTAATAGAATTAGCATATACAGGTGATGCACAATGCCATTTCTCACCACCCACTGACCGATGCCCAGCCAGTTCCCGAGCAGTGGCCCCAAGCCATCTTTCTTCCTAGCTGATAATCTGAGCGTGACACCATATGGGTATGGAATATCTCTCTGGCCAGTTGGGGTCAGCTGTCCTGGCTGCATGCCCTCCCAACTTCTTGTGTCCCTCACCCTAATTATTTGTTGGCAGGACAGCATGAAGAGTCCTTGCCCACTGCTTAGTAACAACTAAGACACCAGTGTTCTACCAACATGATTATCCTAAATCCAAAACACAGCCCTACACCAGGTATTGGGAAGAAAATTAACTCTATCCCAGCCAAGACCAGGACAATTTGTTACCTAGATTAATAAATCAACGCCGTTCCTTGTCTAATCAGTTCTGTTGCTCTTCTCTGCAGCCCTTTCCAGCATACTGGCATCCTTCTGTTACGGAGGTATCTAGAAGTGGATGCAGTATTTCACAGAAGTCTTCCCAGATGCACAGACAATAATTTTCCTCTTCTGACATTATTCCACTGCATATGCAGCCCAAAATTGCATCGGTCTTTTAAACTGATGTATCTCCTTGAGAACTCATATTCGATTTGTTGTTCGCTGTCACACATAGATATCTTTCTCTGCAGATGCTTTCCAGGTTTTGCTTTTTCACAGACTATCCATGTTTCTGATTATTTTTCCTCAGTGTATTAGTCTACATTTTTCCATGTTGAATCTCATTTTATTGCCTGCCTACATATCTAACCTTGTTAGTTTCCATTTATATTATTGCTACCCTCTCTGACATTTGCAAGCCTCCTGGTTTATTGTCATTTGTGAATTTCATTAATGTGCTATTTGCCTCCTTTTCCAGATCATTAATTGAGATATTAAATAAGAACATACCAAAAACATCCCTGCAGCAAACTAGCTCAATACGTCACCTCCCATCATTACCTGCTGCTTACACTCTTTTGTCCACCTTTCCTGTCCAGGTCACAGGACTCAGGTTTGAGTCAATTCCAATTAGATTTTTCTAAGAGACTCATTTCAGTTTTTAAAGTGTTTCATAGGATTTAGCTTCATGACCTTTTCCTTCATAGTACAAGTGGGGACTGATGCTTCTTCCCTGTTTCCATAGGTATCAATAATGAATTAGACGCTGATATGGGGAGATGAATGTCTGCTTTTGACTGATTAACCTGGAATGCACAATTGTTTCAAGTGTTCATGTTTTGTTTTTATTTATGCACTTTAAAGTTGTCATAATTTTGCTTTTGTTGTATCCTGATGGGTGAAGCTTTGTTGCTTTTCTCAGGCTTATGTTTGCATATGACCACTGTTACTTCCCCTATTTACTTTGGTAATCTGTGAAGCTTTGGTCACCTTGTTTTATTATGATGTGCTCCTCTTTTCTCTGCAAACAGCTTTGAACATCAGAAACTCTCTGTGTCTCCATTATGTAGATAAAATAAACTCTGTGAATAATTTTATTTTCATTATTTTTATGCTGAAAGATCACACAGTACAAAGTGTTCTTGAGACTGCCTCTAACATCGTTTTCTCCACGTCTCCTTCAAGCAGCATGACTGAAAGCTCACTGGAGTGGGAAGAGATTCATTCACTTTGGTGAGTTTGGGGTCAGGCCCTTAAGCCCCCGATCTCCTGGTGCGCTGTAACTCCCAGGGAGAGAGAAGACCTTTGGGATTATTTCTGAGGTGCTTTCAGTGTGTACTGCATCCAGTATGATCTCCTGTGGCAGCCATACTCCCAGGTGCTGCTCTGTATTCACCGTAGCAGCTGGCCAAAACAGATGTGTGTTGCCAACAAGTGTTTTGGAAAAGCAGCTTTTTGCTGTTATTTAAGGATTGGTGTCAAAAGCATGCTGTAGTAGGAATGTTCTAAGAGCTGCATGGTTCGGTAATGCCATTGTGAATTTATCACCTAGTGATTGCCTGTAAATAATATTTAATGGTCAGATGGGTTTTGGCAGCAAGGATTGTGGAGGGGAGGGAAGTGCAAGAGACAGGAGTAAGGAGAAATGCTATGAACAATGTTTTCCCTCTTGTTTCTTTCCCTGTATCTGCTTTTTGCCTGATGAGTGATGCAAAAATTAGCTAGAGAAAAAAATGCCCCACATAGGGACAAGGCACCCTACAAACCCCAGCATCTTCTGAGGTTTCTCCAAATTCCTTCTACTGTAATCCCAGGTGTCTTACAACTGCTACTTTTACTTCCTTTTCTGTTCTTAGCCACACTTTCTCCTCCCATCCCTTTTATTGTCATGGCCCTGCATTGTCCTTATATCAGAAGAAACCTCTCTGTGATTGGCTTTTAGTGAAGGTAGACTGTGATTCCAGAATTATATTTGAATTAACAGAAGAGTAAATATGAGTCCACATTTAGGGTAATAACTTGATAGAAAAAGGAATTGTACTTGAAAAAAATATTCTGGAGCTATCCATGATGTCAAGCATGTCTAAATTTCCTTGAGCAGCTGCTTTCTTGGCTTGGAAGAAGCAAGATTCAGTTACTCCTGTTTACTTTTGAGATGTTGAATTTTCTGAAATTGGTCTCAGTCACGTCCATTAAAAGAGGAGTAAAATCTGTAATTGACCTTTTATTCACTGATATGAAAAGATCCATAATGACACTGGACAATTACAGTTTTGAGGGAAGGAACCCATGAGGTCAGGTAATGTGTGCTGAAAAACATTTTCTCTGATCTCTGGTTTTGTCTGTACGTGTAAGATCCTGGTCTGATCTTAAAGAATGTACTTGTCACAGTTTCCCCATCTGAAAACTAAAATAATCCTAGTCTCTCTCTGTCTCTCTAGGACTATGAGATACCTAGAGCTAAGCATATTTTCTGACATAAAGCTATGGAAATAAATAGTATTGCCACTATTCTTGTTGAATGCCTTTGAACACTGTCTGTCTTTCATAATTCTGTCAGTGACACCTGATCTAACAGCTGCTGAGTGTCCATTGCTTGTGTTGAGTTCAGCTGGAGCTGAGGGACTCAGCACTGATTTGATTCACAACAAGGTGATGGAAAGGCACCTAAAATGCATTTTCTGCCATGGTGCTCCACAGGTATACATTGTGCAGCCCAGCCTGTTTTCTCCTCAACTTTTTCAAAACTAATGACTGTATGAGCTATAAACAAAAATGTGGACTATGGTCCTTTAAAATGTTTGTTATAAAACATTTCCCTTTTTTTTAATGAAACCAAAACCCTGTATTTTGAGTGCGATGTGGAGTAATGTTAGAAGCCAATGGGAGGACAGGGTGAGGTAGGAAGGGGTGGAAGGGATAGCTTGGTCAGTGAGTACTAAATCTCTACTAATCTTCCAAGCAAGATATAACTCAGGCTTTTTCTACTGTTTCTTTGCAAGCAAAGGCCATTGTGTTTCCATCCTTGGCTGTGTCAGCAGTGATAGCCCTTTTTTGCAGCATTGATTGTTGACTTCCCCTGACACCATATCACAACCCATTAGTGCTGAAAACTGACAAGCCCAGCTGCAACAGCAAAATGGCAAGTTTAAAAGAAAATATACAAGGGACAGGCACAGAATGCTATTAGTATGAAAAAGTAGTTGTTTTCTGTCTTAACTCTGTAAAGGTCAAGAATGCAAACAATTTTTTCTCTTGCTAACAACAACTTGTGTATTTTTTGAATAACAAAGTCATTCTCTCTCTCTCTGTTTTTGTTTTTGTTTTGTTTTGTTTTCAAATTCAAACTGTAATGTGGGTTTTACAAAAGCAACCGTGTTGAGGTGAGGGAAAAACAATCCTTACTTTAGGAAGCTTTCAGGGAGTATTGTGCTTATACATATGTATGGAATACGAAGCTTTTTGTAAGGCAGAGACATTTCAGAGAAATTAATGGCTCAGCAGTTTCTGGGTACTGAGATCCTATCGTCAAGATTTTGTGTTATCTGTAGAATGGGATTTCTTTTCTTTCTTTGCTTCTCTTTCTTTCTTTCTTTCTTTTTCTTTTCTTTTCTTTTCTTTTCTTTTCTTTTCTTTTCTTTTCTTTTCTTTTCTTTTCTTTTCTTTTCTTTTCTTTTCTTTTCTTTTCTTTTCTTTTCTTTTCTTTTCTTTTCTTTTCTTTTCTTTTCTTTTCTTTTCTTTTCTTTTCTTTTCGTTGTATGGTGGTGTCAGCACTCTGGAAGGTACAGTAACAGTAATGGCAAATGTTCCTTCTGATTGTACTTACAGGGATAATGGGGCTTGAGCAAGGGCAGGTAACTTTTCAAAACCTCAGTGCCAAGGTTTGCCATTTGATGTCAGTCAGAAGGCAGGGTGTATGTTTTGCTCTGTCAAAGCCCAAGGTACACTGCAACCCAACAAGTAGAGCCCAACCCAACCGAGCTTGTTGCAAATGGTTATGTAGCAGCAACAGCAAAGGAGCAACAGCAGTGGGAAACTGGTGAAATACATTAAAACTTTTTGTCTTCTGAGGAGTGGCTGAGAGAACTGAGTTTGTTTAGTCTCGAGAAGAGGAGGCTCGCAGGGGACCTCATCGCAATCTACAACCACCTGAAAGGAGTCTGTAGGGAGGTGGGCATCAGTCTCTTGTACCATGCCCGCAGTGAGAGGACAAGAGGAAATGGCCTTAAAATCAGACAGGGGAGATTCAGATTATGTATTAGAAGAAATTTTTTTCACTGTTAGAGTGTTCAGACATTGGAACAGGTTGCCAAGGTTGGTGGTGGAGTCACCATCCCTGGAGGTGTTTAAGAAGCACCTGGATCTGGTGCTGGGTGATGTGGTTTAGTGGTTCAGGGGTTACAGTGATAGTGCTGGGTTGGATGATCTTGAAGGTCTCTCCCAACCTTGATGATGCTATGATTCCATGAAAATTTTAAAAAACCCACAAAAGACTGTGTCTCTGAGTCAAACTAAATAAAATTCATTTGGAATCCTGTAGGGCTGTGAAAATACAAAAAATCTTAGGTTAACAAACTAATGAATTTGATTTTGAACAGATGGGATCATTTAGACTTGGTTTTGCAAACTGATAGCTATGAACACAAAGGGCATTCATCCCAAGTTATCTATTCAGGTAGTTCTGTCATCACAAATATTAGTTTTTTCAAATTTACATGTATGGGTATTTGTGTGGCAACAGTTGGTGGATCCCCATTTTGCTAGGATGTTGTGAAGCAATGGTTTCTGCCCCAAAGTGCTTACAGCTAAAGAACTACTCATTAAATGAAGGAAATTATACTCTCATCTGAATGTTATGGGAGGAAAGCTGAGTCTTACAAACCAAATTACTTATCCAAGGTTATACTATGCACTTCTCCTGAAGAATGGTTGCCATGTGTTAAGGTGTGGATTTATGTGGTCCAACCTACTCTGTTAAGTTTCTGGGTGATTCTTTAAGCATCCATTAAAGTGCTTTTGTATGATGTAGCTCAAAGTGAAGTGTGTGGGTAGAGAATTACCACATTAGGGCAGAGTAGCTAGAACTAAGTTAGCTGATACCTTATTTTTCCCTTGTCTTTCTCATTTATTCAAGCCCTGGGTTAGTGACTGAGGATGAGCTGACCTTCATTCTCTCTTTATTCATTGCTACAGAACTGTTCCGTGTTTGAGGCCTCCTTGTTTTTCCTTTCTCTTCTGCTTCCTTGGCCAACCCAAGAACTCTAGGAAGTTCTCAGACACATTTATGAAATTTCTTTTTAATTCATTGAGATTTAGATTGTGTTAGCTACAGTTTTAATTGTGGACCAGATTCCAGAGGGATTGCTTCACAATGTTTATTTTTGTTGGTTTTGTCATGTGTAAAATGTAGTGCAGAATGGTCTTATACTGTGTATGAAGTTAGAGTCATGAAGAAGCTCTATCGTGGCAATCCTACTCCAGTCATTCATGGGTAGTCTTCTCTAACTAGCCAAAATTTTTGTAAACACTCAAATATCCAAAAATCTAACTTCCTCTTTATTTAATCCAGTTTTACACATGAGTGACCTCATTGAAGCCAGGATAGTAGTGATTCAGACTTCAAACCTCCTTGGAGTAGTTAACTCTCCCACAGAAAGAAAAAAGTAGAACTTCAAGTTCTAAAAAGGGAAAACAGATGAAGGCATCATTACACTGAGTTAGTACTTGTCTGCCTAATGCACCTAGCTAATCCAGTTGTCTGGGTCTGAATACAGAGCTTGCTGCTAGTTCTTCCTGTAAGAAGAGCAAAGTTTGCTTCATGGCTTTGGACTCGACCTAATTTCTGAGATTTTCTGTTAATACTCAGTCATTCCCTGTCAACTTTGCAAAACAAATATGGGTTTAGTGTCAGAAAAGCATGGAAGGGAGGTTTCCCATCATCAGTGTTAGGCAGAAGGGCATTTCTCTGTGTTCTTCAAGGCTCTGTACTTTCACTGAAGTTGCTCATGTCTCAGTGAGTCAGTCCAAAAACAACCTTTAGTGAGATTTCATCTGTCTGGTTAACCATTAGTTTAAACTGTTGTAAAGCTACCACAGTTAACTTTAATAAAAGTAGGAGTCAGACAAAGCCAGACAAAATGGAGAATAAATTAATGCTTGCTTGGGAGCCAGTGCCTATAGAAGAATATATGTTTGTATTGTAGATGATGGTTGATTTTGAGTTGGTCTTGACTATAATTGTGGATGGCACTGAGGCTCAGTGGTAGTGGCAGAGTTCATGCATTTACAGGTAAATATGTAAATGCAGGTGGAACTTGACTTGTGTGGTGCTGGCTCCCTCATCTTGTGGGCATCTCTATGAAAAGCCTGCCGTGCAGTTTTCCAGCTGTCTGTAGCCCTGAGCACTCCCAGTCAGCCATACTGCACTTTGACAGGTATCTAAAATCTCAGTTATCTGAGCTGCTCTGTTCTATCAACTCCTTTTGTGTCTGGTACCATGGGAGAGAGTAACAGTGCAGACTGAGGGCTCCACGGTGTTTCAGATATTGAAGGGAAACTGGATATCATGGAAGTTGTTGCTAGAAGTGAACTGTTTGTCTTTAATCAGTCCTCCCAGTGCTAAAATATACACTAAATGAGGAAACAAAGTATCTGTGTATGTGCAAAGCATCTGGAACTCTGATGTTCTTAGTTTTCCTTGAAACCATCAATGAGGGTTCTCACTTTAAAGGGCACTTTAAAACTGACTCCTTGTATGCTTTAGCAAGAATTTTCAGAATTTTCTTAGGCAGCAGATACTTTAGGTGGAAGGTAAAGCAATATAATGTGATCATTTATTTAATTCATTTTCAACTTACCCTGCCTCCTTTCCCGCAAACACTGAGTGGGTATTCCTCATGCACTAAACATATCTTGGATTTTTTTTCAGTGCTACGTGGGCAGATGTTCCATGTGGGACACAGCTTGGGATATCTTCTACCTTTTTGACTGGGACTATATTTGAATGGAAAAAAAGTCTTTCTGTTCTTTTAAGGAATTTTCCTCCTCCCCAAAAGACCTGTTTGTTATTAAAGCCAGAAGTAATGGTAGCACACAAGAAGGAAACTAGATTCCTGGAAAACCTTGCAAAGTAATTAACATGATGAATTCTTTGGACCATAGGTACTATCTCTCAGAATGAGATGGACTCTGATTCAGTCACTGAATTAAATGAACATTTTTTAAAATTAGCTTTGCATACTGAGCTTTATTGGAAACCTGTCTCTTATTTTGGTGGGTGAGGTTTGAGCTCTTTTGAGATTGTCTCAGAGTAATCTGAAGGACTCTAAGACTTGGCTTTTTCAATCCTTCCATAGTTTTCAAGAATTTTGCTATGAAAAGTCTCCCCTGGAAGTGTCTTCTTTCCTGCTTAGGAACCAAATTCTTCCTCTTAATATCAGTGGCACACAAATGCATAGCAGAGGTTATATATGAAGGCATTTTGTCTGTGAAGGAGAAAGGAAGCTTACAGGTGTGATGGGGTGAGCAGCACCAGCTGATGTGGGAGGGAGTGAAGTCATCTCCCATTTCTGTTCCCTTTGAGAAGACCAACCCTTCAGGGCGCTTGCACTGCCTCACTGAGTGTGCCGAGCTGGCAGGCAGTGACAGAATGGAGACACCTGAAGTAGCTTTCAAACAGTTACTTTGGGTGCAAGGAATAGTCTGGTTGTGGCAATGTAGAGCTCAATAAAAATGGCTGCTTTGTTTGCCAACCCAGCTCCTGTGTCATGGTGATACCCTAGAATATACTCATTGCTAGTGAAGATTTGGGGGTTTTGTTTCCCTTCTGTGAAGAACCAGAATTTGGCTGCTTTTGTGCAAGACAGTTTGTAGTAGTTAGCTGTGAGTTAGTTTTCTTATATCATGTTTGGGCAACTAAATAATTAGCCTGCTTTGGAAAATGCTGAGTCTACAGTGGCTTCCAGTGAAGTGAAGAGAATTACAGGCTACTCAGCAATCTGGAAAACTAGACCTATTACTTATTAAATATGGAGCTAGGAACAGAATTTATGATGTTCATTTTTTGAAATTTGAAGCTGCATAAACTACAGTTTATATTAGGATTCTACACATAATAAGCTACTAAGGGTCTAGTAAATGACTAGTAACTCTTTCTACAAATGACTGATCAATTGTTACAATGTCCGACAAGTTGTTTTGGTTTTTTTTAAATACTGCTTGCAATTGCCTATGATATACTCATTTACATAGTTTTAGTGTACCTTGACTTCTGTTACATGAAAGCGTTGTTTTTTTGTCAATTTGATATCTCCAGAACACCATGTGTGGTCCTGATATATTTGTGGAAGAGATTCTTTGGTTGAAATGGCTGCTGACTTAAGTCAGCTGAGGCTGACTGCAATCCAGCACAAGAATCTCAGTTTGGGGACCCAACTAGTGTGGTACTGTAGTTTTGTGGACAGCTTAACCAGGCAGGGAATGTAAACAGGTTCTTTGAATAGCATTCCTTTGTCCACCATCATGAAATAAAAAAGCAAATCTTTTGAACAACACTAGGCAATAATTCCCATGGGACTTTCCTGAACTTATCCATCATGGAGAAAATCCAATTTTCCTTCTTCCTCTATTGTACTCCAAGAAACCTTGTGACCAGTTAGGTCATTATAGCTTTAATTATTAACTTGGATAAGACATTTAAAGTTAGTAGAGACTTTTTATAAATTAGACTGTAATCTTGCACTCATACCCTGAGAATAATGATGCATTCTTTTTGTTAAATGTTAATGATTTTTGAGCGAAAAGTATTTTGTTTATGATGCTACTGTTGAATAATGATAATCAGTAGTGATGATGTAATGAATTTTAGGAGGTCTAGGAGACATGGGACTTCCCACCAGAGAATTGATTTGAGACTGTTTTACTCTGTCAAAGTTCTCTTCTATGGATATTTAGATGGTAATAAAGTGTCAAGCCTAGTGTTTTGGTTAGACTATATTCCAGTTACACCAAACTGTTAAAATGTTCGTTTGTTAATTCGTTCATTTCCCGAGCCCTTAGAAAATGTCCTACAAAGATACTTTCCCAACCTTGTTTACATAAATTCCCCATTGTACTTTGCATTTTTATTAAATAAAGGTGATGTTTGAAATAGCTTGTAAATTGACAGGATACAAATTAGTGGAAAAGCAAATGTTAGAGTCAGTGATGACTCTGGGTGAGCTTTGAAAAACATTTTATTTAGAACCAATTTTGCAGATGTATCATTTATTTTTCTGCTTTCCCCCTTCCTACATTTGTTGTAACTAGGGAAATTTGCATGAAAACTGGTTGTGTGTTTATTTCAATGTTTACCCGTTTTAATAGTTTATTTTCTATACCTCTGCTGTTTTAATGCTTGTCTTGTGACATCACTGTTCATTGCCAGGGGGATGACAGTGATGTCCCAGAAGTGATGGTTTGTAAGACTGAGTGCTTTTTGAGAGTGGAATGACTATATAACCTGTCATTCTGGTGGGCCACTAGTTTTTGGTAGTGGCTGTCATTCCTGTGTGGAGTCAAAAGCCATCATGTGATGGTCAGCACCTTTGTGTATGTGTCACAAAATGGCCACTCTCCTGAAAACTTCACTGCAGAAAACAAACCGTTCCTGATCATGGGAGAGCGTGTTTCCTCGTCATTCTTACTCAGGACACATTTGGGGATGAGGATCCCACTGATGTGTGCTTCATGTTTTCTATAACATATCTGTTCTTTGTCTAAATAGTCTCCTCTATCTCTCTCAATTCAAATCCCAAACCTTTCAGGAAAATGAAACTCCTCTAGTCCAGTTTGGGCAAGGTGGGAAACTATGGCTCCAGGTCAAGGAATAAGTGCTAATGAGATTAACAATACAGGAGAAAAACTAAACATCTTCCTTTGGTATATAGATTTACATGAATGAGAAGTGACAGAAACAGGACAGCACAAGAAGAAAGGATC
Source organism: Scytalopus superciliaris (assembly GCA_013400415.1). NCBI lineage: Eukaryota > Metazoa > Chordata > Aves > Passeriformes > Rhinocryptidae > Scytalopus > Scytalopus superciliaris. Next base: position 39,276 of record VXBX01007816.1, read on the forward strand.
TATCTAAATACAATGTATTTTCCAAAATTTTCCTGGAGTTGTTGGAAGCTCCTTAAAAGCACCCCATATCTTTTCCAGTAGTAGATGGACCACAAGAGAGGCAACTTTTGTGAAACCAGCTTCCCTTAACATATTCAGACAATAGATCTGTTATTTTCAGTCATTGCTGGGCAGAAACTGGAAAGACAGTGACCACTCCTCTCTCCTTTTTTCCCCTTTATGCTCAAAATCTTTTCGCACACCTCAAATCTCCTACTGAACGTGGCCTACCAGCCGAGTAACAGTCCCTCACCTCCAGCAAGCAGGAGGTGGCTGGGTTGCTCCTTTAGCAGCCCATGCTGGTAGCAGCACACCACTGCTCACCCTGCAGGGCTTCTTACAGAGTGACTTGAGCTGCTCTGCCTCTCTCTGACGACTTGGCTTGTCATTTCTGTCAGTCTGTGGCACATACCCACACATGCACAGCAGCTGCCAGTGGCCTGGGGGGCCTGGGATCCTCATCTTTTTTTCCGAGCTAAGTTCTCCTGCACACTGGCTGGCTACATTGCAGTCTTTTACCTGCAGTAGGCTCTGACCTCTTTCTGTGCATCTGAAAACACCCTGCTGTGTGGCTTGAATGGCACACACACATTCTCCCTGTTTGCTGGTGTGTCTCCCCTTGCTTTCAAATCACCTCTTCAGAGTCTATTTGGTATCAGTGGCTTGGGCTTTTGTTCATTTTTTGGATGGTGGTGCTTGTCTTTGATAGCAGGATTTTAATTTTTTTACTCTGAAAGAAGTAAGAATGCACTTGTCCTTTTTAGCTACATTTGAATAATTGCTAAAAATAAAATGAAAAAAATCAGGGCTCTGCTCTACAAAGTAGTTTTCAATCCCCTGAAGAGTAACATGGCTCTTTCTGACTCCACACAGGCAGACAGGCCTAATTCAGCTGTCTGTTGCATGGTATGTTTAAGTGGTTTTGTAAAACTGTTCCCTAAATGTTGACAGTTTAATGGATTTCATTAGTGGCTGCCTACCGGCTGAGGGCTCAAACCTGCCCCCTCCAGGGTCAGCTCAGATGAGTTCAAAAGTGGCTGTGTGGAGGACCACCCTCATCCTGTCAGAGCTGCTCCAAGAACTGCATCTGGAGCTGCAAAACAAGAGCAGGCATCTTCTGTGCCCCTGCATCCACAGCACAGTGTGGATGGTGGATGCATGGTGAATGTATGTAGTCACGCATTCTTCTCATTAGGCAGAAGTGGCACCAAGGCTCCACTGTACACCCAAAGACGTGTGGGTCTTCTCAGGGTCTTCTCCCAGATTATCATGCAGATGAACTGCCTCAGTTCACTGTCTTGGGGAATGAAGGAGTGTCTCTCCTATGCCAAAACGTGCTTTTGCTTCATCCACTGTGCCTGTGAGACCTGTAGCTGCATTGAATGTCTGGTGGCCCTTCAAGTCCATTTTCCATTAGCAAATAATGTTCATGATTTTGTTCCAGTCACTGCCTCTTAAGTTGAACAACATATGAAAGATAGTCTCATCAAGGTAAGTAATAGCTGAATTGAGTCTTTGTTTACACTCTCTGAGGTCAGAGGAGGCTTGACTGCCTTATCTGGAGCATGTGTTGGAGGAACTTTTTGAAGGGGAAAGTGTTAGAACTAATAATATGTAATCTTAGAATAGAAAATTATTGTATTCCTTTTTTTTTTACAGAACAAAGGAAAATAGGTCCTAAGAAGCCATGAGTGTAACTGAGGGCCTGTTTTAATCATATTGCATGGTAGGCTGTTCCCAAACTGAAGAAGGCACTCCAAAACTAGCATAAGTAATTTAATATTTTTCTGACATACTGAAAATCTAGACAATGATAATTAGCTGTAACAATTTCAAATTGAAGGCAAGTCATATACTTAAAAATGTATTCAAGCATCTGTTCTGTGATGTCTAATGATTTCCTCAAGTTTCTTTATTTGGAGGTTATTTGAAAATCCCTATATTTAGTGCCTGTCCAAAGGTGGTTTCTCCCTTACCCATCCTGAGAAGTACTGTGTGAGGTACCTGTGCCTGGATTAGGCACTAGGTAAGGGAGAATGGTGCAGACTACCCCTCGCTTTGGCATAATGAGCATCAGGACTTCACTGTAGCTATGCCCCATGAAATACTAGCAACTTGCCTCTCAGATTTCTAGGCCAGGTCTGTTCCGATGTACAGCCCACTGGTCCTCACACTCCTCAGATGATTTAGGTCAAGTTCATTCTTGTGTGTCTGCTCCTATGTGACTGCTGTGCTCTGGAGTAGGGGAGGGAAGGCACTTAAGGGAGAGGCAGCCTCTCCATATGTAGCATGCTCTTTGCCTGGCAGCTTAATATTTCCTGCAGCCTTCCTGGACCTGTTCATCATACAGGTGATGCAGTCAAAGAGGTGTTCATTCATTCATTCCCTACCCAAGCCAACTACAGAGCTTTTTAGGACCTGTTTTACTATCACCTCCATATCTAATACACATTTTTGCTCTTATTGTTCTCCAGTAGCAGCTTTTTCAGGCATGGTTTTCTGTTGAAGGTAGGCAAGAGCAGTGAGACATATAAGCAGTCTTTCATACTCCAGTAGAGGTCAGATACCTACCTACAGTAAAGGAGCTAATTCATTACAACATGATAGATTATAACAGCTTATTTGGAGCCCTATTATATAAATCACTTAAATGTGTATTTACATAACATTCCTATTAATTACCACAAAGACTGTAATGACTGTGAACTGTTCCAGTTTATCTTGTAAATATGTATTTAAGCAATTCTGTTACAGGTAATATTTAATCAATAGACCGTAACAGATCATTAATCATGCCAAACCTTTGTGTGAAAAGTGAATTTGTACTGGTGGAATGTAATGGATCCTTTGGAGTACCATATAAAATATTACACTACTCATACGAAAACTTTAAAGTGCCACTAATGATAGATGTTAAAAGCCTTAATGTGACCTCCTGTATGGTAAGTCTGTGTTGACACGTATGCATATTTCTCTTGAGGTAAAGAAGTCAAGAAGTTACTCAGCAGGGATTCTTTTGGACACTTGCAAGGAGCCGAAAAGACAAGCTCCAAGGAGATGTACCTACCATATGTTTTCTTGGCTGAAAAAGTACTGGGAAAAAAGGCTGTGTAAAGTTCTTATATGCATACCTGGTGCCTGTCATTGTATCTGAGCCCCACACAATAGTGTTCTACAGCATCAATCACGGCAATGGCTCTGGAAGGTGGAGAAACATACTCTTGTCCTTACCTTAGAAGTGGGGGGAAACCAGAGAGACAGAACATGCAGAACACACAGGACATATAAGGGGGGCCAAGATCTATTCCACCCTGCACTGTTGCCATCAAGCAGATGACCATCAATTTACTTAAGTGCAGGCAGGTAATGCTGCTGTTTTTATGGAAACTTGAGACATTATCTCAGGGAAAGCATGCGTATGTTCAGGAGCCAGCATTTAAGTGATAGTATTTTGGTGGTCTTCACTAAGCTGTTCAAAACACAGGTGCCAAAAATTGAGATCATCATCAGGGACCTATTTTTTAAAATGCTTGATGAACAGTGCAAATAGAAAAAAGAAAGTAAAAACCTAAAGTGCTTTAAAGAGCTCAAATAAAAGTCCTAAGGGTTTTGTTTCCCTCACACAGTACAGAAGACAAGTCATGTCATCAGAAACTAAAGAACTTGAAAGCAAAATCCTGCGTATTTTTCCTGTGCCAGCAGTCCAACTTGATTTTAAACAGACTGCTTGGGAGAGGAGGTGAGCAGGATTTTCTGCAGAACTGAATTTTCAAGTATTGTAACTGCTCCACTGCAAATCTACATGATGTACTGCATGTGTGCTTGCCAAACTGTCCTGGGAAGCTGGCCTCGAGCTCTAGCTGAAGTCATAGCTAACAGCTGAGAGCCAAACTGCGGTCACGTAAGTCAGTCCACTGGCATCATGCAGGACTACTGCACAGTTAAGGTGCCCAGACTAGGAATGTAATTCTAGGAGCTGTTTGTCCTATCCTGTGAGTGTGCCATGCAGCTTGTGATGAACAACAGTGAGAATTCAGAGAGAATTCATGGCTGAAATAGTAGTCAGTCAGTCCAGGACCATAATGTATTGGCAAAGCTTTATAGAAAGTCTGTGCATCACTGGCTCTGGCCAACTCCACTGATCTCTTGTTTTCATAAGCACTAAATTCACTTAATTTTTTTAAAAGGCTTTTATTAATGGTTCCTTTGGAGCTTTTGCAATCTGTTGTCTAATGCAAGCTTTGATTAAGTTAAAAAAATTCTCTGCAATAACAGTTCTCTTGTGTAGTAACTAATCAATATATGCTAATCTTTTGCCAAATATATTTCTTACAGAGAAATGGTTATGAAGTTACGTGACTGCCAAAAAAGAAAGAAAAAAGAAAAATAGAAACCTTCTTTAATTCCTTAGCCAATAGGTATTTGTATCTGTAAAAGATTAACCAGTTTTTCACTTTTGCCAATTAGTATAGAAATTTTATAAGCTGGCATGAATTCAAATTATTTTTTTACAGCTAAGTTATAAACCCGTAGAAAACATGGGAGGCTAACTGAACCCTGAATATAGTGGTGAGGCTGAGTGCTGCTGTAATAAAGCAATCTATTAAAAGGTTATCTTTCATGTAAGATTGCTTTCCCTAAGCACCTAAGCATATTAACAACATCTGAAATGCACTTGTAATTATACACACCTCAGAAAATATTTAAAATTACCTTCTTTGTGCACCCTTATAAAAACATCTCAGTCACTCTGTGATCTTATTTTACCTATGCACCTTAAACCTTGTAAAAACAAAATGGAAGAAGGAATCACCCATCAGAGAATTGCTCATAGGTGAACTTTGGCCATCTGTAGTGGCATTAATTTTGCTCTCTGTGAACTCTGCTTGCACCCTTGTAAGGTCTGGAGAATTCTTCCCATCTCTGACTGGCCTACATGACTATTTGCTACTAATTTGCACTTTGAAGATGATGCAAACTGGGTCAAAAAAGGAGAAACAGCTAATTCAGAGTCTAAGAACAGCTTTCTGGCTAAATCCTGAAACCTTCTGTGAAAGACTGCTCTTTACCTGTTCAGTCAGTACTGGTGAAATCAGCAATGTGCTTGTAGGACTGGGAATCACCTGAGTGAGTACAGCAGCAAGGAGGGAAATTTGCTGCTTTAACCACACCATCTTCTTGTTTGAACTCCAGCTGCCTTTTGCCTGATTGCTGACCATACTGATGAACCTAAATGCCCTACAACACTGTTGCTGTCATCTTTCCCTATACCGCAGAGATTATTGTGTATAACAGAGTAAGAAACCTACATACCCTAGTCTATAACCTGTTTGCTTCAGGCTTGGTATTTGGTTTCTGGACCAGGCACCAAAACCTGCAAAGCAGTTTCTGGCAGTCCCATACAGAAGCACAATGGCTTGAACAATAATGAGATTTTTTAAAACAAAGATAGCAACAATACTGTTAAAGTTGCTATGCCTCTTTACTTTTTTAGAGACCCGATTTTGCTCTCCGACTCAGAGAAAAATACCTTTGATTTTAAGCCCTCGTAGAAATTCCATTTGGAAATTTTCAGCTGTCTCCATTTGGCAGCTAGGTTTAGGAGGGAACATTTTCAGCTGTCTCTAGTCTTCTGGGGCTACTGGTTATTTGGTGAAGAGCATTTGAGCTAATGGAGCTCACTTGAATTCCCCTTAGGAATAAGATTCTTTCCTGAATAAGGACTGTGGGATCAGTTATTAGCTGTTCTGCTGAATAAACTGAATACCCATGGAGCTTTTCAGCTTCTCCTCTGTGAAACCCATGGCTTTTAGAAAGGTCTGTGATGGTGCTGGTGATTTTTATTGTGATAATACTCCTAAATGCCCAGGCACAGCTGAGAGTGGTACTAATATTCACTACATGCTACCTACAAAATTGCTATGGTGTAAGCATGGGGTCCTTGCCCTGAGCACTTCACGGTGTCAGGATTTTCAAGATGATTTGTTGAAGAGTTCTACTTGCTGGATTTAATTTCTAAAATAATCCTTTTTTCTAAATGTTAAATCTCACAATGGAATATCAGTTATAAATGTATATGTTATTATGGCATTTTATCATATTTAAGAGGACTTCTTAGCATCTCCTTTGGCAATTTTATTAAATGAAAGTATTCATCTCCTCCTTTGGAAGGGAGAAAGCTGTGCAGTCTGGTTCTAGCTATAACAAACTGATGAAAAACTTATATAGAACTTAATGGAAAAATTCTGCAGATTTAAAAGGAAAATGCCATCTCCATCGCACAGCCCTCTGGGATGATTCAAAGCCAGATGAAAAGAGACTAGCATAATTTTACACCTCTGTATTTTAGAAGCAATTTCTTAAAAACTGAGTATTGTCTTCCCTGTAAAAATTTTACTAGTGTCAAAAAACCCACTATAATACTTTTGGATTTAACACTTCCCAGATCAAGGCTGGAGGCAAGTGTGATGGGAGATGGAGGGAAGTGGGGAATCTATTGCAATGATGTCTTCATCTGTTGTATCACACACAAGAAGGATGATCATGCACAAAGCATTTCTGCGGTGGAAAACGCATTTCCTGAGCTCTCTCCAGTCCCACAGATTGGGTAGAAGAAAAGCCTTTTAAATGTTAAAGGAGGTAGCTGCAGTGGATTATCTGTTGTTAGAGCTGTTTAGGTCAAGATTTGCTCTACTCAAGCCACAGCTCTATGGTAGGTGAAACGTGGATAAGATGGTCACAGTGATCCTTTTTTGGCTTTAATGATATAGGAAAATCCTGCAAACCATTTGCATAGAATACCATCAGCAGGTATGCTTTCATTTCTTAGGGCACTAAGAAATATAAAAAAAAATGTATAAAATCATATGCTGACTTAAAAATTATGAAAGTATTAGGCCCATCTTCTACTGTGCTGAAACAATGGAGAAATTAATAATTAAAAAAAATATAATTCTGGTAAGTAAGCTGAAAGAGGACTAGAAAGTGCCTGCTCTTTCAGACAGTGCAGAAAAGTCACTAATTGCTCTAAACTAACTTCACTGAAGTGCAGAGCAAGGGAACACATAACATAAAAATGTATTAGTTGCTTTTGTAACAATATAAAAGGCTGTGGCAAGGGATTACGTTTTTTCTGTTCAGCAAAGGAAGGGGCTGTGTTTCTCATACATTCCACATCTCTTCTTTTGTTATAGTTCAAGAATCTCAAGGTACAACAGTTTGACAGTGTCAGCAGTGTAGTTTGACAACACACGAAGTGGCACAGCACTGCCCCACAGAACAGCATCCCGACGCCCTTTCAAGGCTGCCGCTTGTGAGCACAGTGTACGCTGAGAACATTTTTATGGGAACATTCAGGCAAACAAACACAGATGGCTGCAATTGCCCTCCCCCCTCCCCTTCCCTGGTGGGTAATTGGCACTAGTATTAAATCACGTAATTATTGGGGGTAATACTGTATTATCAGGTCGGGCAAGCTCTCTTCACGAAGGTTCACCTGGTAAGTACCACATGGTGGTAGATGAGTTTTGTGTTACTTCACATTACTTGGGACTGGCGCCAATCAAATCACCTCCTGACTTGTATACCAGGTAATCAGTCACACCCAGTCTATCTAAAGCTGTGCTTGCCCGGGCCAGTCTTCTATGAAAACAGCTGGGAAGCATGCCATATCAACCATGTTCATGCGAAAACGGCAGATAAAAGCGACTAGAAAAGTTCAGCCGCGCTTTGAGTGTGCGATGGTACTTCTGGCACTTGCAGGGAAAAAAGACAGAGGGCCAGGAGGAAGCTGGGAGACAGAGTGGGCGAGCCTGCAGAGCAGCCGCGGTCACAGCACAGTGGTTGGCTTTCAGCTGGGGCAGGGGAGGAATGTGGGATGGTTCCCACAGCATCTCCCAGCTTTGGAAACCTCTTCCTTTCCAGCACTGCATGCGCCACGCTGGCTCTGAGGGTACAGTCGGATGTTTGCTTGAGAAACAGCTGTGGTGGTTTAACAAGTTACTGCTTGATCAGCTATTTGCTCCTGCTCCCCTTTGCTGAGGTGCAGTAACTGAATCCCTAGGCTCTTCCAGGCTGTTGCAGCGTGGAGGGAAACAGGCCTTAGTTCAACTGTTCGCAGGTACGGACAGCTGCCACGTCTGAGTCGTGGGGCATGGATAAAGAGTTAAGGGGCAGCAACTTTTTAAGCAGAGACAGCTGTCTCCCAAACGAATGTCTGACTGTGCCATAAAAGACACTCAACACCATTAAACATTGGGCTGTCAGCAATAATTACAGAATGTGTTCACACTGTTTAAAAAAGCAAAAACTACAGAGAGGAAGAGAAGTGACATGAAAATTCAAATGAGAAGAAACTAAATAACTACACTTGGAAAAATAAAGTGTTGCTTATGTGACTAAAAAGCGTTGTTCCAAAAAACCACAACTTAGGAGCAAATTTTGCCAGTGAATCTTTCATGTAGGAAGTGGGAGTGATGAAGAGAAAAATTGCTTGGCCCTTTTGCAGTTTGCCCTTTTCTTTCTCTCTCTGGGTGTTGAAAGCTCCACAGGCAATCTCCACTGCAGTTTTGTAATGCTGATAGTTTAATGGACATAAAGTAACATACCAGGCTTATATATAACCTCACCTGTCTACTTCAGTGCACATATGAGAAATTGCAAGGTATATCTGAACAGTGGAAGCTAGAGTCTGAAGTCCATCAGTGTATCTTGCAGGGGACACCTTAGTCACACTTCAGAATGTTTTTTTATATATGGTCATCACAAATAATGTCTCCAAGGGCTCCCAGTCAAAATAAATGGGTTCTCAACTGGTTTATGCTAGGTATTTGCTTTCATTGCAAAATCAGTTCTGAGTTTCTTCATCCTTGTCATTTTGCCCTGACTCTGTAACTCTGCTTCAATGGGAAGGTGTGATTGTAAAACTGTAGGCACTTGCAGTGGACACAGGAGGGGGTGTAGTGCTGCAAATGTATACTGTTTAAGTGATTAGGTTTAAAACTGCTTTTTGTCTCTCCAAGGAGAGCATCCTTCTGATGCTCTACAGCATTCTAGTTCAGATAATAGTAAAAAAATCCCCCATATTCCCAAAGGTGTGTAAAATGTTATGGAAGGGCTATTCAGATCCCTTGGTTTGCTGGCTGAAGTACAAGCACTTACAAACACTTTTTGAGCCTTGAATTCCTGCATTTCTGTCAACTTTTTGCGGAGCTGTTTGGAATTGCCTGTGACTGTGCTTCTTGCCCAGCACCCTGGTTTTGGCACTTTTGTCGTTGGCTGACATGTTCCAGCTGATTTTTAACACATTCACATTCAGTTCAAGCAGACAAAAGATATTCACTTCAGCTGCACTGTACCAGCTACCAGCACCAGGTACCCACTCTCTCTGTACCAGACACACCTGGAGTAGAGCAGCCATGCATTGGCAGGACTGACAGTGCAAGCTGTTACAAATGCTTCTGGCATTAAACCCTATGTGGGTACCCGCCTATGCCTGCCAGTGCCCTGCAGCCTCCCATCATCTCTTGCAAAGTGCTCAGATTCTCTGAAGACTCTCTCAGAAGGACTCCTGGCTTCCCTACGTGCAGCAGCAAGGATTTGGGAAAGAATTCTTGCTGCTCTTTAGAGCAGGATGTCTTGAATGGGAAATATGATGGAAGGCTTTGTGCAAGTAGTCTAGAAAGTGGTAAATCAGTTCACTAACCCATTTACAAAATCAATATATCACACAGGGAGCTGAACAAAACTTGGCAGCTCTGCCTATATCCCCTTTGCACCTGAGGAACTGCTGAGTGAAAAAGAAAGACAACCTTCACTCTGCCCTTAGCAGGATATGGTAGGCATGGACCTCACCAGAGACAGTGCAAGCCTTGCTCCGTAAGTTAGACCTTGTGAATTTTTGTGCATAGGATGTCCAGCTGCAGGAATATTTTTCTTTATAATACTGGAGCACTGTGTAAGAGGTGGTTGCTCTTCTTGAGCCCCTGTGATGCCCCTTGAGCCGAGGGTGATATAGGGTCAATCCTCCTGACAGTTCTAGCCAGAACAGAGAAGTGTGAGAGGCAAATCTGTTATTAATTCTGAAGTATTTAATTTGCTTTTATGTTAACCATGGGATTAAAAGACTACATCACAGGAAAACCCATGTTTCACAAATGCCATCATCATTTTCTTGTGCAGAATGGCTGATTGAAACGTGGATCTGGAAAAACACAACACCCCTTTAGTGCTTGGTAGGCTCCTCTGTTAGGCATTGACGTTAAAGGATATGGCTTTCCTGCTGACTTCAGCAAGAGGTAGGACTGTTGGAACAGTTTTCCCTGGCTGTTCTTTAGTCATATGCATTTCCACGTGCAGCAGGGTTAAGAGATTCATCGCCCTTCCTGACTGCTTCACCCTGGTGTTTGAAAGCGGTGGTGGGGAGCAGCGAGGGGAAAAGGAAGACATTAATACACAACGAGGAGCTGAAACCAAAAGCCCAGTGCTGCATGTTCCCACTTCTCGGCAACTGTGAGTCACACGCGTTAAACACATTTGCGCGCCGGTTGTGCGAGTTGTCCCTAGAACGCTTCAAACTTTTTATAGCTGCTCCCACTTGCTGCAGTGTCACCTGCTGGTGAGATCAAAGCACTCAATAGCACGCTCCCCCGCTCCACGCTCAACAAAGTCACCGGAGCCCTTGAAAACTCCTACAGATGTTTCCTCTCTGAAGACAAAAGGATATTTTTCTCCCCTCCCTTCCTCCTTCACACCAAAGAACAAATCCTATGCCTGGCTGAGTTTGTACCACCTCAGATTAATTGGCACTAATGCAAATGTTCGTGGCTGTGTGTGGGATGTTGCTGAGAGCATAATGGTTGTCGTATTTGCTTGCATGTGGTTACTCCACTTCAGCTGTGTAATTCATTGCTTTATAAAGTGCTTTACAATGCGCTACAGCACAGGAAGCTAATCATATGCCGTGGCAGACAATACAGCAGAGATTCAGAGTTACTGCAGGTCTCCTAAGGCCCGTGCCCTGAAGTCGCCAGTCCTTTTTCATCAAAAGTCCCCCTCAAGTGAGTGTTTATTTTGCCACCTGGAACAAACTCTTAGAACTGCCAGAATGTCTGGAGCTTTTCTGCTGGCTCCTCGTGGGATTCCCTTTCATTCCTTTTTGGTCTAATTCCTCTTTCCTTCACTCCCACCCTGAGTTTCTCTCCCTCTTTTTAGGCATCTTATTGGCAGTGTTCTCCAGGCATAGCAGTACGAAGGATGTGCAAGAGTTTCCATTCTAAGGGGGTTATTTTGAGTTGCTTATGTGTTTGGCTGCAATTTTAAGCATTTGATATCAAGCCCAGAAGCAATTTTTTAATTGGAAAGTGTAAGCTGAGATAGGTACAAGAACAAAGATCTCTTAAAAAACAACATTTCCATCTGTGTGATTTTAATAGTTCTCATAGATGTCAGGATGGATTGGTGTTTGGTTCTGCATTATCTTTTGTCTCTTCTGGTGCCCCTGAGTGTTACTGGCTGGTGGTCACAGGGTATTTTTTTGTGAATGCAGACTTTGCTCTCTAGGTAACAAGCTATGCTCCAATTTCTATCTTAGGGAATCTCTTTCTCTCTCTTTGGTACCAATAAGGCACTGATGAAGAAAGGTGAGCTCCTCTGCTAGACAGTGACAACAGAAAAGCCAGCATGGAAGGAAGTGGTGAATTTGCCCAGTTGGTTGCACAAGTCTTTGCCTTGGTCTGGTTTGCTGGCCTAGCAGAAGCTGAACCATGTAGAGGTTCATAATTTAATTTATTTTCTAAAAATGCACAAAATTCTATTAGAAACCCTACATGACAAGACTATCAAATTGCAAACACTAAAAGGCTAAGGAAATGACAAAATTGAGCTTGCCTACCCAGCCTTAATTCTGTTTCCTCGCTTGTATAGTTACAATAAAGTTTAATTAGATTGTCGCATATTATTTTGGGGAGCTGCTGGAGCTGGTCTCCTGCCTCATTCATTTTGCATGCTAATGCAGTGCAAGGCAGTTTTTCTTAAAACATTGAGGGCCAGAGTTCCTCGCTTACTGCAGGGGCTGTATGATGTGTCATAAATAAGATTGGTGTTCATAGAAGGCAGGAGCTGTGAATGTAGAATGATAATGAAGAGTTCGGATAGTGACAGAGTAACCACTTATTCTTTCACCCTGCCAGCCACTGACTGCTATTCCAGTCCCTCCAGTCCACAGTTGAGAACACCAAACTGATATTCCCGTTCTGGCTGTCTCCCCAGCAAACTTATATATTCCCATGCTCCAATTTCCTGAGAACCATTCAGGAGAAGATGTCAGGATGTTAAGTGTCCTAATTCAGAGACCAATCCTGAGGGACACACTGACCCTGTTAAATGTCCCATTGTAAGTTACTGCTGTGGGAATAACAACTGTTCCACATCTCACTGGGTCTCTTGCCTTAGTAATTATAATCTTGATATGTGCTTCTTCACAGAGAAGTTTCTTCACAGATAAACGCCGTAAGGACACATTCTCTTTTCCTTGAACAAAGTGGTAAACATGAAATTCAGTTTCATGTAACAGAGTCAATTCATGCTCAGGCAATCATTACTGTCCCCAAGAGATGAAAGGTTTATGGCCACTTATTTGAGGGATCAGCTATCAGTCTTCACTCTTTGAAGTTAAGGGTGGCAACTGCTTCTCTGACAAAGATTGTGTATTTCGCCCTGAATGTTTTTTTCTGTTTATTTCTGAATGGCTTTAAGTGCTGGAGTGAGTTTTTCTTTTAGCTACAAATGCTGCTCTTTGAAATTGGAGTGAATGAGAGTAGAACTTAAGTGTAATAACAGAAGGCAGTCTCTGCTCCTGTAATTTCACTTGCCTCTTTCCCATGTTCTTCTGCAACCATAGCAAAATGCTGAATAGCTTTAGTATTTCATCTTCAAAAAGTTAGAAAATATAGCCAAGGACACTGAGACACACTGAAATGAGAAAGGGCTCCCAGAGCACTGAGAAATGTTCCAGTTCTTTTAGGTTCAACCAGCCCTTTTCTGTTTGTTGCTTCAACTTATGTAAATTACTAGAGTTCAAGTAGATTTAATATTTATCATCCAAGACAGGAAGGGTCAGCCCTCCTTTCTTCTATATTCCCTCTACTAGAAAAGTGTAATTTCAGTAAAATGTCAGCATTTGTGATTTAAATACATTTCAGCAAGAAGATTTGCAAATTGTTATTTCTGCTGTCTCTCCCCTGAAAGTGTCTCTTATTTTTCTCTCTCAAATAATAAGATCTGAGGAGTAAAGCAAGATGACTACAGTTGCTACATAACAAGGCTTAAAATCTGTTTCCTTTTTTTAAAGCTCTTAAGGTCCTTGAGAGGCTTTGGACACATTGCTGAATCAGATACATCACATTAATGGTAGTGACCTGTGAGTGTCCCACAGGATCCCTCCATGAGATTCCCTTTTTAAGATGAGATCACTAGATGAAGTAACAAAAATGGTTATGTGTAAAAAATTTACTATTTGGAGATCTCACTGTTTGCACAGAAAGAATGTGTACACCCCATCATGCCAAACAATGAGCACCATGATCTCCCATGATCTCTCCTTATTTCAATAATAAGAACCATTAGGAACTTGTAAAGCTATGTGTGATGTCAGCATAAGAGCCAATCTTAATCCAAGACCTAGATTTCCTTCCAGAAGACCAAAACTTGGACTGGTCTGGGACATGATGGATTGTCATACCAATGTTTTCTAGTAGCACTATTAGCTCCTACAGAATACAGGCTTTCATTAGAGACTACCCCATGCAGCTACAGGTATTGCAATCTTCACCAAGAAGGTTCAGCACCATTTAGGTGGTGGTCAATTTGTGTTTTGAAAAGCAAGTTCTATGCTATTCCATCCATTTTCCAGGCCTCCTGTCTTCAGAATCATCAGGCATTTGACATCCTTTAGCTCTATGCCTCAGGTTTTAGAATATGTGGAGTGTCCTGGATATCCATGCATCTGTCCACAGGTTTTTGATGGTATCTTTCAGCTGCTCTCACATACTTTCTTGGTGCAGGTTTTGTGCTGTTGTTCATACCTCTTAGGCCTGGCATCACAGAGGACCCATTTTCTGACTGCCTTTCCTCATTCTTGCTTTCTCATAGGTCAGCCCTGGATTGACAGCTCCTCCAGGGCTCTGTGCTTACACTCACTCTGGGATAGAGCAGAAGTTCATTGTCCAGTACCTAAATGGGCTGCAAGAGAGATGGTGAGGTTCTTTTTACAAGGGCATGTAATGATATGACAAGGGTTAATGGCTTTAAACTGAAAGAGGGTAGGTTTAGATTAGATGCTAGGAAGAAATTGTTTACTGTGGAGGTGGTGAGGCACTGAAGCATGTTGCCCAGAGAAGTTAAGAATGCACTATCCCTTGAAGTGTTCGTGGCCAGGCCAGATGAGGCTTTGAGCAACCTGATCTAGTGAATGGCACAACTTTGTTTTTGTTGTGGCACTATATCTCACTCCTTTGAGATGTGGTGTGTAACTTGTAGTTTGTCCCCTCATGCTGGGCTTTGCAGCCAGCTACTGGTGGGTAAAAGGGTCTTCCAGAACTCTGAGGTATGGGGAAGGAGGATGTCACAAAATGAGACTCTCTGATGGTAAACAGAGTGACTGAGCGTAATCTTGCAGATGATCGTGCTAGACATTCTACCAGTTATGGTCTAGCACTATGGCTTTCTCAACCAATAGATGACTTGATAAACAAGATTTGTGGAATGTTATGTATAAGGAGAGAAGAAAGCTGAGGTGCCTATCCAAGCCAAAGTCACTCTGCATCCCTTTGACTCTTCTAGAAAGATGGTGGTGGTAAGGAAAATTTCACGTTTCTTCTTCTCATTCACCTCCTTAAAAGGACACATTAGAGCCTTATTAAGAAAAAGAATATTCAAAAATCCATTAAGCCCCACCATTGTTTTTTGTTTTCTCAAGCCTTCTGTATTTTCATTTTTCTTGAACACTCCAGCTGCTCTCAGCAATTTCACTTTCAGTCTGAAGCCCCGCTCTCCCTCTCTCGCAGTAGGCACATCACTGTCGTGTTTGCGTTTCCAGGTCTGTGGAGGAAGCCATTTCCTTCAAAAACAAACAAAACAGATGTTTCCTTCTGGTGGGCATCATACTGTAAGAAAACTCCAGAGCAGGCAAGGAAATGAATATGACTGTGCGTGTGCATTTGTCCCTCTGCGATCAGTCACAGCTTGCCGAGGGAAGGCTGTGCGTGAGGGAGAACTGGCTGCACTCAGTGCCACAGCTGGGCTGGCCAGCTCGTGCCTGCAGGGGCAGCATGAGGGAAAGAATTAAAATCAATTGCAGGCAACATCTTATACTTCCTTTTTAACTCGCTGCAGCTGGGGAAGCCGGGGAAGGAAGCCAGTGAGGGGAATGCGGAGATGCACACAGACAACTGCAGGGTGCAGGAGGGAACAGTGTTTGGGAAGGGGAGGCTTTAGTTAAGGGCTGAGGAAAACAGCAAAGAGTTACAGGTTTCTTCATGGGTGAAGTTAGAGATTAAAAACACTGCTGTCATGATCAATGGAGAAGAGCAGTGTTCTGTCCCTGAGAGCTGTTTGGAGAAAGTGGAGGGGATGCAGAGAGGCAGAGCATGATGGGGAGGAGGCACTGGTATAGGAGAGGGGCTGGGAAAGACATGATCCTTTGGGCTAGCCAAAGATTAGCTGTTTTGCAGTCTGGCTTCTCTAGTACAGTGAGACAGAGGGAAGGGTCAACAGCTGATGTATGTGGTTCATTTAAAAGCTGGGATATGGTCTCCATTTTGTTTATCAGTCTAAGTTGTCCAAAGCACTGCTTTCTTAAGACTGCACTCACTCGAGCTGTAAGAAAAGGAAGAATAAAGTGAGTCATATGAAGACTTTGAATTCCAATGCATCTGTCCAATGGCTAAAAAAAAAGTACTGCAAATTAGAGCAATTAATTTATGAAGAGTGTGAAGTATATGGTTGCAGAATGGCAGTTCTCCTTTTTCCCCACTCCTTCGTATTTCCCCCTTAAAATCTTGTATGTGACCATTATGGATCTCTGTTAAATAAATGGAAACCCTTTCCTTCTTACTGGCTAGGGAATACAGCCAGTAGACCAGAGGAGCCATGAGGTATATACTGTTTTTGTGGAAGCAAATGCAAAATGCTACTGTGACTGCAAATAAATCAGTATCACCAAACACTGCACAAGTTACCATGTTGGACATCAGTGTCCTTCAGGGCCAGTAATTTTTCCACTGAACTGTGTATTCAAGGTAGGGTAGAAGGTGGAAGCTTGCACAGCTTGTATAGTGGTTAAAAAAAACCCCTACCCCCAAAATACAGTCTGAGTTTAATTCACTCATTAGATCATGTGTGTGAGCACAGACACTAAA
Source organism: Scytalopus superciliaris (assembly GCA_013400415.1). NCBI lineage: Eukaryota > Metazoa > Chordata > Aves > Passeriformes > Rhinocryptidae > Scytalopus > Scytalopus superciliaris. Next base: position 55,730 of record VXBX01007816.1, read on the forward strand.
AGCCCTTTAGGTTAGGTGTTACGCATATCTGACCTGAGAAGTTAGCCAAAGTTCAGGATACTGCTGCTCTTTTGTTAGAAGAGATGGATGAGACAATCAGGTGGTCTGGACGAAATCTTGTATTATGACAAAGAATGCAGAAGGAACTGCTCCCTTGAACCCGCAGGGGATCTGGTAGAAGATAATCTCTTTACACACAGGGTCAGGTCTCTTTGCCCCAGACCCTGCTCTTCCAGATGCTTATTCTTCCCCATTTTGTCAGAATAGTGACAAGGTCTTTTTTTTTTGTCTTTCTCCCCAGCTTTTCTAGTCTTGCTGTTTCTGTCACGCACAAACCCTCACAACATAATTGCCTGTTAAACCTCTCTGTCCACATGTGTCTTTGTTTTGGAAGATGGCACGTAGTTATGTTTGGGGTGGAGACCATTATTGTTTCAAACATCTGGCTTCATAAAGAACCTTAATGGCTTCTCTGAATTTATTCTGAATGAAAGGATGAAGTGTTACGCCCACCATCATCCACTAGCTTTTACCCAGCTCCTAGCAATAAAATCACTGGAAGCCACGTAACCTGTCAGGCTGCTTATTAAAGAAGATGTCAAGAGAGGACTATTAAACCTCTCTGCGCAGAGGGGAACGTGTTGACTGACCTATACGGCAACTTGTGTTGCAGTGTTGGAAAGGCAAAGTTCAGGAAATTTCTCATCTTACAGAAGGGGGTAGACTGCTTAAATGGAGGAGCAGAGACATTTCCCTAAAGGCAATGGCAAGGATTGCCCTGAAAGGGATGTGTTGCTGTGACCTTGACTGCACTCCTCCCTGGCAGCAGGCTGTGGGCACAGAGCTTGTACGAAGTGGTCAGCACCATTCCTCCAGATCTGCAGAGGTTTCAGGCAGGGTCATAACTCATGGCAGCTTGACCTCTCTCGCTGTGCACCATGGGGTCATGTGCAAATCAAATCCTTTGCCCTGACAGGTGATGACTTTCTGTGGTGTCAATCAATACATGTCCTGGAAGAGCGACTTTGAAATACATATCTCTTTAATGTGTGTGCAGATGGGGAATTACATAATGTAAATGCTAATTTACACACATTGGAGACGCAAGTGAGTACTTAGTTTATCCCCCGACACCAGAGGAGAGTCCTGGATAGAAAGTGCATGAGATATTAAACAGATATAACACTTAACCTTAGCTGGTGGTGCATGTGAGAATGACACCATTACTGCCTTGGTGGTGGTGGAAGAATAAAATGTTCAGTGGTGCTTCTGAAGGTTTGTGATACAGTGCTAGCAGGATGTGAGCATCAAGGACCTTGTACCTCAGCCATGGGAACCATTTTACTGGATGGAACTTAAAGAATAGGAAACATAGGAAAGCCGCTGTGAGGACAGCTGGCTAAATTGTGATAAAAGATGATCGGTTCATGGGCTGCCATAGCCCTGCTTCTTATTTCCTTGCTCTAAGGCAGTGACATGGTCCCCTGCAGAGCCTTAAATTCTGGTTGTTTGTATGGAGGGTCTTAGTGGTTTCTGGCAAGTTGTTCCTTACAAACAGAGATGGATCAAGTGGAAAAGAGCTGCTTAGCTACATGCTATAGAAATGCATTATACATGACACTGTGCAGCAGTGTTCCTGATGGGAAACAAACAGAAGAAGTGACAATCCATTAATAGGAAAAGTGGGTAACAATATAGTTTTATAGGCCCTGTCATCTCTGAGTCTTACAGAATATTGTAGAGAGAGGCATTAAGTAAAATTAGATAATATGATGCAAGGGTTATGGCCATTTCACAAACAAAAGGTGCACTGAAGAGTTAAAGCACTGTTTTCAGAAGCCTTTCTCTGTGCTCAGTTCAGTATGTTCTTTAATCTTAATGATTTCCTATTTGGAGAGGACTGGAAAATGAGTATTTGTGAAAGTGGAATATTGTCTATACTATCTACCAAGAACATCAGCAACATGGGACAATATGGGATTTGCCACTAGCATTGTGTACCCAACCCTCTTGTTCTGTAAAAACTGAAATTTGCTCCTCTACAGCTTCTGTTGAAGGCATGGAAGACTTGAATTGATCAGTGTTGAAAAAGCAGGCTGAAGTCACAATAAATTTAGTCCCCAAATGTAGCAACAGTGTTTGAGAAAAGAAAAAAAAGAGTAGCATCAATGATGCTTCAAGGTGGAGGACGAGTACACTGCAGTCAAAGAGAATGTAGCAGTTTTAGCCTCTTCTCACTGCTGCTCTATATGTAAATTGTACCAATTGAGATACCCCTTTCATTTTGCCAAATCACTTGATAAAAACATTGTTCAACCCATGGCTGAACATATAATACTGTCCCTCAAACATTGTCCTGTGACATGGAGTTACTTGCTGTGTTGTAATTCAGAGGTGTGCCATTCATTTACGAATGTGTTAGAATTCATGGGTCTTCCTGTGTTAAACAATCTGTGCATCAGGTTTATGAGTCTAATGGTCTTCTCAAAAGAATCACCTCTTCAGATGGATCAAATTGAAAAAGCACCCTCAGCTTTGGAATAATTGCTATGAACATTAATTTTCCAATTAAATTTAGCTTCTATTGTGTTTTATTTTGTCCATAGTACAACAGATACAAATTCTGCAATTAAACTGGAATAGTTCATTACAGATGACACTAATAATTGAACAGAGACATTGGAAAATATCTTTTCTCCTTTACAGCAAGTGTGCACGACTGTCAGAAGGTTATACTGGATATAAAAAGTTGCATTAAAATAAAGGAAGTGCACGAATCCATAATCTGAATGATGGGAAACTGTTGCTGGCAGGAACAAAGGCTGTTTTAGAGTTCCAAAGTCTAATGAGTGGTTAAAAAGAATAGAAGGTAAACCTATGACAGTGCTATAGGTTTGGCTGAGATAGTAGGCCAAGAGTTACAAGGACATTTAATCTTATGTCTGGGTCCTAAAAAAGCTGAGGAATATTTATTGTTAGTGCTCTTATATCTAGAATTTACCTTAGTATTTCTTTCTAATCCCATTCCTGGCAATTAATGGGTAAGAGAGGGACCACATTAATTTTTCACTCCAGAAGTATGTGGTACCTTTGCTCTAATACACATAACTTCCATGCAGCTACAAAGACGTGAGGGAGAAAGAGACTACCATAGGGAAGGGACACAAGAGTATTTTTGTGGTCAAGCTTTAAAATACCTTTTCCACTAAAGCTAAGAATCATCATTTAGGCCACATTCATATTTAGAAATAAAATTTAGAGTTTCTTCTGCAATTTAAAGTTACCATTTTTCTCTCTGTGTCCTGCTGTGAACTCTCAGAAATTACCCACTGTAGATCCCAGTGAGAGGAAGGAAAAGTAACCTGCATATTTTGCTTGAAGTTTGAAGCGCCCACGTTACAAAAAAAAGAGAGAGAAAAAAAAAAAAAGGAAAAAAAAGGCAGGAAGAGATTACATCAGCAAAAATGCTGTTATGGGTAACATTTTCACAAGTGCCCAGCTGGGATGCCAGAAGCCCAGTAACAGCTCCCCTCCTTTTGAAGGTGTGATGTTTTGCATCAGTCTGTCCTCAAGGTATTCCACTGACAGGAGCTGCAGCTGCACAGTGCAAATGAAGGCCTGCCTAATTTATTTCTTACCTCCTAATAACAGCTGCAACCCCAAATTTACCCACAATTACTTAGGAAAAAAATCCTAAGACACAGAGCTTTTTATGCACCACTGTGCAAATACTTTCACTGGAAATGTCAGGGATTTGGAAGCAGTTTTTACGTTGGCCACCATTTTGGGGGATATGGGCAAGCTACTTCCCTTGCATTTGTACAGCCCCTGTGAAGGGGCATTGTGGTTATTTGCCTCTGAAAGATGCATGAGGTGCAACTTGTATATACCTGGGCAAGTATTCGGAGAGAAAAGGCTTCATATAAATGTCATTTAGATATACATTATTATATTGACCTCCAGAACAACTGAAATACAGTGAATTTGGTATAAACTAAAATGAAAAATTAGTAATTCTCCACTAGGGCTTTCTGCTGCTTCCAGGTTTTAATGGAGAGAAGGTTCAGACATCTTGCTATTGCGGGCTTGAATTTGAAACAGATTTCAAAATAAAGTCTGGTGGTAGAAATTTCTGACCTGCTTCGTACATTTACCCTTTTGTCAACTAATTGCAGATTCTGGAATTCCTTTTCCTGACCCAGAATTTTGCAATGACAGTTCTCAAAATGCTGCATGAAGTTCATGGCTCTTGTTCTGGAGATCAGGGAACATCTTGGCTTTAAATGCAAAGGGTCACCAGGGGTTTCAGGGAATGATGGCTGGGGAGAGAGCTCCTGCCTCCCAAATCCCAGAGGAGCTCTACCCGGGGGACTGTTTTGCCTCTCCGAATAGGAATTTGAAAAACTCCCCAATTAGCATTTGCCTGAGCCCTGCTTCGTGCTCCTTTTCTACTTTCTTACAAGTGTTAATTTTGCTAACATTGTTCAATGATATCTTAAAAATATCTTCAGTACTGGAGGCATTTTTCCCTACACTGTTTTGTTGTCTTTTTCAAGCACTTGCAGTGAGTCCTTCTCTTCCTGAGATAACAGCCTTACTGAGGTCTAATAGTTCAATTCCTAAATATTACATCCCTTTTAAAAAACACACCAAAAGGAATATGAAATGCCACATATAAAACAATATTTTGGAATATAAAGAAGCTTGCTTGGATTAGTATTCCATAGTAACATGATTATTTCTCTCAAAACCAGTGCTGCTTATGTTGTTTCCTGTTTGAAATATCCTGTTTTGCATTTTTTTCTAAATTTATGAAATAATTGGTTTTGCACAGCAATCTACAGCAAAAATATTCAGAGACCCCTGTGCATTTCTGCCTGATCTGCTACATTTTCTCTCTCCTAAAGAAAAAGACCTTGGATGTTCTAGATATGGCACTCAGCATCCTTCAAAAGACAAACTTAAAAATTAGCTCTGATGTGATATAACTAAAATGCTGATGGTTGAATTTTTAGCTACTCAGAGTTGATGATAGCTGAAATAAACCAGTTAAACAACTGGAGCTTCTTTCAGGAACACATTTAAACACATGCTTAAATTTGGGCATACATGTAAGGTCTGAGATTTTTAATATTTCCCTGCATTAGATCTTTGTTTTCCTTGGGGTATAAATAGAAGAGATTTCCCTCAGCAATACGAGTATTTCCCTGAGCACTGTCAGGGCAAAGGCAATGTGAGTCTAAAGTTTAGGGGGGGGGG
>VXBX01007816.1:61021-202579 GCA_013400415.1 Scytalopus superciliaris
GGGGGTTCTCACTTCCAAGTTCTTAAGGTTTTTACTTAAGTGTCGCTTTGCTTCAGAAGGTTGAGTCTTCTTCACTCTGGCTTTCTCTTGTTTGGTTTGGAAGATGTAGCTATGTATTTCCTTAAGTCCTGATTAATGTGGAGAAACATTCTTTTCATGCTCGTAAAAAACAGACGCATCCCAGCCAGGCCCAGAACATATGTGACTGGTTCCATCCTCCTTACAACATATTGCTGTGTGAAATAAGGAACATGCGACAATCATCACTTTCCAGTCTCCGGACTGCGATGCCAGATAGAGGCATCCATCCATTTTTTCCCCCTCATCCTTTTTTTAGTCCTTACTCTCCCATACTGATTAGATTTGAATAGCCATTTTATTGCCAATTTTCTGAACTATGATCATGCCTTATTACACTATTAAATGAAGTTTAATGAAAGTAGCAGAATCAGGCCCTTTGCTTGCCAGTTGCTGGTGTGCAGGTTGAAATGGTTCACCATTCCCTTTCTTCTCTTGCTGTTAATAAATAAGATGTGTAATTCTTTCATATAATTATTTTTTGATCTTGAGGCTTGATGGTGTCAACATTCTAAGAATCCAGAAGGAATTAGTCATTTTGCGGTGCCAAAGCTCATTGCGCATAGGAGGGTGCTACTAGTGATGTGAAAATAAGAAAACCACAACAAACCAGGCAGCAAAATTTTTACGCCTTTTTTTTTAATGCTTCTTTTTGTTGCTGTTGCTTTAATATAAGATGGTATATTGACTGTAAGTGATCATATCTCTTGCTACACAGAAGAATGGACACAGGTGTTCTCACGTGAAAAAATCTCCCTGGAAAAATTCACACTTTTTCTGTTTAGTTTCTCTTTTCCTGCATCTCTTTGTTAAAACAGAAGCACAATTTAAAAAGCTTTGGACATATAGCTGGACATGCATAAAACCCACACCTGACTTGCATCTGTAATTTACCTATGTATATCATATTGCACATGTAGTTGCTCAATTTACATATGCACATATAGGGCTCTGGTTCTGTACCTTTAAAATAAACAGGAACTTTGCCATTGAATCTGGGAAGTATCAAATAAATTCCTGTATTTACAGATTAGACATCCAGATTCTCATGTCTTTTGTGTCCTGTCATCTTGAAAATCCAAACTCAACTTGGACACGCTGGGCAGCTGGACGCATTCTCCAGTATTTGTCCTGGAGTGAGCAGTCATTCTCTTACTTCAGGAGAGTGTCTTGATCTGGCTCAATGACAGCAAAGAAAGAAAGAAACATTTACCTTTTTGTCTCGCAGTTCAAACCAGGAGAGAGTGAATAAATTTAGTGAGGCACATAGAATACCTTGAAAGTTGAGAGAATTTAGGTTTGCATTATAGCAATAGGATGCGACTTTGAAGAGTCTGTTCTTTATTTCCCTCTCTTTCTTCCTGATTTATTTACTGACTCCCGGGCAAACTTGTTTGCCATGTGGTGCAAATTGAATTGAAACCTCTGAATTTCCCTCACTGCTTAGGGTACCTACTGTCAGAAAATCTGCAGAACTTTTAGAATTAGCAGACACACAAAATGTTTATCTCACTTGTTAGCTTGGTAAAAGCCCACTGACTTTTTGAAATCACAGCAGCGAGCTGTAAATGATGTGTGAAATGAAAAGGCTTTGCTCACCCAGAAAAGACAGAGAAAACATTGAGGAAGCTGTGCCATTGGACTGGGCTTGGCGGAAAGGAGGAAAACAGCTGTGATACAAGAAGAATCAAGCCCAGGATATACTGGCAAAGACAGAAAATAAATCAAGTTTGATGTGTTTTTTATTTTTCTATGCAGGTTTTTTTTTTTTCCCTTTTTTTGTCTTGCTCTGTTTCTCTTTGTACAGAGACTGCAAAGCTGAGTGGTTCTGGTTTGTGTGACTTGCATGAAGTTTTAAATTTGAAATGATCATTGATTTGTGCATTATGTTCCAGTATATTCTACTCCAACAGGCACTCTGGTTTGTTTCTGTCCACATCTATGTGTCTTACTGGGAAACAGCTTTAGCAGGGAGTGTGGGATACAAAACTGACTTGGGAAATGAGTGCCAGTTTAAGGGCAGGATCATCCGTCTTTGCTGCATTCACCCTTCTGATGATCTGGGAAGGACAGGGAAACACATGGGGGTTAGGACCTTGAACGACACATGTTCAGGTTAGGCAGAGGCATAGATTTTAAAGATCCTCTTGCAGAGGAACCACATGCTGAATCTGTTGAGGCTATCACCACCCTGATGGGAAAAGAAGGAGTAATGGAAAAGGTGAGTACCATAGTATCTCCTCATCAGTGGGTGCTAGTGGGTGCCAGCAGAGATCACACATCTCTGGCCCTCCCCAAGTTTCCATACCATCTGCCATCCCCACCCCCATACTTGTTGGCTAAACCCCATTAAACACATCTGTCCCTGCACATGCTGGAATGAGTAGACACAGACCATTATGTGACTGCTCTATTTGAACATTGAATTGGGTGAATATGAATATATAACTTGAGTTGTAGCTAGGGATTGACACCATGCAAGGGTGGTAGCATGGTTTTTGGGATCTTACACACTATCCAGTTCCAAGTGTGAGGAGAACAGGAGTGTGGTTGTCTGCCCATGTAAATCTACTTTAAATACTGCCTTTCCAGGTAGTATTAGATTTAAAACCCATTATGCAAAGATGCTAAATAGCTATACCTGTCCCAGGATCCAAGCTTTGATTTGAAGCTTTTTGTTATAACAACTTGTATTTCCAAAAAGCCAAGATGCTCTGTTGCGACAGTTCCTAACAGTACAGTTTACAATTTTTTTTTGCTGTATTTTGGCTTGTTACTGTAAAATACTGTGACAGATGGAGCATCATCTGTCAACAATTCCTATCTGACACAGAGTAGAAATTATTGCTGTGATGAAATTATTGATCCTGTATCTTTACATTCAGGAGCAAGGAGGATATTATGCTCAACTAAATAAAATCAAAAGCAGTCTAGTTTAGGATCCAAAAGGATTTTACTCTAGGAAGACCCTTAGTGACTGGAGGTGGAAAAGATCTTAGTCTTGGCAGACACAGCTACATAAAAGCTAATTTCTCATAGCTGTCTTACTGCTTTCTATGATATGTCAACACTCATATGGAACACTAGTGTGGATGTATCCATGAATCTTTTGTGTGTGTTTTTCAGGGAGATAAGAACTAGGAAAGATTTTTTTTTTTTTCAGTGTGTGTGTGTGTTTAGTGCATTCTCTTTGCTGGGAGCCAACAGACTTCCCTGTGTAAGATCTAAGAGTGAGGAGAAAGCTTGACTAGCCAGGCTTGCAGTCAGGAGAATCATGAGAGACAAAAGCATTGTGAGAAACAATTAACAGAGAAGATTTGGTTTTTCAAGAGTTGGCTGGAACAGATATGGATGTGGTACTAATGTGGCCTAATGTGGCAATAATTATAGTGTTAATGCCATATTTATTAGTTCTTAAACCCAGGATGCCTTCTCATTTTAATGACCAGTGGCTTTTATCACTGATTTGCTACATCATTTGCTAATAGTTTTGCTATAAGTAGTTATGCTGGAGAAACAAGAAAGGTCTAAATTGAAATGATAAGAAGGAAAGAAGTGTGAGGATGTGGCTCTTACCACTGATGGTCCTTGTGCCTAAACGTACCTCCTTAGATTGACTTTAGTACTGGGGAGGAGAGCTTGTTTGAACACAGGCAAATGCAGCCAACATCAGACAGTAGGTAAAATGTCTTGTTGGTCATACAGTTTTAGAAAGGTGAGTGGGAGCTGTGTCCTCCATGAGTTTTTGCTCCATTAGAGCTACCCTGCCTCGTACTTGTAAGAAGTGACCATTCTTATCCCTTCAGCAAATGGTAATGGGTTTGGTGCTTCATGTGATTATCCACAAAGAGAATATACCATCCGACCATCTTCAGTCTTGAGCTAGAGCATCTGTAAACCTTGATCTGAAAACCTTGACATCATAGTTTTCTTAAGGCATTTCTTAATATCACTTTTTGCTGGGTCAGGAATACAAAGAAATAGGAGGACACAGGCTTTTTACTCTTTTTCCTGGAATACAGTCCAGCTGTATTTGTGGACAGTGATTTGGATTGGTTCTTAATTTTCCTCCAAACCTGCCTGTCCATTCCCAACAGTGAAAGGGAATCACTGCTCATTAGGTGATTAAAAAAAGTTTAGACTGGCTTGGAATTGCACAGAGGTGGATTTTCCTGCCAGAGAGTCTATTAGTAAGTGATTTTATGGGACTCTTCACTCTTGCAGAGTGAATAAGTCATGCATTCACAGTCTTGCAAAGCAATCATCTGTGAATTGTACATGAAGAAATGTAGGGGAGGCATGTGTGGTGTGTGTTCCAATGGGACTATTCCCTAGCCACCACTTGCTTCGGAAATTGTATTAAAAAGTACAATTGTTGGTCATTAGGGTTAGCCTTGCAAAGCAGGCATGACAGCATTAGCAGGAAATGCTTCCTTGATTTCAATTATAATGCATAAATTATACTCTTCTTCTGTCTTATCCGTGCAACATTCAACAACAGCATTTGCATCTTGGTCTAGGGAATAGAATTTTGCACATGGTATAACTTCCATTGCCTTAAATACAGCCTCCCCAATTTTATCACTGAGCACTCACAATCTTCATTATTACAGTTCAGCCAGGAGAAATTAGTTGTATTTGGATCCCAATAGGCCAAAGGATGCATGCAGCTTTGAGATTTGGCTTCCATTTAGCCTTGGGAAACACTCTTAAAGCTTGACGATTGAATTACAACAACTACTCATACCCCACTGCCAACAGTAGAGTAAAAAGCAGTGCTGTCCTGGGGTGTGAGAAGCAGGGAAAGGGAAAGATGGGACTAATCATTCCTTCTTATAAGACTGAAACATCTCTGGGAAAATCCAGTTCCTCTGGTTTGCTTTGATCTGGCAAAACCATTGCATGGAAAAAGTGGTTGAGATAATTACATGGTGGAGGTCACTTTATTATTTGCAGTGGTTTATTCATGAAGTACAAGTATGTAGCTTGCTGATCTTGTTCTCCACATGTGTGAGACTTTATCTGCCTTTATCTGAAACATTTGTATTTCTCTGGCTGGTTTGGGTAGCAAGAGCTGTGAAGCCTCCTGGAGCATGGGCTTCAACCATGAAAAGCTGCATATAAGGACTGTGATAGACTTGCAAGACCCTCTTGTCCTGTTGTAAAGCCACTTCTCCTTATACTAAAATGAGTTACTTCTCCCTTTACTATCACCCTACCTCCAGTTTTAGTGCAAAACTAGCTCACCAGTATTGATGAGCACGAACTGTTTAGCCTGTCAGCTTATTGTGTAAAATCAGTATTTTCTTTATCTTTTGTATTACAACAATTCTCTCTGTGTGCATGTATGTGTTTGCATTAGAAGATTGTGCTGCCTTGCCTATGTTTAGCACAATCAGCTCAGTGAACATATCTCAGTTGAAATGCCTGTGTGCGTGAAAAGAGGAGTTTCTTCATATTGTCTCTACAGAAGGCTAAAATTATAGCTCCAGAAAAGGAATGTGGAGTGTTCAAAATGACAAGAAAAACGGATCTAATGATGCTGAAAAAATACAAGACTGTGAGTTTCCTTCCAAAGAAGAAAACCATTTGCCACTTACAAATCTGCTATTCACATCTTTTAACTACATCATTAATTGGAATTCTTCCATATTTATGTCTTTATCAGTTCTTTCCTTCTCCTCAGAGGAAGCAGCAAATTTTCCCAAATTTTTTCCCAGTTTTCCAAAGTCAGTCCTGAACTTTTTAAGACTTTCACATGCATCATAGAAACGGCTAATACAGAGAAAACTGTTGCCTGCATTTCTGTTTCCATGTATTTACAATTTCAACAATGGAGGAAACGCACCTAGAACTATTCGCACTGAAAGCTTTGCAAAGTGGAGCACTGACTTCAAATAATTTTAGGCTCTGGTCTGAATGAAAATTGTTTTCAAGTATGAATACTTGGGAGTTCATATTAAGACTTTGCCTTCTTGTTATCTGGGATATTAGAGACAAATATTCCTTGTGATTGTGATGAAGTAAAAAGACAGAAAACGTAATTGTGCTGTACCATCGAACAGGTGCTGCCCAATGACCAGTAAGTCAAGGATTGTTATGACTGAAACATTTTAATGCTAAAATAACCAAAACTGGCTTTTCATCACCATTGTTCATTGGCAGGCAGCCCTGTTTGAATTGGGTTTGTCTCCAAATCTCTTTCTGAATGTCCTTTTGCTACAGGAAAGACAGAAGTTTATGCTGTGTTCAAGGAGCATGTTAGCTACTGTATAATGTTCTAGAACCTGTGCAAACCAGGGGGGAAAAAAAAATCAATATTTTACATTGTAAAGCACCTTTTGTTTGTCTCAGCTCACTGTGAAAACATGAAGCCTGTATTAAAAAGCAGCACTATCATTATACCCAGCCTACTGAAGGGTAAACTAAGGCAGTAAATGCTGTGAAATCATGAACAAATCATGAACTCAGCTAGGAACTAAATCCAGGAACAAGAAATATATCTTCTGCACTTAAAAGACCAGAAATGTTTCCCATTCCACTGTATCAATTGAATGTATAAAAATGCAGCATTTTCGTTCCTCTAACAATTTCTGATGTGGTAGACAAATGAGTAATGTGTGTCATAAAACAAGTTCAGATTAATTTTTTATTAAATAAAACTGTAGTTGAGTACTAACTCTTCGTGTTGGACTGTTGGGCTTTGAGGACATGAGTGACTAACTCTGGGAATCTATTTGGTTTCACAAGTCTACACAAAACCTTCCCCATGTGTGCAAAACAACTGGGGGCTTCCTATCTCTGCTTTCTTCCAGCTGTTCCATCAAGCTCCCACTTGATGGCCACAACTGGTTTGACAAAGAGTGAAGTTATTCTACATTATGTGCTACTATTTGCAGTTGACTGGGGATACTGTTTTGTACTTGAATGTTGTGCGTGTCCCTGCAGCTAATAAGCAAGTGTTTGGCTCTGAGAGATCTTACTGGTTTTAACAACCAGTGACCATAAATAGTCACTGATGCACAGAATCCAACAGTCTGCTTGGCTGTTTCCCTTTATTATGAAGGTTGTATTTTCCATTCTGTCTATGCAGAACATTTTTTTGATTTCCAACGCACCTTGTTAATCCGGGAGCAGAAGTACTACAGAGCAAAGACACATGTTGGAGGAGCAGTGCAGAGATACCCCCATGCTCCCAGCCTACCTCTTGGAAACACAGAAAGTAAGTCCAACAGTGCCACAGTTACATGCTGTCTGAAATTGAAGTGACCTGCTGTTCTGCCCTTTTTGAACTTTTTCTCCCCAAGTATTGGGTTAGCTCAGACCTGTAAAAAAGGTATAGTATCTTACAAAAAAAAGGCTGTGGCTATCTTGAAAATTATATGGGTGGCTGAAATATTGCTCTCTATCTGTCAGTAATGGGACTGTGCTGTTTATTCACTGTACCCATCATCCTGAAGCCTCATTCCTAAAACAGCAGTACTTTTCTTCCATATTTCTTAACATTTGAGCATTATTTCAAGTTTTATAATCTCTCCCGCCATTGCAGTCATACAGAATTCATGTGCTTTTGCCCACAATACACAAAATGGAAGACCTGGAATGAAAATGTAATTAAATCGTATGCAAATAAAAAATGCTGCAGCTGACTTCATAAGAAGGAGACTGTCATATCAAATACAATATTGTATTTGATTTCAATATTAACTGATAGGATTAGCAGAGATGAAATTTACCTTAGAAAGGTGAGCCTGCCTAGAGTCACTGGTGAAAGGATTTCAGTGCTTTTGCAGTTTTTGCACCCAGGAGACTTTTTGTTCCTTATCTTGGTGCAAAGAGAGCTGTTTTGTGGCAGCTGAAGGTTTTGCTGCCTGGGTGGTGCTGCATTTCCATGCAGACTGGTCCATGGGGTGGCTGGATATTTGAGTGTGACTGAGGGGACAGGTCAGCCTGCTGTTTTTCCCATGGCAGTGCCATGGAAGAGCCAGGAGGGTTTGCTGCTGCTGCTAAGTGGGCTGTAGGGGTGGGCAGCCTGCAGAGACTGCGTGTCCTGAAACCTGGATGCTGCCCAGGAGCTCTGACTGCAGTCACCAGGCTGCGCACACTGGTGGAATTTTAGGGCATCCTTGTCTTTTCACCAACACTGGACACTGAGAATAAGGAACTGAGGAGGCAGAAAGGGCCTCTCCCTCTGTGTTGGTCCTTGTGGAGCACTTACACAGTTCTTCTGTTGTCTGCCTTTGACTAGGAGAGGCCCTGAGAGCACTTGTATGACTTGTCAGTGCCTTGCACCTCATGTTGGGGTCTGTGCGCTGTGATATTGCCTGGCTTTCCCATCCCTGTGGGAGCACCGAGCCTGGCCCCGTAGTGCAGGGACCTCTCAGCCAGTACCATCTCCTGGTATTGCCACCTCCCAGCCCCTACACCTTGGCTCAGGGCTCTTCTGACCTGCTGCCTTCATAAACAGTTCAGTGGCTTGGCCTTTGGTGTGAAGTGCCTTGGGAGCCCGGTATGAAAGGTGCTATAGAAATGTAGTTTTGATTTAATTTGGTTTGATTTACAGTTTGAAAAATGAAAATCTTTCTGCAAAGCCAAGATCCCTGTACAATTTTTCCAGCTTGCTTTTGCTGCTTGTAAAGCTACTTGCATTCCCTTTTGGATCACTGGGGATTTCCTTGACACATTTACACCCCTGTTCTCAATAACTTCATACCCAGCCTCATGCTGACACTTTCTCTCTTTCTTTCTCATTTTATTTATTAAAATTACCTGCTCCACAGGTATTAAACATAACCAAGCCAAGCAGAACAGAAGCCAGTCATAAAAACATAGATGACTCCGTTTTTCCCTCTTATGATCTACAACAGGCACTTACTCCTTTAAAAAAGTGCTACACCTTCAGAGCCTGGAGATCTGAAGACCCCAATAGCATCAGAGGTTTAAAAAACCCATTACATTTCCTTTCAAATCCCTGTACTTCCTGAATTTCTGTCCTTATTTTTGTACTACAGTGTCATTCTGTTTGATGCTGCGATCCTGTACTGGCAGGCACTCTACAAACCCACAGGAGTTGCCCCAGAAACCACACACTTAAGCAGACAAAAATATTGACAAGAAAGCAGAAGTACAAGAGAGGTGAAGTGATTTGTTCAAGGCCACAGAGCAGCTCACTGGTAGGGCTCACTGTGGAAGGCAGGCTTTCTGGTGCCTTATCCACAACAGTTACCTGCCTCTAAATCTCTGAATTCGTCCTGTAATCCTTTGGCATTCATAAAGATAAAAAAAAATTTACTTTGCTGGACTTGAGGAAACCTGATGGTCCCTGAAGTGGAAAATATCAAAGAATATGACCAGCACTTGTAAAATTAAGTTGGGTTATTTAATGTATTCCTAGAAGCTTGTACCTCTGCAAAGAAATACAGTAACCCAAGTTCTCATGTCAGTGTTTCCTGATGCATGACAGACTTACCGTGAAGGACAGGAGTAAAATGGCAATGATTTTACTTCTTATCACAAAGATTTTCCTGTGCTTGATATATAGCAATAAATGGTGAAACTACACTCAAAACTCGGCAGGTTGGGAACAACTTCGGAGTTAAAACAAGGAAGCTGTCTTGTACGTTTAAACAGTGGGGAAGAGTTTTAGGGCAGACTTTTTGGTGATATAGTAATCAGAATTAAAAACTCAAAAAATGGGCAGCAGTTTTGGCAGAGGCAGTTTTTCAACAGAGGCACTGCACTTCCCAGTGCTGTAAACTAACCCATTCTCTGCCAGATTATATAAACTAATGAGGCAGAAAGACACAGCACATGGTGGAAAAGAGGACTGAGCTGGGTCATCCTTAGATGTCACTGACACTGCTTTGAAAGAGTCCCTTTGGGAGGGATCCTTCTCATCTAGCTTGTAACAGGTATCAAATCTATGGTGGTAGACTGAGGCTCCTGTGCAGTGGCAGAAGTACTCTCTGCAGAGACAGAACCCCTTCAGAGAGTGATTCATCCCATCTCCCTCCGGTATCCATCTAGGAAGGGATGAATTCCTCTGTGAAGGGATCACTCAGTTTCCACTGAGTTCAAAGGAAGCCTGGATGACTAGTACTCTCTTCTAGCTGCCTGGACTTTCAGGGAATTACAAGTAGAGGACATCAGTTCCACATCTTCATGCCCTCCTTCAAGTTGCCATCAGAAATGGTAAAACTTGCCAGGGGCAGGCTAACAGTCTGTTCTTGTGAGCATTGCACACTCCAAATTTTAGGAGTATATCCAGTGTCCCTCTCCCAGGTGTCACTGGAATGCTGCTGGCTTCATTCCTGTTGCATCCATAACTTTCTTTACAGCCTCAAGGCAGGATGCTGGGAGTGGAATATTTTTGTGTCAAAACATGATTTCTTGGAGAAACATAAAGAGGACACAGCTACAACAAAATGAAGATACAGGTGCAGCTGTCTATTTATGCTTTTAAAAAGTGCAGATGTGTGTGTATGTGTACATAGAACTGCTCAGGCAACCTAGGATGCATGGATAAATTGACACCTATACTGTTCAGAAAGCTATTTGAGATGTACTTAGTTTGATGTTATATTTGTAGCCAGTGCTATAGTGTTTGTTGTTTTTTCCTGCTTGGGAAACTTCAGATGTGGTATTGGCTTTGTTTGGAATGAAGACAAGTTTTTTTGGCACATAATAATTTTCTGAAAAAGAAAATTTGGACTCTCTAGGGCTTCAAAACCCACGTGGATAGTTTTATCCTACTGCTGTATTCCTGGTGGACTATTTATCTTCCTTCTCTGTACACTGTGCATGGCAGAGCCCCATCCTGTTGTGATGTGTGTGTGAGGGGAACCTTGATTCTGACTAGGAACTGCAGATAGCATATAATTAAAATTAATAAACAGGAACGGTGGAGGTTCCTGGAGAGACTGTGATAAACATTTGACCAAACATATTCTGTTTTAAACTGTGTCGTCCTTCAAAAAGGAGTGTCTTCACTATCTCATCCCTCATGCTTTTCTACCATGTCTCTGTCACACGCTGAAGTTACCCATTCACCTCTCAGCCCACTTTCCTCCCCGTGTCACACTTACAAGGTGGCTGACACCTTTTCTTGTCCTTCACTGAGTGATGGCTCCTAAACCAGGCCTGGGGGAACTGCTGAACATTCTCAAAGTATGCATGGGGATACAGGCATTTTCTGCTCTCTAAGTGTTGAGTGTTGTCAGGTGGGTATAGTGACTCAGAAATGGCTTCTTCAAAAAGAAAATATGCATTGTTCTTTTTATTTTATTCAAAAAGGAAAACACACTATTTTTTTTTGGCACAGTTTATAAAAGCATGTTGTTTGTAACAGCAATAGAGATCTGTGTATAGTTCCACTCCTTAACCTTTAATCTTCCCTTGCAGGTTTTTGGAAGTTCTCCTCCCCCCCACCTTGGGCTAGCATTCTTTCTCTGCTTCCACATATTGCCTCACCTGCTGAGGAACTATGTGTGACAGTATATGAGCAATCCTCCTGATGACATCCAGGGTCCCCTGCTGTACTCTAGACTTGGAATCCTGCAGTGATTTAGCATCTTCGTTTCTAAGCTTAGTTTAGGAAAGATTAAACTGTTCTTTACATGAAGACAACCATTTACCAGAAAGAGGATTTCCCCTCCTCACCCACCACCAGAGTCTCTCATGTTTCTTACTCTTTATCCCTTCCTCATTGCTCCCTTTAACAAGCTGTTTGACTTTGTTGAATACACGGAGGGAGAGGAATGCGTGCTTGGATGCATGAGACACTCAAAATGTATGCATCAAATCCCTACGCCGCATCTCCTCTCCTGGGGTTAATGGTCGGTAAAACAGGAGACGCCTCCATGGCAAAGTGCATTGTCATAGGTTCATTATTTTACATATTCTCCTGCAACAAACCCTTGTCACTCTCTCTTGGAATCTCCCCTTGGAGCTTTCATCTTTGAGGTTAGTTCCCCATTTTTGTGAGTGGGTGCCATACTGGCTCCACCTGTTGGAATCCTATATACAGGGAAGGTAATCTTGTGCTGGAGCCACTTTCCCACACATTCATCCATTGTCGCCTCATCATCATCTCCCCTCACACCAATAGTCTCTGCCTCTGAAACCTTCTGACCTGACAGAAGCCTAACGAGGAGAGTTACAATAGGATAGACACACTGGGAAATTGATAACCATCTGCCATGGTTTTGAAGTCAAGACAGCAGAACCTTTGCTGTGGTGAAGGAGTTTGTAATACTGCCTAAGAAGTTAACATTAGCCACGTTTATGAAGGTCTTCTTCCCTCGGGAAGACCTTGAGGTTTCAAACTACCTGAAACAAGTCTCTGGAGAACCCAGTGGTAGGTGAGAGAAGGTCTGATGTGAGACAGAAAGAGGAGGGAGTATAAATCATTCACCTCTGATTGAGGTACCAAACAGACCTGAAGCTGCAGCTGAGACCTTGTAGAAACCAGTTAAATGTATTGTTCCCTCTCCTGAGGGAAAAAAAAAGGTGAAAAAAATCAAGGGGAGCAAAACATTTCCTTTGCTTTGCATATTACAAAAGGCACCAAATGTAGAAAAGAAGAGAAGCAAGTAGGCTGATAAGAGATTTCATTTCATTCCCCTCAGGGTGCCAACTTACCAGTGGTAACCTCGTGGTCTGCTGATGTCATTCACACAAAGCAGTTACTTCTGAAGAGACAGGTTTCCTCAGATTTTACCATCTGAGGAAAAAAATAGAGGAAAAAATTGTTTGAAAGGGAAAAAAATGTTAAGGTGTCTGTGTTTTACCAAAAGCCTTTGTAGGAGGTTATTAACTTCAAAAGAAAACTAAATTTATCGTAACTTCTCTTCTCCCTCCCTGTGTTTCTGAAAGGAACACTTGCTGTGATTGTCTGAGCCATTAAGGGCTCCTGGAAGGGCAACCAAGTCCCGTGCTCTCACGTCTGTGTGCTTACTGATTTATAAACCTCTCTGTAGGTAGAAAGAAGAAGGTGAAATTTCCCCTTTAGTGGCAGATGGGCTCCAAAGACTAAAATACAATTATTATGCAGACTCAACACGTACAAAATGGGAATAAAAAAAATCTATCTCTAAGATCCATATGAGGGAAAGTTTCATCTCAGGCCCTCAAGGGAGCAGAGACTTCATCACCCCAAACTTTTTCTTCTTTTTGAATAATGATTCCTGGAAAGAAAGACAAGGTTTAAAAGCCATTTCCAGAGGTGAGCCATGGATGCCACCCGTTCGTTTTGAATGTTAGCTGGAGATCCACACAAACAGGCTGCGCTATCCATGTATCTGAGTGACATTTTGAAGAAAATTTTTTAAAGTGTCTGGCAAATAGGAGGTTTGTGTTTTCTCTTGCATTGCACAAAACCCTGTAATCTGAAGGAGATAGGAAGGTAGCTAAACTGCTCATGCCATTACTGGTACAAGAGAGTTAATCTGGCATGAAGCAGAAGGTGGAAGATTTTATAAAAAGCTCCTGCCATGTGGTAGTGGTTTCTGGTGCCCAAATACGCATTTCATATCAGCGTGACATG
The DNA here is from genome assembly GCA_013400415.1 of Scytalopus superciliaris. Lineage (NCBI taxonomy): Eukaryota > Metazoa > Chordata > Aves > Passeriformes > Rhinocryptidae > Scytalopus > Scytalopus superciliaris. The sequence continues at coordinate 74,643 of VXBX01007816.1, forward strand.
TGCTGGCTTTATCTTCACGAAAACCTTCTCCTCCTGATGCCCTGAGCAGGTCCACTTGCTGCTCCCATCTGTATGAACCTGATCCTTATGCTCCCTGGCAATGCCACAGTTTGGCAGAGCTCTTCATGTCCCAGTCCTGCTCTCCTTGCAGCAGGTAGGTTTGTATTCAATGGCCAGTGACCTTTTCAGGAGGTTACCCAGTCACTGCTAACCAGCTCTGATGGAAACAGTGCCAGGTCCCTGCTGGCAGGGAGACAGATTGATCTGCACGCTCTGATCAGACAGACTCATGTCAATGCTGTCTTGGGGGCTGGGTTTGATGCTGTAGAGCCCCATGTTAGGAGGTGAAACTTCAGGCATTTTCAGGGTGAACAAACCCTCGGTTGTGCCCAACCTGGTAAATATGGGGCGAGAAAATTCAGGAATCCTTTCCCAGGGACAGAGGCCTTTCAGCTTGGACACAAGGCTGACAGCCAGTGCTGTGAGCACTGCCAACTACTTGGGAAAGGATGTGCAAGGGCAGGAGGTCAAAGTGGCTGGGGCTGGTGGGAAGCAGGTCCTGTGGCAGTGGGGGGCATGGCAGGATAGCTGTTGTGGTTCTCACTGCCCATGAGTACCCTGTAGTAGGAATGGGAACTGTGGAGGGAGCGTGGAAAACAAAAGAAATTCTGTGTGTAGGTTTGTGCTCGCCTCTGTTCCTATGTGTGCCCCAAGTAATTCCAGTGGTGTTACTGGATGGGTACTGGTACAAGTGACAGCCCAGCTGAACTCTGTGTTTTCTGTGCCTCTGAAGTAAGCAGTGCTTAGGAAATGGGTAGTTAAAAAGCCCAGATATCCCTGAAATAACCTTAGCTGCAAAATAAGTCACTTAATTAGCATACACTAGATACTTATTGTTAAGTGAGAATGCCATCCCCTCCTGCAGGGATTTCAGTTAAACATGATGATTGATAAATTGTTATATTCACACAGTGTCACTCAGTGATATAATCATGGCTTTTGTAAATATTTAGTCAAGAGAACAATCCAGCTGTTCCCAGCCAGGTTTCATCCAATGTCAGCCAATGTTCAGCACTGCTGATTTATTTCATGTTGCTTAAGCCTTCAGTAAGTTCACATTTTTATGAGTCTCAAAATACCTATGGTAATAAGTAGCAAGAGTGCTGGAGCTAATGACAACAGCAGAAATAATTATATGGAAAGATATTGCCCAGGATCCAGAATACGGCCAAGTACTTAACTATTTGTGGTTTTTCAGGACAACTGCTTAGCAGATTTTGTCTAGATTTACAGCAAGGCAGCCCTCACCAGATGCCATTAGAAAGGGAAGCCAATCAGGAACCATTTTTCAGGAGATGCTAGCACCTTCTCCCAAAGCTTGCCTTAGCTGTTGACAAAGGATTGAGGTTTAAAGCAGTGTTGGGCAATGAATGGAGATTCCATTTTCCAAAGGATTTCAAGATTTTGAAATTTACATTTGCTTCAATTTAAAATGAAAATCCCAAAGTTTAAAATTCCTCCTGACGAAGAAGGTTCTGGGAAGGATTCACTCTGAATCAGCTGTGCTGGTTTTGCTATTCAACGCAGTATTAGAATGAAAAATATAAAAATATATTAAAAATGGAAAGTAATTTTCAGATGAAACACTGACACTGTTTACTCTGAAGAGTCCAAACCTGACACATTCACAGTGCTGGAGCCTTCTTGTGTTTTTTCCCTAAAACACATTTCAGCAGAACTGACAATTTTGTGAGGCAGTTCATCTTTAATGAATCTATATTTTCTGATACTTCTTTCCTGACCATGTTCTTGTTTGAAGAAACACCCATGCAACTTTTCCTCACTCATCTGTCTCACTTTTATTTTGAGAACTCTTCAGGAATAGCTTTTGTTCTCATGTCAGTTCTTTGTTGAGGATCTGGCTGTCGTGATGTCCTACCCCCAAGACTTGGAAGTGATTCATAAAAAAAGAAAGTTTAAAAAAGATGACACCCAGTTTGGGCTATATTGCGTATTTGAGATAGCATGCTTCACCCACAGGACAAGATGGTAGATGCTGAATTTAACTTATTCCCAGTAAAGAACCTCTTCAGTGACCCATATAGACACCTCTTACTGACAGCAGAGGAACAAATTATATTTACTGCCAAAATTTTGTTTGTAGAAAATTCAGCTTTTTGTTTCCTCTTTGCAATTGTGTTCTTTCGCATATTCAGAAGCAGCTCATAATTACAGGGTGTTTCTAATTTTCCAGGGAATGTGGATATTTTGAAAAGAAATACAGTATTAACAGCAGTGGAGGGAGTGTCTTCCATAAGGTAAGCTTAGATCGATACACTAAGGGCCTTTTGCTAAGCTGGGTCTTAAAGTAGGGGCAGGGGGGACACATAATACACTCCAGGAAGGAAAGCAAAGTCTAGAAGGTGCCTGAAAGCAACTGTAGCTCACTGACAGAACGAGGTGAGGTCGTCCTACTGCACTGCAGACAGAGTGAGGCAAAGACTTTTTATTTGTTGAGTGCATGAAAACATCTGAGGCAAAGGAAAAGCTATTTCAAATGGGCATTAGCATGCCTGTTGGCACTCTCAGACTGATATCAAGGGCGCCCTTGAGCTCAGAGCCAAGTGGAGGTACACCCCTTGAGAACCTGAGGTGACAAAGTGCAGGTGGAAATGCTGTTCAAATGTATATTTAATGGACATGGGGATAAGCTGTGTTCCATCCAGTGAAGGCAGAAAAAAAAAACCCCAAAACCCCCTTTAACAATACCTCATGGTCAATAGCGCTAACGGGAAGTAGAACTTCAAACCCAATAGAATTAGGCTAAGGCCAACAAATTCAACTGCAGGAATGAGTGGATGACTAGCAATTTTTAAACCCACTGCCCAATGATGTGTGTTTTACCCTTTGTGCCTGAAACGTGGGGAAAGTAGAGCAATTAGAGTCTTCTGCTGCAGAGTCCAGCTCAGGTTCTGTGGATTTGTTAGTGTTTTTTCCCTCTAGATCTTCAGTCTGATTTTTGTGGTGGCTAGAAGGAAGCTACCCAAATCACAACCAAAGTAGAAATTGCCCTTCTGCCATTTGCTGGCAATAATCACCATTTCCCAGTAACTGAAAGCTGTAAGGGCACTACTTCAAAGTTTCATTGTCAATAAATATATTTAAAATGCTAATGTTAGTTGCCTTAACAGTATTTATTTATTTCTTTTCATGTACTTGCAGATGTTTCCAGGTACTGTAAACCAGTTCTTGCTTCCGTGTAGAAGCTGAGAATTTAGGGTTTATGGTTTGCTCTTTCTTGTTCCCATCCAGCTGTGATGTAGGCTCTTCCCACTCACTTAGTTTTCGCAGGCTAGTACTCACCAAGTTTGGCATTCATCTCACCTAACCATAGTTATTCAAAATTTACACGGTTATCTGAGTGAGTAGTCTAGGCCACCTCTGTAGTCAGTGGTGAGACTCAGGCAGGTTGATTCATTCCATCCTCCCAGGTATCACCCTCTGGAGGTGCCCAAGTCTTTACAGGGAGACAGATGGCTAAGGTTAGGTGAGGTGAGCCTCAACCCCAGTGCTCAGCAATAACTGCTTGGCGCGTGCCCAGAACACCTGGGGTTCCCTGGGGAAATCACCCATCCAAACGCTAGTTAGAACTTGCATTTTTAGCATCCAGAATTAAAGGAGTTTATGTGCTTTCTCTTGGTCCAGTGTACATGTAGGTTTTGTGTGTAATAAAAAACCCTTTGCCCTATGTTTGACCTACATACTTAAACACAAATACAGCCTTAAATTACATATTCAATATTTTTATGTATCTGCTGTCTGTGTGAACATGCACATATTTTCTGCATAATAATATTCAGATATATGGTTCTCTATGATATTTTACAATTAAAGTGCTGGCAATATGCTCAAAGCTTTACAAAATACAGATAAAGGCAATTCCTGTCAGAAAGAGGTTGTAACAAAGATGAACGTTAGATTCAGAGGGAATAAGAGACTGGAAGATTCTGCGTTCACTGTTTGTTTTTTAGCCTCATTTTCTTGCACTGTGGGTGAGGTGAGGTGTGTAGCTGTCCTCTCACTGACTTTTGAACTGGTTGGCAAGCTTCAGCCAAATGTAACCAAAGAACAGGTTTTCTCAAGAGACAAAGCTCTCTGAAAAAATACAGCTATTTAGAAGAGAGAGTGACCTTACTGAGGAAAAAGTAGTAGTGTGAGCTGATATTAGGTGCTAGAGTGTCTACAAAGGAATCCTATGTGGAAATCTAAGTAGGGGGAGAGCATCACCTGTCACTGGTGTTGTGCAAGTCCCTAGGGAACTGGGCAAGGAAACCCATAGGAAGCTATGCAAGGATGATTTTATGGCACAAGAAATGTATTCTCTGGTAGTACCAGCCTTTGTGTTTGAATCTTCCTTAAGAATGGAAGTTTTTAAGGGTTCTCCCAACCATGAGGACAAACCGTATCAGCTGGGGAAAGGAGCAGTGGAAAAGGGAGAAGCTGAGGGTTGGTAGAGAGTGTGAAAGCAAAGAATTTAGTATTCCTACAGACACTGCCATTTTCCATATGTGGGTATATCTATCAATTCTATCCAATACTATATTGAAATAAAAAATATTTTTTCTTAAGTATCATGTTCTTGGCTAGTTTTAGCAGGTGAGAGCATCTCTAATTAGCTGTGCATTGTGGATTTCTACCTCATGCTGTGTGATAGCTCCAGTGGCTTTGTAGGAAGGGATAAACCGCCCTCATCTGCTCTGATGCTGTTTTCAAGGTACAGCTATAACAGCCTATGAAAAGAGCTGCTAGATGTTATTATCAGGAAAAGCAGAGAAAAGTGTTTATTGGCCAAATAGGTCAGTTCCTGGCCTGGGCTTTCCTATGAATACAGCTTTATCAACACACTTTATCAGTAACAGGCATTGCCAGGGTGCAAATAGTTTCCCCCCTTGTCTGCTGATGGTCAGAATTAGGAGTATTTTATCAGATATAGTGTATGGCTCTGATGCACATGATGTTTATTATGATTTTGATGTTGATGCAGACTTTTGTACTAGCTCTTGACTATTCTGAAGATAGAAGAGTGGGGTCAGGTTTTTAATTTGAGATTTTCTTATTACATATCCGTAGTCTTCCTCAGCAGATGAACAGATAGACTTGGGCTGTTAAACTGGGTGGGATGAAATAGGTGCTGTGCTTCTACCCCACGCATAGCTTCAACTGTCTCCAGGGCTCTGGGTCACCCTGTGCAATGCAGGTTGCCTAGGACTATATGTGCAAGATGCTTTGTGAATCTTTCCAGCCTTTTAGGCAAGCTGTTTACTCTGTCTTGCTGCTATTTTGGACTTTCATCTTCTCAAGAACCTTTTCCAGAGAAAGCTGAGGAAGAAACACACACCCTGGGCAGAAAAGAACACCATGGCACTGATGGCAAGTATTTGCATTGTGCCTGCCCATCTGCCCTGCAGCAACCCATGGACTGGTGGAAGCTTCCTGATGAGTGAAGTGTAAACTGATCAGTTTACAGACTGTAGGGAGCAGAAATGCCTGCCACTTTCTGTTACATTTCTGCTTCCCACCTAGTCGTATATCGGGCAATGACCCCAGATCGTATCACCCAAGACATGCTGCACTTGCAATTGGTGAGGTGTATCAATAGTTTTAATCTTTCTCTAAAACATGAGGTACTGGCCAGTAGATTTGATTTACAATTAAATGGCAAATCCTACAGTATATTCCCAGGACCCCAGGAGCGATAAGTCATTTGAGTTGTATTTTTAATAGATTGTTATAAATCATTTTTATATTGCCGTAATTGAATAAGGTGCTTTAGAGAAACAGAAGACTGCACATTCCCTGCCCCTAGGAGTTTGCTTGCTAAGTACATCTTGAGGTACAAAAGGTACTTTGTGTAATTTTATGCAGTGTGAGCCCTTGCTACTAATGACAGTGCTATAAATGTGGCCCATATCCTGAAACAACTTAATGTGTGCTTAACATTGAGGATTTAGAGTGCCTCCGGATGAGTATGGTGATTCATTCCGGAGAATACAAAAGACTGCCTTGTCGGCAGCACCACCTGCCCTTCTGCCAGAGATGGCTGCCCTGACGCTGAGCCAACAGATGTGCGGGTGCTCTGGCTGTGGTACCTCACAGCCCCGCACGCAAGCTCGGGACCCGCGAACAGCTCTGCTAGGTCACAGCTAAGGTCCATCTAGCCCAGTGCCATCGGGTTTCTGACAGTGACCAGGGAAAGAGCAGAAGGAACAGGGCAAACACAAAATGACCCATCCTCTGGCATATTATCCCAGCTTGTGACACAGAGCATTTTAGGGACTTTGTGAGCCAAAGTTTGTTTAATGGGCTGATAGACTTATCTTCCACGAGTTTAAGCTTAAACTGAAATCAATATAGTTGCAGTGTGGTCATATTCCAGCCTGGTTAATTCAATTCTGCATTTTCAACTTCCCTTGATGCATCTTCAGATAAAGCATTTGTGCCCTAAAGCTGTGGTGTAGTGTTTGCTATGGTGCAATTTTGTAGCAGCTGCATTCCACCCTAGAGATAGATGCATTTTGGTGGTAAGTGATCCTTAGATTTAAATAATCTATAATTCTTGGGAGCGCTTTTTGGGCTTGTAAAAGGTGTTATACAAATCAATGAATAATTTTCACTCACCATTGTTTGTAATATATTCTTAGTTTTCAAGTGAAAATAAAATTTCTTTTCCTATTGATTTTCTTCTTTTATGTTTTGCCAAATTGATTTTTCCTTTTCCTAATGGAGCAGAAACTAACATATCTGGATTTCAGTTACTTCACCCTTTCTGATTCAGCATCATTTAGGATATCAGAAGGAATAAAAACAGCTCTAAGGAATAGTATTCATTCATTAACTTCAAGGGAGCTGACACTGTTTTAATCCATTTTAAGGGAGAGTGTGCCTTTTGGGTTTTTAAATTTCATCAGTGGATTTGTAGGTGTTCTCTAAACAAGTATTAAAAAGACAAGTATAAATATGATGTTATGACTTGGGATGGCAAGGTGGGAGAATTAAACAGTTTAAGGTAGTCCAGACTGTTGGGTTGCAGAAGAAAGGTTTGGAACTCTCACTGAAAATGTGAACAGGGTTTTGAAGCTGTAGTTCCATTTCTGCACACCACAGCCCTTCTACATTCAGCTGGAACATCAACAAGGAAAGTATTGTCATAGTATTTTCAAATCAGCTTTGGTCAGGAAAAATCACAGTTGTCTTCAAATACCCCATTTCCGTCAAAGTCTGAACCTCAGCTAGGGGCTTGATTTTGTAAGATGCCAAGCAGTCCTTTCCATTTAGGAGATTAAGGGGGCCTTTGAGCATCAGGCAACTAAGAAATAACTTGAGGGTTGTGAAAGACTAGATTATTCCCCCCAAAATAAATAGTGTTATCTGAAATAAACCATATTATCAGCTTCTTGAATCGGTGTTTGTTAAGAGGCTCAACTATGATTGGAGGCTTAATACAGCCAGTGACTGCTAGATAGTAGTTCAGGTACAGTAGGGGAAAATGAGATTAGAAAACACTGAAAGAAACAAAATGTTTCTTTGTTTTTAATTTATTGGGTCCTATGAAATTCAACCTGGGATAGAGAGAACCAGAGAACTGGCTGAAACAATCCCAGAAAGTTTAGTGTTTATCCCCAGATGACATGAAGGACAGGAGAGGTTCTGGAGGTCAGAAAAAGAGCAGAGATAATGTCTGTCCATAACAAGGAGAAAAAGCTGAATCCGGGGATTCGTAGTCAAGGCAGGTACTTGCCAGTACATGCAATGAACAATGAAGGGAACGAGGGTATGAGCAGGACAGCCACCAGGTATTTGTCAGGAGTAAATCACCTGTAACCAATCTCTTTTCTTCCTGGCACAGAGCAACAGACTTTGTAGGTAGGAAAAAAGCTGTGGTTGTCACATGTCTTGATTTTAACAGGGTTTTTAATACTGTTTTACAAGACAGTCACGAGACGTGGAGAAACCAGGATGAGGATGAACTGTCCTCTTAGATCAATACAGAGCTTCCTGGCAAGCTGTAGAGCAGTAACCAGTGGTTACCTATGGAACTCTAAGGGGATTTTGAGTGGGGTGCTTTGGGATCTGTGCTGGGCCAGAGTGTGAGGTGAGATGGTGGAAAGCAGAGGATTCTTCTTTGCTTTGCAGGCTAGGATGGGATGTGAGCTAGGTGAAGAACAGGTTCAGAATGCAAGTAACCTGGAGAAATTGGATGAGTGGCCTGTACAATCTGTGGTGTGGACAGCTGCAAGACTCTCTTCTGTTGAGGTAGGAGCACTCAATGGCATTAAGTCAAGGAGAGTAGATGACTGGCAAAGCATCTGTCTTGAGAAGAAGGATCTGGGTTCTGGAATGGATCATCTTAGAAGAGGTTATAGGTGAGATGTGACTCAATAGGGTGAACTAGGAACACAATCCATGAGAGAAGACTGAACAAACTGGGGTTGCCAAATATAAAGAAGAAAGAAGGAACATGATAAATCTTGAAAGGTTACTGAAAAGCAGAAAGAAATAATGTGTCCTCTTTGTCTATTGGGACAAGGGGTAAATGGGCTGTAACCTCAATGAGTGACATAGCTTAGATGCCAACAAGATCCTTCTACTAGTGATAATTGCAAAAAGGGGAAATAGGCTGCTTGGAAGATTACCAAATGACCATCCTTGGGGGTTAGACAGATTTTAGTCCAGAATAACATGGGTCACATTCATCTTGCCCTTGGGAGGTGAACTAGATGTTCTCCTGAGTTGCTTTTCAGCTTCAGTTTCTTGAAATTAAGAAATTTAACTTCATTTTAATCTATTTTCATTTTAGTCCAGATAAACCTACCTCGTCTATGAATAGTTAAGATTTTTCTGTGTTCCTCATTATCTCACAGGATAGTTAGCATTTAGCATCAATTAAAATGGCAAAGTCTTGTGATTCTCTCTCACCTTTGCTCAGCCTTATCCATTACTCTTGAACTAGTTAAATAAATATGGTTTAACTGCATTCTACTGAATAAATGTTCTCTCTTTCTCTGTATGTATGTCTGTACATATATAATATATATATATATTTGAAATTATGATTCCATTTATCCCAAGTTTCTGGAATTTATTGATTTTTTTAACAGTGTTTAAATTACATCCACTTTTATGGAGACAAATCTGTTGAAGAATTAAACAGCAAAGTTTGCTCCAATCTATAAACATGACAGGGGGATGATTTCCTCTCATTTGCTAAATATACAGCTCCTTAGTAGGAGACATAAATAAGAATGTTGCCTAAGTAGGTCATATTTGAGCTAGGGCTTTTCAAAAGACATGAAAGCACCCACCGTGAATATACACTTCAAAGCCAGAACCCATTTTTTTGTGCACATTTTGTTCCTGAGAAGTTTTCCATCTGTTCTAATGTCATGGCTTTGCCACAGTGGCTTGTCCTCAGACTCTGTATCTCTGGAAACTCATATGTTTTACTTTTTAATGCGGCAGGTAAAGGAGATAATTGGAAGACCTTCAGAGCCAGGCAGGGGGAGGTGGGCAGGAGAGAAGGGGGAATCTTTTACTTCTAAATGGAGACGAAGGACAGACTTCCTCTGCTCCTTGTTGTTAGATAGCTAGTTTGATTGGATGCCAGGAGCTGAAAGGAGGCAGTGTGCATTTTGAAAGGCTTTTCAAGGAACAAATCTGAAATTAAAAGACAGATAATATTTATAGAGGTTAGTGAAGTTCACTTCACCCCGCTCTCTGTAGCAGTGCACTTCCAAATTCAAGATTCTTGATGGATTTAAACTCTTTTTCATCAGCAATAGTCCAACATGATCTGCCTGTCACTTTTTCAAATGATACCTTTCTGACTTCTCCATGTAGCTCTGAAAGGGGAGGAAGCTTCCTCACTAATATGTCACTCAACCCACCCACCTAGACACCCACAGCTAGTTTGAAGCCAGCATAGGAAAAAAAAGACCACCACACCACACAACCTGGATTGTAGCCATGCCAAAGAAAGCACTTCTTTAAATATCAGTATCAGTGAGCATTGGTCCTAGGGGTGAAGCCAGAAATAAAGCAGCTGCTTATTTGTATCTCAAGCCACCCCTCAGTCTTATAAAACAAGCAGAGCTGTGCTTTTGCTATTTTATCTGTGAATCAGTGGCAGCCCCAAATGTGTTGTATTTACTAAAGAATTTTTATTTATTTGGGTTGTAGGGTGCACACCATTCATGTGGGAACTGCTGGACCACTACTGAGTGCCATGTGACTCATGAGTTGCCCTACTCGGTGTCCAGTTGGTGACACTTCTGTAATGGCCTGAGGAACAGGAGGAACACCCAGGGCGTGGGGTTGGCTCTACAAGGACCTGGCTGCTGTGCCATTGCTGATGCAGTAGCATGGAAAATGACACAAAAGTCAGGGAATGGGTTGTGTAGGAACCAGACGTCAGCAGAAGTAGTGATTACTGGGGAAACAGGAGGCCTGCAGACCTAAAGGCCATGTGCATTTGCCTGAGTAAGTCCACAGTAGTGGACAGAAGGGCTGACCTCAGCCATGGGGCTCTGCAGGTCCCAGGACTGTGCCTGGGAGAAGGTTGGCATGCAGTACAAAGAGCCCCTCTGGTGTCTTTGGCATATTGTCCAGGCATATTGCTCAGGAAATGAAACATCTTTCTAAATGTCTGAAGAAGGTCTTCTGGGGCTATCTGCATCTTCACACCCTGAGGCTGGTAACATCTACCATTACCACCACCCTCATTGCAGACAATCCTGAGACAAGTGAGCACATTTAGTACATCACCACTCGCATATATAGCAACTCTTTGGGCAGCACTTGTGTTTGCTGGTCTCTAAGGAAAAAGCAAAATACCTTTCTTCCTGTATCTCAAAGTGCCTTCATGGAACAGTCCTAGCAAGCCTGTGAAACACAGTCAAAATTCAGAGCAGGATGGACTGCCACCTGGTTCACAGCAACACCCAGCAATGGAATCTGTGGAAACACACTGTCATATACAATTACATTAATTTTTTACCCATTACAGAAAGAAAGAATAGCACAAGAATTTGCTTCAGAAAGACTCAGCAATTAAGGGCAGAGTGAATGTGAGTCATCTGTCCGGCAAAAGCTGTGCCAGATGCAGACACAGAGTAGTTCTACATGTTAATATCACTTATGCAATGCTGGTCCTATGACAAGGAACTTTTGCTGTCAGTTTGTGAGGTGCTACATGCACATGCATGCATACACATGACCTTCAGTATAATCTGGGGTTGTTCAGTCTGCTGATCTGCCAGCTATTTATCTTAGGACATTTTAAATATTTTTAATATGTCTCAAAGTAATTTGGAAGCTTACAAATATTGTCTTTTGACCCAGAGATTATCAGTATAGACACTAACTGCAAAGCTGGCTAGAATTTGGGATTTCAGTTTGAAAGAAGTGCTGTTGTTTTGAAATGTGATGTATTTTAAAACAAGCAATCCAAAGAAAGACTGAAAAAATTTCCATCAGCTCCGCAGGCTCTATACCTACTCAGTGGAACAGAGAGGACAGTGGAATGCAGCCCTGACAGCGAGCCTTTGCTGGCAGCTCCTGAGACTCCTGGCTCCAGGGCAGCTCTGCAGGGAAGGAGACCCTAAGTGCTGAACAGGAATCCCAAATCCTAAGGCTCGCCTCCAAAAACTTGAATGAGATTCCCAGAGAGCTGAGATGTCAGCTGAGTTTCGAAAGGCAGCAGTGATTTGGAAAGGAATGAATTGCTATTTCTTCATCAGAAAGTTTCTGACCACATTCTCTTCAAAAGGCTTTGGTGTTACTCTGTTTGTGGAATGGGAAAGCTGCTGAATCCCTTCTTTATGGAATCATCCTGAAGTCCTTATATGTCCTGATCTGAGTATCAGAGCTTTTGGAGGTAGAGCATGACATGTGGTATTGCTGACAACAGATAATGGCCAAAGTACTCTCTGCTCTGGCAGCTCTAGGGTTGCAGATGATTGCCCAGGTGATGTTTGTAGCCAGACAGAGAGACCTTGTCTTACTTACACAGAAGTCCAAAGCATGAAGCTGGGGGCTGTTTATACCCCTACCTCACTCTGCCTTGTGGAAGAACAGCGTGCTGGACCTCATGAGAGAGACTCTGAGGTCCTGGAAGATGGAGTCAGATTAATTTGGTGAAGGTTAAACATGAATGCTGTCCAAAGGGTTGCTAAATATGTCAGTGTGAAAGTACTAAATGTATAAGGTGCCTCAGACTGCTTGTAAGAAGGGTGGTAGTAGTGGCAGACCTTGTGGTGCTATGTGATTTATGCAGCTGTTTCCCATGCTTACCATTGCTTTATTTACCCACTGTTGTATTGTTCAGGTTGTCCAGATGGGGAAATTTTTACACTTAGGAGTGAATATGACTCTTGAAACACAGACCCAGAGTCACATGGAAAACACACATTGCTGGTTGGATTGCAATCAGTTGTGAAAATGCAAGAGGATGAAAGGTTTTCCTTTTGCTGGCTTGCTAATGGGTGCATATGTCTTCTTTTTCATGCTATTGCAATGAAAACACCTGGAAATGAACTGGGGGTTTGAGGATTCAGGGAAGGAAAATGAGCTGCCAGTGCTGAAGGCAGTCGAGTAGCAGACAGCAATATGCTACTGCTTGTGAGGCACTGCTGGGAGATAGGGAAACAGAGGAGCACAGAGGTCAGTGCTATAAACTCTGTGTACTTGTATGTGTGAATGAGAGTAGGGTATTTCAAACAGAGCTATTAATTTTTTACCATATTTTGTTGATTTTTTTCATCTTCATTTTTAAGAAAGATGAGACACTTTTGGTGAGGGCTTGCAAGCTGCCCTAAGAGGAACAGAGTGGAATCACATTGCTGTACCTAGCACTGATCTCTCTGAATTCAAGAGGTTGGTCCCAGTGACAGACTCAGGGGAACAAGATCAGCCTCTTGGGAGCCCAGATCTTCATGGCTTCTTCACTTGGCTGCTCAGCTCACCTGTGAAATGCATGAGCTGTAAGTGCACGATACACCAAGGCATAAAATAAATTCAAATTCCTAAGATGCCCAGCTCTAAAAACTGCCAGCAGCAAAGTGCAGTGCAATGGTAATTAACTTCCATGAGGGCAGCTCTGGGACAGCTTGCCCACTGGGCACTATGGGAGACTTGGCGGGGCAGGGGCTCGTGGCGGGGCCCCCAGGGCTGGTGAGCACAGCAGGGTGTGGGGGATGAGCAGCCCTGTAGGGAGGAGATAAAGAAAGTGCCTTCAGTGCTTTCCGTGTTCCTCCTGCCCCTCGAAAAGTGGCAGCTGCTCAGAGAGGCCATGAAGTGAGATTGCTTCTCCTGAGTGCTTGCTGTAAACAGTGTGTACAGCAGTGTTGATTATACATCAGCTTGCTGGGCTAACTATAGCACAGTAATTAAAGGGGTGAGAACATTTTGGAGTACTTTCTGCCACTTGTTGTCTGCGTAATCCCCCTGTGTTTGGCAATAAATAGAACTTTTAAGTTTAATTAATATACACTTGGCTGGCTATCCATTTCAAAGTATGCTTCGGTGGCCCGAGACATTATCCACTTATGCATAGTGTTGCTGGTAGAGCTGGAAAGGGAGTGCAGGGCCAGGGCAAGGGGTGCTGGTGAGCCCTGGAGCAGGGAGGCATGGCTTTCACATCCCAGGGAATGTAGGTCAGTGGGCAATTCAGAGCATGCTCTGACACAAGCACACAGGCACTGCAAGAAAAGACAAAGTAAATAAACAGCTTTTCTCCTGAATGTGGGGCAGCTTGGTTTTTATTTTTTTAAAATTTATTTCTGAACGCTGGGTTTCGTAAGTGAGTTCCTCCCAGGCTGAGGTGTCAGAGGGTCAAACGAGTCTTGAGAGAAAAATGGAGTCGAGTATCTCTCTTTCCCCCTTAACTTCTTTTGTGTAGGGCAGTTCAAACCACTGATTTTTTTTTTTTTTTTTTAAGAGTTTAGCAGAAACAACAGGAACAAAAAATGGTTTGGATCAGATCAAATATACATTCCTTCCCTCCTCCTCCCCTCCTGGGATGAAACAAACAAACAAATCATGCCGTTTAGCACCATTGTGTCATTTGCCCCGGAACAAGCCATTTCGTTTTGTGCTCTTTTTGAAAAGCAGAGACAAGGAACAGCTAGGGTTTCATAAAACTGCCAGAGGACTTGGACTTCAGTCCCAGCTCCAATGAGTGCCGAGTTATTTATCTGCAACAACAGGCTGTCAGCAGGAGCTATTTCAGGCCCCCCCCCCTTTGCTCCAGAATGCACCACAGGTTGATGTTTGGAGGATTTTTCTGTGGGTGGTGATGAGTCTGTGCAGGTGAAGGAGTGAGCTGAGCTGCAATGGGTGCACAAAGTGAGCCATGGAAGAGCAGAAGTGAGGGTCAGGGAGGGTGGGGAAGAAATTTAACTTGGAGAAGAAAGAGAAGGGGTCATGAACAAACCAGGTCTCCAATGCTGCAGTTGCTGCTTTTTTTCCTTCAGTCTCTGGTACTACTTTTCCACTGCTCTCCCTGCCTCTCCTGGTCCTTCACCCCATGCCTTCTCACCTTCTATTCTCATCTCTTTTTTATCTTCTCAGTCTTTCTCTCTGGATCCAGTGCTTTGATCTGTGAAGTCAAGTCAATGTGACATGGTGTAAACTGATTATTTGTGCTTCCTAGTGGTGAGTATCCGTATGTATGTCTGTGTGTCATGAAGACCAAGTTGTATGTGACCAGATCTAATTTTCACAGGGTTTTAAATTTATTTTCTATTTTTAAATCTTCATTTTGAAAAAAAATGGGGCTTTTTGCAATTGCTCTGCTAGAGAAGATTCACTGGCCTATTCTGCAGGGTGAAGAGTGTGAGAAGTGTCCTTTCTCCTGACTTCAGAGTGAAAGAAACACTTGTTGGGTGGAAATAATTTGTCCTATTTTCTGTCAGTTCCAGAAAGAGTGGACGTGTTTCCCTAAGGAAAAACCTTTCTCTGCATTATCTGTAAAGGATCCCAAGGTGGCTGGCTCAGCTGCAAGCGTCGCCCACGTGGGTGTCCACCTGTACCCGGAGGAGCAATGTGCTCTCTCTGATTGGCCTAGCCAGCAGCAGTTGAACTGGCAATAGAGGGTCCAGAAATAAGCAGATTTAATAAAAAAAGGTTCATGGCATGGTGGCTGGGCCCGTGCTGTGCAACTAATTAACTTGCTAACCCTGTGGAAGCGCTTCCAAAGACAAACTCATGTCCTCTGCTCTTGCACTTCCTGCATTCAGCTTCCTGCATTGCTTCAGCCTCTGTCCCCTTCCCCAGGAGGTCAGCATGGCAGTGTCACTCTTGGCCTGCTGTGTGTACAAGAGGGACATGTCACATCTTATGCCTTTCCTGGCCTGCCACTGTGACCCTCTGCAATAGCTGAGAACATCAGCTCCCCCTCGCTGAAATGGGGCAGCTCCTTTGCTGACAGGAGACTTCTCCTTTCTTTGGGTTTCCATGTTACATGCAGTAGTTATACACTAATAACTGTGTCTAAGGACAAGAAGATGAGTGCTTTTTTTGAGCTGTGCTTCCTTTTCTTCATGGCAAGCAGAATTACACATCAATTACCAAAGGCATGGATGTGCTTCTTCTTTATGCTGTGAGATTTATCAGCTATGCATGCAAAACATAGCTTCCTTTTTTCTAAGTCTTTCTGTTTTCTCCATTCTCAGAAGTATCTTGATTTTCATACTGTGGCTTGAAATGCCCGGCTCTGGCTTTTTGTACCTACTTTGTAATAACCCCACTTGAGAGGTGAAAAAGGAGGCTCTAAAGCCCAATTCCTAGATTACGACTTGCACATTATTTTAATTTAAACTCACCTCCTGTTACAACAGAGAATCAAGGTGTAAGTGTGTAAAGTGCTTTGGGAGCCCTGTGATAAAAGGCCCTATAAAAACCTAAATGTAAGCAGATGGCAGTCACAACCTGCTTGGTAGAAGCAAAACACAAGCTCACAGAAAAGGGTGCAAACTGAATCCCTTCCTGGAATTATCTCAAGCAACAATAAATGTAATCTTTGCCAGAGCTTGTGCATTTCTAATGGAGACCTCTTTATTTCTCACCACATTTCCTCAGCCTCAGAGACAAGTTAAATCATCAGAGTTGCAGCTCCAAGCATGTTCAGACTTTGTGTGCTGGTTTGAAAAGTGGTCCATGACTGTGGCACAACACCAACAGCAAAGCCATGGCCATGACTGTATCTCAGCAACTTTGATGTTGATATCCTCAAGCACAGAAAAGCATAAAATGAGAAGTCCTTGGATATAGCATCAGCAGTTTGTAGTTAAGCTCAGTCAGGGGCACAAGGCACAGAAATGGAAAGAAGTGAACTGTAATGAGCGAGACATGCAGTGACATGTGTTTGCTGGGAAAAAGGGAGAGCTGATCTTTTTCTACCCTTGCCTGTTCTTCTAAACACTATTTTTTTTTTCCAAAGGATGGATTTTCTCTTTATCTAACTTGGCTTTTTTCCCTGCTGTGAAATGTTTTGGGTCAGATGATATTTTGCTGGGCTTTAGAAAACTGCTAAGAATTAATTAATCTGTAATTAAATTGATGGGGAAAAGACGTACAGAACTGTTAATAGAATTACAGCCTCAAAAGGAACAAAAATAAGACAGTTGCCTTTCACTTCTCTTTTTTGCAGTTTGCAGTGTGACAGATTTCTGACCAAGTTCGAGTTTAGACAAAAGTGCATGTGGCAAAAGTTGGAAGTGTTGTAATGCTGCCTACTGTGATTTGTATAAACATTTAGGATCCCCTGGAGAGGACTGTAATCCAGGGTTCCCTGCTTACACAGAAATGTTCAGAACAATAAAATATTTGAAAGAAAAGAAACATTTTTAATTGGATTTGTGCTGACTATTTTTGAAATACAAAGAAGATATTTTATCCAGTAAGCTGCAGATTTTGTTTGCAGTCATGGGGAATTGGCAGGCCTCAAATTAGCTGCAGGACAGCCCTCACTCTTGTTTTGTGAGCCCAACAAAACACAGAGATTTGAAGGAAAAATACTAATGATAAGAAAAGGCTATAAAATTCAAGCCACGTGCTTCTCTAAGTTTATGCGAGCTAGGCTGAATGGATCATGTGATTTCCTCATGCATCCCTCAAATAACAAAAAATCAAAGGGGAAAAATGGCAAGTTTGTCTTCCTTCTGACTAGAGATTTGCTATGGGTTGGGGCAGCTCCTGGTGTGTGTGCCCTGCATTGCTCACCCAGGGCTGTGCTGCCAAAGAGCGACTTTGGCTTGCTCCCCAAGACCTGATACCTCTCTCTGAATCTCTTGTGCCTTTGAGGATGACCTTCCCCAAAGCACCCTGTTGGCAGGAGAGGGGCAGCTCAGGCACTGCTCTCGGTTTCATGCTGTGCTGAGTCCCTCTCCTGTTTGTATTGAAGGCCAAGAGAGAGACCTGTTGTTTTCATCAACAGCAACAAAGAGATGAAAATTGTATTCTAGAGAGTGTGTCCAGATGTACAACATCCTTTGGCTTTGTATTAGAGGGAGAATATTAGAGGCTTTTAGTAAAGGTATACATCCTGGTTTTATTTCCCTTTTCTTTCCATTGTTACGTATTTTTTTGTATTGTTCATCAGTTAGGTCCATCAGTAATGTTAACAGGCCTTATTTTGTCAGATGCAGCACTCCCCTTAACATCAATAGCAGCTGAAGAATCACGAAGCTTAGAGTGAGAATAAGTTTCAGAGCAGATAGAGTGCCCTGAGGCAACTAAAAGTTCTGTGCCTTGGTAGTTGCTTGTAATTATTGTTTCCAAGTATTAAAAAAAATGTTAATATGTCTTCCCATAAAAGGAAAAGATATAAGCTCAGGTTCACCCAACCAACCTTTTAGCACTTCATGGATAATCTAAGCAAGGAATATTGCCTCTCAGGCTTCCTTCTATGCAACTAGTAAAAGAAATGGGTGCCCTCATGGGGCATTTAAAACTACATAGGATTTGAGACCCCCTCTGGAGGGGACTGTTGCTTCATTGACTTGAGTGACTACACACCTACCCTAGGTGTCTCATCCAGGTTCTTATTGGTTAGCCTGTAAGAGAAATTCTGGACAGTACAATTTGTACATGATAAAGTCTCATAACTGCTGTTTAAGAAAGGTGCACACTAGGTTGGTTCCAGTAAATATTTGACAGAGCTGTGAGCGCATTAGGTCAAGATTAATGTAGCCAAGTGGGTAGGAATGATTTTTTGGAGGGACTTGAATAGGGAGGGCTCGTAGAGAATGAGATTTAAGGTGGAACAAGAAGAACCAGGATGGGAAGGAGGACTAAGAGTAAGGACTTTGAAGCAGGGACAGGAAAGTTAAGCTGAATATGCCCAAGTAACAGATAAATGATTATTCCCATTGAAGAAAGAAAAGAAAAAGAAAAAGAAAAAGAAAAAGAAAAAGAAAAGAAAAGAAAAGAAAAGAAAAGAAAAGAAAACCTAAAAGCCTCTCCTGTCCATTTATGATGGTCCCCTCCTTTCCAGGAGGGTGACAGTTACAAGAAGGAGAAGCTAAGATCAGAAGGAATGAAAGGGGGAATGATTCTTCAAGGCAGTTTTGGGAGATGACCCTCATACTTCTTAACATTAGACATCTACAGATGTAGATGTCATGGCTGAGCTAATTGTCCTGAGCTTCTTTTTCAGTCAAAGGAGAGCATCTGCTGCTTTTAGAGTGTAGTTCAGCTGAGCTATTTTAGGTATCTGCTTAAACGTGTGATGAATCCTACTTTGCCTGTTTATTGATGAAAAAGGAGTTAAGGGAGGGTAACTCAGATGCAAAGTCTATAGTTTATAAGATACTATCAAATGATCACCTCCAAACAGCATATGAAACTGCCAAAGATTTGTTCTTTCTGGACAAATCTTATGTTGAATGATCCAAGTAGGACTTTTAGGTGGACAAGGAGACTACAAGACTGATATATTTAAGAAAAGGCTAAATGAGATATTTTTGGTAAATTGCATTTCCTTATTAGTCATCACTTCCCTTTTTATTCTGAGAAACGTCCCTCTTCAGACGTGTTCGTTTTATTTGGCAGAAGTGCAGATAACTCCAGATGTTGTGGATTCTTCTTCAGTTCATTGCCTTAGGAAACTTCAGTTGCACCTGAGAGAAAATAGAAGCCAACCTGGAAGAAAAAGAAAAGAGATATGAAATAGTCTTGCTAAAGGAAAAAGAAAATCAGATTAATTTATATACTCTGAATGATCTCTAATTGTTTCCTTAAAGATGAATTAAAAGCCTTTTTATTCACAAAGAGCTGAGTTCAGGGCCCTGTACATCTCCTATTAGAATTGAAAACATCACTGATACAGAGTTGGGTTTTCTGGCTCCCTTAAGGGTCTGCTATTGCAATGGAAAACAGAGCACTAAATGTAGCAATTGGCAAGTAAGTAGAAGTGATAATAGGCTTTAATACTGAGGAGCAATATCTCTGGCTGATATAAGTAGGTGTCATCTTCTAATTTCAGCAGAGCTGTGCTTTTTTACCCTAGCTGAAGATGAGGCACCTAGATTTTTAGCTATGGACTGTTGTGATTTTAAATCTGGAAATGCAATGTGTTATCTACCATGGCTTTCACACTTTTGAAGCTTGGCGACAGATATTCTTCCTGTTCTAATCTACTAAGGATAAAGCCTGAGAAAACACTGCCTTTTTTTTTCTTCATTCTTTCGGATATGTTTCTTTGCTTACATTCTCTGTTATGTCAACAGAGGTTGACAAGGTTAATGACATACAGACCTTTCCCCTCCAGAACAGGAGTTCATCTCTAGTTCACAGTACTACATACTGAAAGTTATTCTACCTGATTAAAAAAAAAAAAAAAAAGATATCATCCAGTTCATGACAGGTAAGAATTCACAAGCCTACAACCACTGAGATAGAGCTTTCCACGTCACTAAGCAGAGCGAGCAGGCATGGAGGCTGAATAATGTGCCAAAGTGTTTCTCTGTGACACCCCTGGAAAGATGAGCTGACTTTTCTGTCCAGGGCTGGAAGACACCAAGATTTCCAAGCTATTATCTTTCACTGGAATAACATTCAGTCAAAGATAGTTTGCTCCTTCTGGTGAAAGTACTTCCATATAAATAAGGGAAGGAGTAGTATTCTTTGGAAACCAGTCTGGTATCACTTCTGACAGATAACAGTGATTGTGATGAAGAGTAAACACCTCAGTCACAGGGTAATGTGGAGCACACTGAAGCAACACCACAGAACCGCAGCTGAAGGCTGAATCACTGCTGTATCTAATTAGGCATATCAGTTAAGATATGCAAACTTCCAACTGTCTGAGAAAGGCTGAGATTGCTAATACCAATCTGTTATTGGTGATGGTTGATAAGATTAAAGAAATAGCATTTTCTGTTAGAGCGGTCAGTAGTTTTCTGGTTGCTTGCTGGGGAGAAGATGGGGCAGGCAGTTAAGTGATGTTGCATCATTTTCTGATTTGGCCCCTCTGAATAATGTCAAGGTAAAGAAATAAATTGCTTGTATTTAATGTGTTGGTGAATAACAGCAGCCCCTTGATTTTCTAATGCAGTGTCATTTGAATTGTATATGTTATTGAATCAGACAAAATATGTATTTATGCATTAGGTTTCTTCAAAATTCCTAGTACGTTTTTTAACAAGATGCAGGAAAAATAAACTGAAATGCTGATCTTTTTATTCCTAGGTTGTTTGTGACAGAGCGTCAGCAATGTCCTGTGCCAAACGTGATTCATGTAAGGCGCAGACAGCGGATACGGAGTTTGAAAGGGGACTAATCAACAATCTTTGGAATAAAGAAGTATCTTAACTCAAAAATGTTGATGCATGAATGAATGTGATTCTCTGTGCACTGAGTTACTGTTTAGGGGACACTTGTACTGTAGCAACCACACTGAGTCTGTTCAGTGCCATTCACAAGCAAATCAAGTTGTAAAATCTCACTGTATGTGTATGTGTGTGTCAAAATATCTGTAGAAAAATTATTTCTTTATTTTCTACTTTGCTTGAATTTTTCCTCTTCCAGTGTACTCAGCTCATCCCTGGAGTCCCTCTATTGAAGTTAACAGTGGGATATCAAGGAGGTATTTTGCTCCATTACTAAATCTTGAGGATAAAGCTTTCTGGGACAAGACCACACACAACTGCAGGAGAGCTGTCTGAACTAGGCAGGGGACTGATGGGGGGTGGAGGAAGGTCTGCTTCTCTGGCCTGGCAGACATCATGAATCTGAGCTGGGTAGTGTGCGGTAGAGCAAGGCAGAAATGCAGAAGTGCTAAAGAAGGTGGATGTCCTGTCCCCAAGACTTTTGGGAACAATCTGATGAAGGATTGTGGGACATGCCCAGAGATAGTTTGCCATGTAAAAGTGACAGAGAGCAGGTGGAAGACAGGAATGGTGCATGGGATGTCAAAGTACTGTGGCAGCTCATCTCATTGACGGCCAACTGCCACCTTTCAGGCATATAGTAGTTGAAGATGAGGAATAAGGGAACATTGGAGAAGGAGGCTGATTAAATTACTCCCACTGTGAAGACAATGCTGTGGCTCTGTAATCTAGGCAGTGTTGAGTGTTGCATACAGCCTCTGTTTTGTATAAATTAACACAAAAATGCAATGTTCTCTTGAAAATTAGGGTGCAGCTCCATGTTATGGGTCCTTCATCAGTGGATCCAATATACCCTTTCCTACACCTTTCTGCCCCCACATGAGGATCTTCTGCTTCCCCACCATGCCTGCTCCACTGTTGATGTGTCCAGGACTGGTTAATATGAGATGACTAAGGAAAAAATTATCACAGGAAGTCAACAGAAAACCAAGTGGATAATAATTAAAAAAATGCTTCTTTAGAACCAGTTAAATTTATAGTTCTGTAGTAGCTGAGCTGGTGCAAAGGAGAGGGATAATCAATCCTTCTTAGGGATAGGAGGTGACAGGGATGAGTGAGGGTGGTTGAAAACTTCTTAGCCAAGACTAGTGCTAAAGGACTGGAAACATCATAATCCACGCTTAATAGGGACAGGATTCATCAAATGTTGCTAAAAAACAGGTGTGCATATGGACACTGGATATGTCTGGAGAGTGAGAGCCTTACACAGTCCAATAAATCAGCTCCCTGCTGCTGAGCTGCTTTTTCTGTCCTCCATGAGGGAGTCCAGATGCCCAGCTGATCCAAGTGCCTAAGTCTTAGAGTGCTACACTGAGCTCAGATGAATGCTACCCATACACTTTAAATAGTTCATGTATTGCCCAAGTTTACAAGTAAATCCATTAACTAGCTTGATTACAAACAGATTCTGTAAGCACCTAAAGTTGAATCTATTTTAATGATGGAAAAAAACTCTTGTCTGTAGGTTACATTGTTAAAGAAATATGATCATCTTCCATTTTGTGTCATTATTTGCCAAATATAGTTTCTTGCCAACACTGAAAAATCATGTTCTGCTGGAGGAAATTCCTTAAAGGCTTGCCATCTCTCAACATTACTTCCCTCCTCTATTGTTTCTAGAAGGAATAAAACTCCAGAGTGCTTTAAGCAAAAACGACCACTGTTTCTCTTTGTCATTTGAACGTGGCTTAACCTCTTCTCTAAGGACAGCCTGCCTTCACTCTCCAGTGGGGAATTAAATGAAGACATGATATTGGAAAGCTGGAAGACCTTGCTCAAAGAGTCATTTTATCTAATATGGCACTGTAATTGCTACAGTGACTTTGTAATAATTTTATGTTTACAGGCTATAATAACTGTATGAAATGAATGTGCTGCATGGTATACTGCATACAGTAAACCCAAGGCAGAACTAAGGTTGTTTAGGTACCCATTTGAATATAATTTGAAACTATTTCTTGGGTTTAGAATACTTGGGTTGGAGATAATTAAACAACGATGTAAAAGGCACTGTAAAAGATAAATATGTATTTAGTCATACAGCTATCTTGCTAGAATTTTGGTCTGGCAATTGTTACAGCACTATATAACTGTAACTCAGCATTATGGTATGTAATACATTATTATTACCTGGCCATTGATCAGATGAACTGTTGGGTCCTTCTTCAAGCCAGCTGAAACTGGTCTTGATTTCCAAGCTGGATCAATGCAATAAGCCCCCAGCTGACCAGAATAGCTATGTTTTTATTTGTTGTAATTGCAATAACATTGTATGTTCTTAACTAGAAGTTTCTACTTTTCTTTATGTCCTGTTTATAAACTAGATTAATTTCATTGCCATTTTCTTACCTGGAACAACTAAGATGCCTTTATTGAGCCCTTAGTTGCTGTCTAACTCTTTTAATAATCCAGCTGCATAGTTTGTGATCTCCTGCAGGTAGGGAACAGAGGTATGTATTTAAAATAAGCCTGTATCATTTTTGTGCCACTGTGTGAGACATTTTGGAAGAATTTGGTGTCTAGAAAGCACAGATCACCTGCCTTTTGATGAGCAGACATGTCAGTGTCCCAAAGTAAATGTTTAAAACGCATGCTACCTTTGAAAAGATAAATTAATCTGTCTGAGGTTACTGACTATTAATTAATTTCTGTGATTATTATTTTTTTTTTCTTACACTGTGCAGAAAAAAAAGGGAGAAACTAACCAGTTTCCATGTGCCCTTTTTTGTAGTTTGAAACTTCTGGGTTTTGTTCCTTTCCCACCCTATCATCAGTATAAGCTGCAGTTTGTAGGTTTCCCCCCTTTTTCTTTCCCATTAGTCGCTCTATTAAATATGTTAATTGTAGTGTCCCAGATTACTGGGAGCTCCTTAAATCAAAGCCATGAGACTTGGTAGCAAGGCGCTTAGCTATGAGCTTTGCCGATGATAACTGCATCATATGAGTACTCATACAGAACTGATTGAGCCCCTGAGGCCAGATGCTAGAGCTGTTTTGTGCTGCTCTGGCACCAGAAAGCAAACTTCAACAGAGTTTACAGGTCTGTTTGAAACCTATTTCCAAGTGAGGAAATTGTGCCATAGTGGCTTTGATGTTGGTCTATCTCTTGCAAAACACAGCCCTCCGTGGAAGGAGGGAAATGAGGCTGAAAGATGTAGCCCAAATGATCTGGCCAGGAGGGTCAATCCCATTTATTGCACACTGAGCTGAGGGGAGTTGGATGGTTTCAGCGACCAGTATTGTTTTTACAGTTACAGACTTGGAGAGACCTATAATAATAACAACAATTAACAATGAAGAAATAATTATTATTACTACTAAACAGTGAGAATCAGCATCTCTTGGTGCTTGGTGTTGTACAAACATACTGCATCTGAAGAAACTTGCACTGGCAGCTTTAAAATTTCCCTCGCTGTGCATCTCTGATCCTGCTTTTGGCTTTTCCTGAGGTATATTTGCTGAGATGGGCTGGTACATGCTACGTCTTAAAGCAGGTACAAAAGAGCTTTATTTGTACTGCCTGTCATTTCAAGCTGGAAGAATTCAGTATCTCTCTCACTGCCTTTGCCATATGCAGTTGGGTTTTCTCCTTTCCCTCTGTAATTCTTCTGGGGACACTGCATAATAAAAGTCTCAACTTAATCAAGAAAAATTCAACATGTGGCACAGCAAGAGAGAGCATCGGGATTTGAAAGCGTAAAGCAAACAAACAAGCAGACCCTTGTGATGTCAGACTAATAACACATTTGCTGCTCTGCTCTCCGGCTTGCTGGTGTGTGTTGTGTACTGTTTCCCTGTACACCATTGTTCTGGGCTTTGTTTCCTTCGGTTGCTCAGCCCAAGAGGGTTCCCTGCTGCCAGGGGGCTGCTGGGACACCAGCAGGTGTCTGAATAATTGGAATAAAAATTCTTTTAGAAAGAAGCAGCTCATGGAAAAGAAAACCCTGTTCCTAGTTTTGAAAAAGTAAAAAAAACCCCAAAATTAAAAAAATTATAATTTTCCAGGGCTGTTAGCAGTTTCAAATTTTCCTTTCTCTTACTTAAAGTCACACATGAAGAAGCAATTGTTCCAGCTTGGAGCAGGCTCAGCAAATCATGTGAAGAGGGGAGCCATGCCCTGTGAGCCTATATGAAGAGGAGGTTGTCCATGGAGTAGGGACCAGTGCTTGACTCTTGGGTTGGCACCACCAAACAAAGGCTGTGTGTGCTTTGTCTCACGTGGCAATGCTGCCACATGGAAAGCTAGTGTGGGACTAGCCACCATCCCTATGCCCATTCCAGACACAGTCATAGTGGATTTTAAACCCCCATCTCCCACACCCTTTTTGAGAGTGACTGCTACAGCAGAAGCTGACTGCTTAGGCACAGATGGATGTGGGTGTCTTTTTCTGCTTGGGCACCCAGTAGCATCAAGTAGTCCAAAAGGATGTACTGCAGGCCAACCTAGCTACTGGGGCCATATGCCCCAGCTGGTGGAGATCCTTCCCCACTCCGGCAGTGAACATCTCTGACACCTTGTCCATCCAGGCTACCTTGCTTTGTGGCAACTGCTTGCCTTTGCTGCTGGATGCCCCTGGCCAAGAAGAGAGGGGGACTCCTTCAACTTGGCATATATAATGGGTGTGGAGCTGGATGTGGTGTGGGGGGTGTTTCTGCTCCAAGTTGTCTTAGCTGCTCCCTTGAAGGCTTTGGGAAGGGTGAGAGAAGAGGGCTGTGTTCACAGGTGTGCATGTGGGCTGGAACATCTGAGAAGTAACTGCTTGTAGGGACTTTTGGTGCTGGACCTGAAGGAAGGACCAGTGTAATTTTAAAGCATCCCTATGCATTAGGTAGCAAGTTAGGTGGGAGCCTGCAGCTACTGCAGGTAGGGAATTCACTGTGCTGGAAATTGGTGCCTATGCCTTGGCACTGAGAAGGGGCAGCCTGTCCCCTGCAACACCAAGCAAGGTAGAAGTGTGTTGAGAGAGCCCAGACCAGGTCTGGGAGTCATTCTGGGACTGGTGATGGGAGCAGGCTTCAGTGTTAGCACCCCTAGTGCTCCACAGAGGAGTAAGGACTGCACCTAGCCTGTGTGCAAGGTTCCCTGGGTGCTGGCTCTCTGCACTTCAACCCTGGGGACAAATTCATTTCTTTTGAATGAGATTTCACTTTCAAGATCTCAGAATCTTGCATAATGTGTAAAATACTGGGAATCCCACCCCCCATAACAAAAAAGATAGCAGGATGAGCAGGGGTTGAAATAAAATCCCTGTGGAAGGACATCAAGAAGCTGGGGCCTTGCATTTGCAATGGGACAGGGAGAAAAGGGCTTAGTGGTTGAGCATGGGAGAGCCCCATAGCTTCTGAGATCATTTTGGCATTCATCATGTTTATGAATAATGAAATAAACTGGTGTGACATGAGGGAGTAAGCTGTAAAGTGTCACAAAGCACCAGAAACAAAATCCATCCAAAATGCTTCTTTTCTTCCTGAGGAAAACCTAAAACAACTTTTCTGATTACCTGACAGTCCATTTAATCCCCAGGAAACATTCCTTTGTTACAGTTTCAAGGAGAATTACTTGAAATAATCCTTTGTACAATGCACTTCTTTCTATTTTAGTTTTAAATCATGTCCCTTTTCTTTTTTGTTTTTTTTTTTTTTTTTTTAAAGGGAAAAAGAAAAAAGGCACCTAATCAATGCCTATGGAAGAGCTGAGGGCAAATCCAAGGCTTTCTGGTACAAGGATTGCCTTTGTGAGGAGACCTGTGCTAAAGAGACCAAGACTGCAAGGGCTGAACAAGAAATAATACAAAAAAAGCCATTCCTGAAGATCAGATTGTTGCAATTGCACAGCGCAGATTTGGCCATCGCTGTGTTCCTGGGATGAGGAATGGTCCTTGGCGGGTCTGCGTCACACGCTGGTGCCTTCAGCAGGCCTTTGTGCTGCCGGTGACCCAGATTCAGGAGGAGACCTGGGGTCTCCAGCACCAAAATCTTCAAGGCTTTTGAGTGACACATGGTCAAGGAGGAGAACTGGGCTTGTCTGTGGTTGTTGCCATCTGCCTGCCCTGCAGCAAAGGTCACTTTCCAGGAAAGAGCCAGCTTACCTCTTGGAAAAACCTAGTGGTGTGGTGAAGGGAGGAAATTAAAAGGTAAAAAATAAATAGCACATATTTTGCTCCTTGCATGCTGGATGTCACGAGGTAGTAAATTCTAACAACAAGAAAACGGTTTAATCGAGAGGATACTGCGGTCTGTGAGTTTGACCTTTGAATGCTCTCAGCTTGTCTTCTCTTTTCCATTGACTTCTGAAATTAATTTTCTCTTCTGTAATATTGACATAAATCTTACTCACCTCATAGATATGTGTAAAAAGTTACTCCATCCTTATTCCCTGGCATCTGTACATTTTACATGTACAACCTGAAGGATGCTTTCAGGTGGGTTGTCTTAGTTTAGGCCTGAGGATATATTTAGGGGAAGGGGAACAGGTCAGAGAGCCTTCCTCCAGGGTGGGCTCAGAAGGTGATGGCATTTTCCCCTTTACCAGATCTCCTCCTGGAGTGGTCACGCTGTTGGTCATGGAGAGAAATTGTGTGTTACTGTTTTTGCTCACTTCATCTCTGACTCTGCTCTTGACTGAGCCATGAAACTCACTGCCACAAGGTGATATGGAAACCAAGTGTTTAGTTCACTTCAGGAAGAGCCAGGCCTGTTTTCTGGGTGACAACTTTCTGAATGGCATCGAATAGGACAAAAAAAAAATCTTCCCCAAATTGATGAACACCTTCAACCTCCAAGGAAAGGAATCACTGACCAAGCTGAGCTCAGTCAGGAACGTGAGCTTAGACTGAAGTGGTTTTCCTGTGATTCCTGGTGGGGTTTCTCCCACCGGAGTCTGCAGCACTAGGTCCTAGGCACCAAGTGAGAGAAGATATTGAAGTATGTGTGGGAGGTTGGGGAAGGCTGCTGAAAAATATTCATTCCCACTGTGGTTCAGCACAGATCACATTGGAGGGAAGAATTAATAACTACTGCCTAGGCCACAGGTTATTCCCTCTTTTTTCATTCTCTTTTTTTTTTTTTTTTCACCTTTGCTTTCAGAAAATTCATTGCTTTTCTTTTCCTCCTAGAGAAAGAAGCTCCTTTTGATCTATAAATAGCTCCACAAGTCAAAGCGATGGGGCAACCTTAAAAATATATTATGGATACGTCAGTAGTGACTCTGTTGCTAAGGTTGTGTTGAGGTTTGGACTTAAAGCAGGACTAATGTTCCTTCTTTCACACTCCTGTGATTAGATACAGTGGCTGGATCTGGCACAGGAAGACTTCAGAGGATGATTGCCTTTGCTGTGCGTTACTTTAGGGAAACCTTGAACCTGTACTTGTACCCTTCCTCTGAGGAACTGCTTGGCTATGTTCATTGTTTCCCCTCAGTGGCATTTCCCATCACCAGCTGTGCCATCTGGGACTGGAGCCCAGTGGAAGAGACAGGGGAGGTGGCAGTGGGCTGGGGAAGGGCAGGGGAAGGGTGGGGGCTGCAGGGTGGTGTGTGAGACTCGAGGAGACTCTCTGGACCAGAGTGTTCAAAGAACAAGGGAAAGAGAAGAGAGCAGGAAGCTTTCTGCAGGGTTGGTGCCTTCCCTCCTGGTACAAGGGGGTGCCTGGGGGCACAGAGACAGGATGCAGAAGGGGGATGCAGGACTCTGCAAGAATCCAAAGTGATCTTGTGAGCTGCAAACTTTCTGAAATGCGTCCTTTTAAAAAAAAGAAAAAAGGGCTCCTGAGAGAGGGAACAGCAGTAAGCACAATGTCATTCTTTAAACAAATATCTTTAGAAATAATATCCTATTTGATTCAAACAGAGCAGGAAAAGAACAACTGAAAATGCAGTTAACGCAGAATGCACTAAATGCTCATGTGAAGTTGCCAGCACATTATTCTTGTATCTTTAACCAGGGAGGACTTCACTTGCAGAAATGGCTCTTGACAAAGTTAAGTGGACCTATATATTGTTTGGGAAATTGCCCTTATTTTGTGTGCTTCTTGTTCCAGTAATGGAACCCATGAGCAGAGGATAATTGCAGCAGTCTCATCTGTCAAATAATATTAGAAGTCAACAGCTATAATCTCAGCCACTTGCTTTACACAGCTTTTCTCTGTATTTTCTGTTCAAATTGTCAGTTGTTACATGTAAGTGTCCCCATTCCCTGTGGCTGATAAAAGTGAAAAGATTTAAGTAAATCAGGAGGAGTGCAGAGACAGGGTTTGGGCAATGGCTCTCAGTGCTAGCACAGTAAATCATATGACAACAGCACACTGGATATGAAAAATTACAGCCCGAGCGTAGTGTTACTTGTTACTATTATTGGCAGAGCAGCGTGGCACTGAATGGTTTGGCTTTGCAGGGATTCAGGGAAGCTACTGATTGGTTTTAGGTTGTGTGGGTTTGTGCTTTATGAGCTTGCCTTTTAGTTTCAGGAGATGAATGGGTACCTGAAAACAGAACTCAGCTAAAACCATCTTCTCATCTGTGGGTCAAATCAAAAGCAATATAAAATTAATTTGTTGGGGTAGTCATTGAGCTGTGATACTGCAACTCAGGGCACAGGTTCCACAAAGCTCCCTTCACCTCATCATCCTTATTCACCCTTTCTCCCCTCAATGTTAGTGAAAGAAATATGGTTACATTGCTATAGACTCCCCACACCACCACCTCCTGGTGAGGCTCTACCTTTGCTTCTGCCTTGAAGGAAGAAGGAACTGATCTCCCTCTTTGTGTCTCTGCTGCTCACAAAAGGGCACAATCACTATTTGTTGTGGATTTGTGAGCATTTTACAGCTCTGCTAGGAGCTGGATTGAGACTGCCAGTGTATTTTTTTATTGCCATTGAATAATTATCAATTGGTCAAAGCTGAATCGTGACTACTTGAAGCCAAATTCATGCTCTTGGCTGGGGAGAAGCTACTCTGTTTGTCATTACTAGCCCTCTGTGCAGCAGACAGGGCAATTGCTTCCACAAATAGCTCAAGCCATGTTTGGCAGCCTCTGTTGTGCACTAACAGCAACTCCTCCTGGTTTTACTTAGTGGCATAGGTTACACGCACCGCTATTGAAATACCATGAGAAATGTTTTCAAAGGGAGATTTGAGGGCTCTTGGGATGTAGATATATGGATTTCTACATAGAGAAACATCTTCCACCCTCAGACAGTCTTGTGTGAGTTACTTTGCTGTGTGTCGGAGTGACAGCTTCCAAAACGGCCAGAGCCATTATACTATGCATTCACACCTTCCCATGTTTCACAACAGCTTCCCGTGTTGACAAGCCCTCAGTGGTCAGAGCTTTCTCTTATGTTGCTTCTGTATTGATTGCACCCTGAGGCTATCAGAAATCCTTGATATAAGGCCATATGATAAGTCCCATGTAAAGCTCTGGATACAAAGCTGAGGTGTATTGTTGCCTGTGCTGTGTGATGGAGTCACTGTCGCTCACGTGCTCCAGTAGTGTCAGCTGCCTCCTTCTGCTGAATTTTATTGCTCAGAGCTAGTGATAGGGTGATCCCATCCACCATCCTGTCTTCCTCTCGTACTTACTCCAGAAGGTCGGTAGCATGTACTAAGGTTTTTGGTTTTCTTCCATGCAATGTCTGTGTGTACATGGCAATACAGGTCACGATTAATGGGCTCTGCAGTCTCCTTTTTTTAATGTCAGAATAATAAAATATCTTGCTCATCAGATTGTTTATCCTGATTGTTCAGCTAAATGCATTTAGCAACAGAATTAGGGATAGAATATACCTATATGAATACAATTCTGGCAATTATTGCCAGAAGTGACAGCTGATTGCAGGTATTGGAATGATGCAACTTGTTCAAACTTAATGTTATCTATTATGAACTCTACTTCATGATGATAATAGCTGGAAGGCATTGATTTTGTTTTCTGTTACTTATCTCAAGTCCATACATTTTGCTTGCATTATTGACTTTTCTGATCATTTCATGCATCATCTCTTCAGAAGATGCGTAAATCAATGTTGACTGTGCAATGTATGTTGTTTATTAAGAGTCTGCATAGGTTTACACCTTGAAGAAAATCATCAAATGCATGTCTTGAATAATTGTTGAGCAGGCCTGGCAAGAGAGGGCAGCCTTGGAGCATGCTGGCACTGGTGTGGAAGAGTTCAGTTAATTATTTATCTGGGCCACAGTATTTGCATGCCTGTATGAATTTTTTATGAAGTTAATTAGCTTTTCAAGATGTTGAATTGGTTCAGTGCTGCAATGATTGCAGCCCGACACACTGGGCTAGTGGGTCGGAGAGAGACGTTTGAGTCACAGACAGGAAAACAGGCGATGGGAAATGCAAATGGATGGGGGTGCCTTTGAACACTTTCAACAGGTGGCCTTTAACACCATGAAACCTATTGTGTTTGTGGTCAGCAATTAGAACACGTAATACAGGAAGGGGCTTAGATTGCACCTATTTCTCAGGCAACAGATTTAGACATTTAAGCTGAAATAAAACTCCACCCACATAAGACCCAAGAGGGTGGAAGGAAGAGAGACTGGGGAAATTACAACCCATCCCAGGAGATGTCCCAGACTGCACAGCTGCTGCACAGGCTATTCACTCAGAACAGCTCATCCAGACCATGGCTGGAAAAAGCCAGTCATCACCCCTTGGCACCAGCTGGGGCCACTGCAAAGTCCTAAAAGCAGGCTCTGTGTGTCAGGACTCAAGGCTGGGAATTCAGCTACACAGCTGCATTGGGGAATAGATCCCAGTCAAACACTGAGACGCAAACCCAGGGCCAGGAACCAGCAAGGACTGAGACTGCAGAGGCTGGTGCTATTGCGTGATATTTGATGGCTATTTCTTTTACTGCTCAGAGCAAGGTGGGGTTACTGGTGTGAACTAAGACCTGCCCTGGGTTTGTTAGGGCTATAGGTCTTTTGTTGCTTCTATTGGGGCCAGAGGCTGCACCAGAGTAGAGTTTAAAGCCTGCGCTGAAGGTCTTCTTGTGTACCACCACTGTGTCAGTCTTTAATCAGGAATACAGACACCTAAAGCAGCCTTTTCCTTTATATGCCTTGAAAATGGAGCCTGGCTGATAAAGAGCTTCCTATGGAGCACCTCCTCCAAGAGGTAAGCTGCCTCCCAAAGACTTTAGTTTGCTCACTGTTCTCCAGAGTTCCCATTTCGAAGTATTTGGTGGTGAGTATACAAGATTTTCCTAGATGTCCCTTTCTGTTGAAACATCACAGTGTCATCCACAGCAATGAAATGCATACTGTGAAAAAAATACTAACAGTATAATTCAAGGCTGATAGATTGTAAACCAGCAATCTCTGTATAAAAGATGTACCCTTGTCTGATCTTTTCACACATATGGTGATTTATTCAGAGAACAAATACTTCAGCATTTGGAAAGAGCCCCAGCTTTGAATATCATCTCAAATCCAGCTAAAGAGAAAAGAATGTCAAATAGGCCATATACATTCCATTAAACTAATGTTTTTGTAATCTATATGGAAAAAATATGATATTAGAAGATTTTTTTTAAGTGACTGAGGGTTAGTTACTGACCTCATTTAGAAAAATGAAATTTTCACAGGTCTAGAAATGACAAAATATAATTGATATCCATGAAGATTAAATGAGATTTGGATCCAAGTATTGTTCATATTTAAGAGTTAAATAATAACTTGGCCTCCACATCATTAACAATAAGTTTCATCTCCCTCTGATTTTACTGTTGGCTACAATTGAACAAAATGGGAAATAAAGAGCCTCATTAGAAACTGGGGGTGTAGACTAGAAGGATATTGGCAGAAGAATATTTTGGGTATATTTATGAACATAATTTCTCCCTGAAATCCTCATGGAAGTGAGGAAGAACTCAGCTGGGATACAGTGGTCCATCTAAGCTGAACAATCCCTTCTACATGCTTGCATTCAGTGTTTTTGAAAATATATTTGTGTTCTTTGTGTGCTTAATTATGTTCTTCACCCAGAGGGAGGTTGGGCACTGGAACAGGCTCCTTGGGGAAGTGGTTACAACACCAAGCCTGACAGAGTTCAAGAAGTGTTTGAGTGATACTCTCAGACACCTGGTGTGAGTCTTGGGGATGGTTCTGTGCAGAACTATGGGTTGGACTCAATGATCCTTGTGGGTCCCTTCCAACTCAGCATATTCTGTGATTCTGTAATTCTGAGCATCATTGTTCCTCATTCTTCCCTTTGAATGAACTCCTTAGAAATCCTAATGAAAACTGAACAAAAGTCCCCCACTAGTTGACCTATGGAGTGTATCTGTTCCTGCCAGCTGATGAGGGCCTTCATGCAAGATCTGCTTCTAACATGTAGTTTCCTGAATCTCACACTTCCATATCTAAAGATGAAGCTTTATTTATCCATAGAGGTTCTTAGGTAGGATAAAGTATTTGATTGAAAGTTTTCCATATAGGTTGTTTATTTTTTCTTATGTTGCAGACTTAAATGCATGTTGGAATCCCTGCATAACAAAACATCCTGCTCAAAATACTTGCTGGACTGTGTATTATTTAAACCAGTATGTGAGTTTACATATATGCATACAGAGAGTAATTTGGCAGTTCTTGAGAGGTGTTGGACACTGAAGACCCTTCATCTCATGTGACCTTCTCTCCTCTGCAAAGTTTCCAGGGGATCAGTGGATGGCGATGGTGACATTTGATCCTTTGACTGATTTCTGTCTGTAGGTGCTTGGAATCCTTGCTGAAGGACTCAGGAAAAAATAGTCAAAAGATCTTTAATTTTACTCTTAAAAGGTAAAAGGATGACAGAAAGTACTACTAGTCAAGCTCCTTAACCATACTAATTGTGTTTATTTAAAGCTCTTTCAGTGAAATTCTGACCAGCACTCAGTGAGAGTTGGCACTGGAATCAGTACAACCAGGATTTAACCATCAATGCCATCCTTATTTCGCAATCTCTCATAGGCTGTGTATCATATCTGTCAGGTCTGTGTTGATGTCTCAGGTATCTAAGACTTTGAGCAGCATATAATTCTCTTTTCTGTCCTGCAACAATGTAAAAATTTCTAAGCAAAAGAAATTATTGATTATATCTGGTTACTAGAGACAAAGGACAGTGTCCTTAATATCCTTCAAATAAGTAGGACATGAGTCGAACTAGTTTTTCTTTGTGAGTTCATCTATTCATGTTCTCTCAGTTAAATAGATATATTTTAAGAAATGGTATCCTGGTTACAAACCCCTATCTCCCAAAAGGTAGAAGACCTCGAACTTTCTTCCACCTTCTCTATTTCTTCCTCAAATTCAATCCCAAATGGGAAGAAGGGCACTCAGCTTGCTATTTCTCATAACTGGATGATATTTTTGCCAAACACACACAACTTAAAGCAATAGGGCTTTCATTCTTCTTTACTCCTACCTACTGTGAATGTTTTAGTACTCCTGTCACCAAAGGCAGCAGGATAGTGCTCCTGGTTTTTAGGGCACACAGGCAGGCAGATGTATTGAGGATTCAGGCTGAGAGGTAACTACTCTCCTTACAGTCTGAAGTCTGAAGTGGCCTGAGATGCTCTGGAGACCTGAGCCATCCACAGAGAGTAGCCATGGCATCAGCTTTAGGAGATCTCTGCACTTCTGGACTTCCAGGTGGAGTCTTCATGTTGCAAGTCATCCCAAATGACTCCAAATGCCTATCCTTAGTTAACTCAGTTGAGCCCATAGCATATAAACACTGGAGCATAAGTGTCTTAATCTTGAAATCTCAAAAAGAAAAAAAGCAAGAAAGGAAAGACATCCAAGTCTCTGTGTGGTTGCAGACATCATGCTCCTTCCACCTGCCCCCACCCACTTCATGGTATCTGACCTGGGTTTCCTGTTATTTTTATTCCTCTCTTGTTTGCTACAGAGTTAGCGAGCACGGTACTCAGGTGGTGTGAATTAGACTAGCTCCAATATTTTAAACCATCATTTAATTTGCAAATGAATATTTAATTGACTACTGAATGCTCAGACAGATATGGGAAGCTTTGAATGGATGGTATGTATTGCTAGGTCCATGAAGACAGAGACTAGGATGACACGCTGGGACCAGCCTGTTCTGTGAGCTGAGCTATGAGGTTATTTGCCAGTATTCATTTATTTCTATTTGTATTTATCTTTATTTGATTTTAGAACCTTGTTATTAGTACGGGAAGTTGAAGAGACTTTGCATTTTACTGTGAAAACTACAAAAATTCTGAGTTATCTATACCATAGCATAGCACACTGGTATGTCAAAATTGGGCTGGGTAGTTGTGAATCACCATGTTTCTATTTCCACATGGGAGCAAATCTTCTGGTATGGAAGGCAAAGTCGTATTATACACAGATCATTTCAGAGTAATAGAGATTTTAACACTGCTTCCTATCAGGATGTGTGCTTACTACTTATCAGAAAACGGCAGGTATTTGATATTTGACAGGTCAGAAAAATATATGACAATCCATGAGGAAAATAATTTCCTTTGATTATGTCTTTTCTGGCTGCTGAGTCTGTGAGTTTATGCTGTCTATATTCAGGTACAGATTTGATCAATTTTGTATTTTGTTGTTTTTGTTGGTTTTTTTTTTTTTTTGTCTCATGATCTATATTGGTATTGCATAGTGTTGCTCTGGCTCATTTATTTGTTAGATGAACTGTCATGAATAGGTAATATTTCTATACTTATAAGCTGCAAAACATTTTGACCTTCTATAGATCTTTAGTGACATACATAGTCACAGAAGTGACTGACGTGGCGATGTGAAGGGCATTGGGTGAGCCCTCACATCAGAGCAGTCTTACCTGCTCCAGAGGAGACCTCCTGGAGTCTTCCTGTCCTGGGAGGAGGAGATGGATGAAGCCAAAGCAGAGAGGCTGAGAACAGGAGAGAAATAAATCAGACAAAGCAGCAACACAGGAAAGAAGGAATTTTGTTTCCTAGTGTTTACTTTCTGGTTGGAACTAAACCTATTTTGACTTCCTGTCAAAACATCTTCTGATCTGCAGCTGGATCTTTTGAAGGGCAAAGTTGCTGACATTTCTACTGGGTGATCACATTTGTCTGAAGTGGAAGTAGGCAGGACACTGGCATTGTTGTTTTACCAGGCAGTGTGTGTGGGTGACAGTGGTGGGAATTGTGTTCCAGTCCAATTGCCATCTGCCCAGCACAGCTTTCTGCAATGCAGCTCAACGCAGGGATGTTCATTCCACAGGATCCAATACATACGAACTCTTCTGGTGCAAGTGTGTCATGGTTTTGGATTCTTTTGAATTTCTTTTTAACTGTGATTTGGTTCCCAGTCCTGTAAATGCTTCAGTGTGTGCATGGATCTCATCATATAAATTGTATTACTACAGAAGCAAGGGATTTTTTTCTGACTCAAAGTATATATTAGTTTGGAAGATCAGGGTTTCTCAAACTATTACTTTTATTAAAAATATTAAAATCTAGAGATATTTTGTTAGATAAATGACTATCTGAATTTTTGTTTAATATTTCAGATTCACATATTTTAATGGTTATTTATTATTCCAAGATACCTATTAAAAGTTATTACCACTTAAAAACATGATGAGAAAAACTCAGCTGCAAGATATTTAAACTCTTTCTCTGCTAACAGCTGAAGGATGAGTGTAAGCATTATATAGACTTCTCAGTGCTCTCAGAGACAGTGTTCCTGTTATTATCTCATTTTCTGTTGCTGGAGAAGATCCTCTGTGAAGCATTGCTCACTCATTAGCACGGTTCCAGAGGCGATGCCAGTCATGGTTTGAGGTTACGTGGCAGCACCTTTGGAGCTGCATGTTGCTCTGCTGATGCCATTCGCACTCCATGTGCAAGCCAGCCAGTGTTGTACTGTGGCATGGCTTATTTCACAGGGCATGGGGCTGACTGCACCTCACCCTGACCATCAGTGTCAGAGACGTTTTTGGAATGTGAGCAGCCCAGTCAAAATCATATTGCTTTTGCTTGAAACTTCCTGAGGAGAATTTTAGTAATTTAATAAAAGATGGGAAAATGTCTTTTTCTGTAAGTCATCCTGACAGCCTTTTCCTCTGAGACCATCCAGATGAAGGCACATTGGCCATCCATTGAGTAGCCCATCGCAGTGTCTTCCAGTGCATCCAACAAGCTCAATGTGTGTCTCTGCTGAAGCTACTGGCCATGGTATACCTAACAATGAAGACACAAGTTATCACTGATGGGTTTACTTATTTAAATAGATCCCATTATTAGCATTTTCTAGGGCCTTAGATGTCCCAACACTGGCAATGTTACATTCACAGTTGGAAGCCCTGAGAGGTTTTTCTCTTCAAAGGTGTCCCAGATGTGGATTCATGAACTAGATAATAGTCTTTTGACCTGCCTCAGGTTTGCAGGTTTGTTTTTTTTTGTCTTGAGAGGATACATTCCTGGAAGAAAAATTACCTCCCAAGAAAGTGAAAAGTCTTGTTTCTACATTCAGTCTTGCAAGAGGTTTTGGTTATCTACATATTTCCTAACAAATTATTCTGATCAGGAGGAAGATTTGCCCAGAGAATTTACCCTTTGTTAGGAGCTATTGACGAGGAAAACGACCTTTCTTTCCTGCAATCTATAACTTACCTTTTAATGTCATTTGCAATAACCATTAAAGAGCAGAAGCAGTTAAGGGAGAGATGCCCATGAAGGAAGGTAACTCAGAAGAGAAACCATCAGTAGACACTGGCCACACTGCATTCTAAATCCTTTTTTGTCAGTGGAAAAGGAAATCTTTCTGCACAGGAAATAGAAGCAAAGGTAAGTTATGATTAAAAAATTACAATCTGTTTAATTAGCTTTACTCATCTTTAGTGATCACTGGAAATGGAAAGGTGGTGATAGCAGGGGAGATGAAAACTGCTAATCCTTCAAATGCAAGTGAGGAGTTGTGAAAAAAACCAACTTTGTGGTAAGCATTTAAAGGGTCTCTTAATTAGCCTTTCTGGAAAGTTCATTGATGATATTCTGGAATAATGATCCCATATGTTCAAAAATGTCTAGTCATTAGCCAGCATGATGACTGAACATACTAATGCATTTGCCTTTTAGATATTTCAAGAGCGGCTGGTACTGCTGCTGCCACCGATGCTGGGGAGGTCAGCTCTTTGTTTTGCTAAATCACATGGCAGCTTTCAGGACTGAATCATTTTCTTAGTCACACTGTGAGCATCAGTTCCCAGCAAAGAGAGGACAATGATCATGTTCGGAGTGGAAAGGGCAGAGGGTTCAAGAGGGATGGGGTTTGTTTTGTTCTTTTTGTGTTTTCTGTCCTGGCCCTGGTCCACCAAAACGTGCAAGGATCTGCAGTAAATTAGCAGAACAAGTGTGGGACTGGCAGCCAACTGTCAATAAATTATTGATAGGATGAAAAACGTTTTTATTAACACTCAGCTGCTAAAGCACTCTAGGTTTTCAGACAGCTGCTCAGGTACAGTCTAAAATAAATGTCCTCACCTCATCTTTTTGTAACTGTGAAAACAAGTATCCTGTCTAATGGAGTTGGAGACTGGGACCCTGAGACCGTGACTTGTTGAGGACAAGAAACCTCTTGACTGACACCTCGGCTGTGAGGTTACTGTCTTTTACTTGTTAAGAGCATGGTCTAGGAGACTTGAATTATCTTCTCTAAACTTTTGGGTACAAGTTTACCTGGTCCAGCTCAAGTCAAACGAAAGACTCCTTGTTGACTTCATTAGGATTTTATTAGACTTAAGTTAAAAATAAGAAGGAAGGCTAGAGCTAAGCTAAGGAAAATGAAAAGGAGAGGCATTTCTGCAGGTGGAATTTCAGTGCAGTAGGTTTGAAGGCAGAGAAACTGACCAGAACTTTTCCACTTGGTGTGACTAGGAAAAAGACCTTGTGTCAGTAGTGATGGGACTACATAAAATACAAAGAAAAAATAGTTTTGGACCAATAGAAGACATAGAGGGAGGAACAGCACAAGTAATTCTCACAGATCTTCAGCAGACCTTGTTTTCAGGAGGCAAGAAAAAAATGGAAAAGATATATTGAAAAGACTCTCAAGTTTAATATCCCAGAAATAAGCATCTTATATCTGATTTAAGCTTTGTCCACTGGGGTGTTTATTTTTTCCTGCTTACAATTTCCCTTTTAAAGTCTAAAGGGCAGAGGAAAATGTAGAATCAATAAACATACAAGGATGTCTTTTTATTGGTCTCTGTTCCAGTGTTTGATGGAATCACAGGGAAAAAAGGAAAGGTGTTTCTTGGGAAAAAGTCTAACATATTCTTCTTTTTAATCATATTTCCAAGCTAAAGCAGTGTGATTAGGTATTCTCTTTGTCCCGTGGCTCACTGGAATGAAGAGTCTTGGCTCCAGGGGACATTTTCCTCCTCTTACCGTAGAAGAACCCACATCAAGTTCATTTTTTATGACTTCCATAATCATGTGTGGATTGTCACAGTGTGGGAGCTGGAGTTAATTTTAACCGAATTGTGGCCTAGAAAATATAGTTGCTTAATAAGCCTGAAATATACATCAGATCAGAATTTCCATTTCCAAAATTTGGAATGAGTTACTCATCCGTGAAGCTGACAACAGCTTCCATGTTTAAGTGCTAAACAGCTTTTATTGAGCCAACTTTTAGAAGGTGCTAATATCTAGATCCACATGTCTTCTATGTTTGCAATGGCGAATACTCAAAAAGAAGCATAATTTGGCTCAAAATGAGTTGATATAACAAAAAAGTTCACATTCTTCCTATGTCATTGCTGCCTGAAACAAGATACCAAGGCAATTTATTCAGCATAAATTCTTGCCAGCCTTAGCTAAAATAACTTGCTCTGAGAAGCTTTCTCATGTATGTAACCAAAAGGAGCTGTCTGGTTACATCTGGTTTTTCTGCACATCTTTCAGATATATCACATACAAAATACAGCATTTGGGGATATTGTGTCATCAGTGACACTGTCTAGGGAACTCTGAGTTCATAAACCAAAGAACAGATTCTATCTATCCATATATGTAGTTTTTTTCATCTGTGACAGATGCAATATTGATAATATTCTTCATTGTAATCTTTAACAACAGTCTTCATTTAATAAATGATGACAGTGTAATTTAATGCAAAAATTTACTTATACAAGGAGATTGGAAAATGTACTTCATTTTGCTTAACTATTTAAGGACACGATGAGACAGAAGAATCAAGTGAAATTGCATATGAAAAAATGAATATAGATTGGTCAGTTGAATTGTAATGTGGCATTACATATATTTGGGCATGCCATTTAGGGGCAGATGCAGAAAATCCACAGAATGTGGGTTGAAGTTCCTTTGCTTCTATCTCATTTGTCAGTCAGCTCATTTTCTTTGTAGCACAAATTCACTGATCTGTTTCACTCTCCCATTTCTCAGAAGCTCGTCCTCTCCTTAAGTAACTGTCATAACCCCAGCCACCATCCAAGCACCATGCAGCCACAATGGGGGGATGTTTGGAGTGATGGTATTTGTCTTCCCAAGTAAACCATGACATGTGATGGAGCTCTGCTCTCCTGGAGATAGCTGAACACCTGCCTGCCCATGGGAAGCAGTGAATTAATTCCTTATTTTGCTTTGCTTTGTGTGCATGGCTTTTGATTTCCCTAGTAAACTCTTTTTATCTCAACCCATGAGTTTTCTAGCTTTTCCCCTTCTGATTCTCTCCCCGATCCTGCTGGTGGAGCAATGAGCATGTGGTTGCCTGGGACTTGGTGGCTGGCTGGTGTTAAACCATGACAACTCTCCAAGACACTTGTTGCTCCTCTAATGCCTCACACACAACTAGGCAACCCCACTGCAAGACCTCCAGAAGTGACTCATGTTGTCTTGTCTTGACTTGCCTGGTCTGTTCCTCCTCTGGTGGCTATAGAGGTTGACACACCCAAGTTTGCTTGTGCAGGGGGAGAAGACAAGAGGAAGATTTGGGAATCTCCAAGCTCTCCACACAGGCTGATAGTAAGTTTTGTGGCATTCTCCTTTTTTAATTTTATTTTTCCACAAGGTGGTTTGGCTAGAAAACCATCTGAACTGCACTAAAGGGCTGGGGATAGAAAGAGCTATGGGGTTTTTTTGTTTTTCAGCTAGCCAGCTGCATCTTCGCTTACATTTCTGTCTAGTTTTGCAACAACACAAGCTGGAGTGTTTCCCTTTCTTGTGTATGTTGCCTATGTTCTTGTGCATAGCTTACATCAATGTCAACCCACCAGTCTGCTTCCAGGATGGGGCATCTTGCAGAGCGTGGACTGCAAGGATGTGTGGGTGTTTTGAGAAATGTTTGTGTCTTCTTTCTTTCTGATAGTCTATCGCATACCTCTGAAAGAGGTAGAAGAATTTATATCAGCCATCAAATCTTTGCTCTTTTGGAAACATCAAGCTTTTCAGATGTGGCCTTCGGCTGAGCCCACATGTGCTAGCATTGGCGAATGCAACTGAGGCATTCCTAGTGCATGCTGATGTAAATACCTGGTGAATGGCGTCTGGGGATTTTCAAGGCTTGTTTGCAAGACAGACCACAGCAGAGTAATTTCCAGCAGACAAGGTGTAGAATTTCAAAGTCTTAAGTCACACAGTCCAAAAAAGACACCTCGTGTTTCTGTATTGTGCGTTACTAGATGAAATCTCAGATTCATCCTCAGCAGATGTACACTGCCAGTGCTGGCTTTTGTAAGGAAACTGTTACTCAATGAATTTTCTATGTTTCATCAGAGCAGAACTGTGGGAAACATCACATGAAAGTAATACATCATATAAAAGATATTAAAAAGGTGAAAAATATACCTGTGGGAACTGTCTCATAATTTTATTATCCAAACCTCAAGAATTTGCCAAACAGAGCTGGAAATCTCAGAAGACCGGCTATCTCACAAAATTTCTGCTGCTTTGCTAAGGAAAATAGGACACGTGCACATTTTAATACTGAGCACTTTGTTGCTTCTGTTTCTAGTCTGTAACTGAGCAAAGGAAATACAGAGGTATATGAAAATGAAACTGAAGAAGAAAAGGAACTGCCTTTCTAAACATCTTGGCATTTGTTCAGGTCTTTCTGGTGATGTAAATTGGGAAAACTGTTGGCAAGCTAAGGAGCCGCTTTAGATTACACCACATGAGAATCTGGCACGTAGCGTTTGACAGGTTTTTGGAATTTAGATTTTCAGAAGACACAATATAGGGCTTTTATTTAAGTACTCAGGTGCAAATATAACCTGAGCTCTTCTTAGATGTCTGAAAATATCTAGGTTTTTCCAAACAGGCTCAAACAATTAACACACAAACTATCCAAAGGTCCTCCTGTATGAACATTAGAGCATCCCTTTTGCATAGTCATGCCTATCAGAGTTGTTCAATGACTGCCCCCACGTCCCCCTTCCTAAGCTAAATTCAGCTATAAGTGACTAATTAAGCAACTTTGAGACGTATTTCAGAATCTATTGACTAAAAAGCTATATTCTTTCAAAGCTGAAAGTGTTGCCTTAGGGGAATTAAGTCAGCCCTTTAAATTTTTTTAGTAGCATAGCTTTCTGCTTAAGAGGTTTTGAAATACTTCTCAAACTCACTTAATTAGTGATCATGTATTTTAGCCCGGGAAAGTGGCTGGCTTTCTCCAGGCATGGACACCAACTAGTAAGGCTTGCTGCAGGTGTGCTGCTTGCACACTGGGCTGAATATGCCGGTGTTGCTGCAGGTGTAGCGAGGCAGGTGATGGTGGAGTGTGAGAAACTGGTGTCACTAAGAGGGACAGGGTGTAGGAGACTGTCCTGCTGCTTGAGGCACCCTGTGCTAGGGTTTACATGCATGAGATGTGTCTCAGGTCCCTTTGGATGTCTTGACTAGCTTTCTATCAGCAGTGATGGAAGCCAAGGCAGTGCTTATGAGATCCCATTGCTGCAGAGTGTCAAAGGTAATTTTAGGTTTTGTGGGATATTCTGCTTGTGCAGAACCTCTGCAGGTCATGTATCATCTTTGACAGCCCTGTACAGATGTCTCAAATACTCCAGGACAGCTCATGTAGCCAGACACATAAGTTTAGGCAGTTTAATTTTGTCTGGTGTGCCTATACACACTTAAATTTCTGAATGTAGTTGTGGTGTGTTTTTTTTTTTTTNTGAACCTTCTGTGGTGTGCCTGCACTGTGGTGTGCCTAAACACACAGCTCCTTGAGCCACCCCACCCTCAGGAAAGCGCTCTGCCTGTGCCTGGTCTGCATGGCAGAAGAGCAGGGAGAGTCCTGCTGCTTCTGGGCTTATAAATCTTCCCTCCTTCCAAGTAGAAGCAAAGGTGCTTTGCTAGGCTCCTGGTCACTTCTCTCTCTGCTCACTGGCCTGAACTCACATTGGTGCTCCCTTTTGTCTTCACAGAGAAGAGCATTTGGACTAGTATTAATGAGTGCTTAATTACCTGTAGGTGCTACTTGAAACTTAACTAGAAAGGTGAATTCATATAAATCAGCAGCATCCTCTGCCACAAAACTTAGAACAAATGTCTATAGATATCACATTGCCCTTCAAAATTATGTATCAGTCTCCCTGCTTTTATCAGAAAACATAATTTGTTGATACTCACATTAGCCAGTTCTCTCACTGAAGTCTATTATTAGTCAATAACATGCTCGTTTTCTTATATAGTATATAGAAACTTAACCTGTCTGCTAGATTTATGGGCACTATTTTTTTCTGAGTCTTGTCTACTGCTTTTTTTCTTCAGAGCTGTTTTTCTTTCTGAAACCGCACAGAGACATATTTTGGGAAAGACTTTGACTAAGCTGTTTGACCTGCCAGGTTGGAAATCTTTTCTACTGGTTCTATGCTGCCAGACTGAAAAAGTATGAAAATACACAGACTCAGATGATTTCTTCTGAGTATTGACACTAAGGTTTTTTGAACAGAATTTTAAATTTACCTTCTGAACCTAGGGCTAAAGTAGGGACACATTTGATCTGGGGAACTGACCAGAAATTATTGTCTTTTCTTTCACTGTTTCTGTTCCTTATTTCCTCCCAAAGTTCTTTAATATTTTTTGAGTGTTTTTGAAGAAAATCTTTGTTTGAGATTGTCCAGATTCTGTGCATCTACTGTGATACAAAGAATAATTCAAGTAAAACAAAAATTATTCTAAACTTCCCTTTGAATTCAAGCAAAGCATACTGTAAATAATTCCAGACAATTTCAGTGCTCAGCAGTTTCTGAGCTCTTTAGAATCTGTGCAAAGTCACAGCAAGAGAGGAAGGCAACTCCCCTCTCCTCAAGTAATAAGGAAAATGAGCTTAAAGAAAGATAAATTTCACAAAGTTCTTATTTCAGTTACCCAAAATAAACAAATACCAGACTAAGTATAGCTGGAACAAAGCCAACATTAACAAAAATTATATAATAGTATGCAAACTTTAGTCAACTCTGAAAGCTGTAATCGGTCATGATGATGAATTCAGATAAAACCCCCATGCCTCCTGTTATGAAGATGCAATAGAGGCATAGGTAGGGAGCTATTGGTGAGTAAGATAATGACTGACTCAATGACACTGAGTGGATGGTGTGCCTGTGCTGGGTCATATTGAAATCTGAGCAGGCCTGGAGTATTCAAAGGCACAGGCTGCCTCTGGGATACCTAGATGTGCTACAGCATTGTTCTCCATAAATCTGACCCCTGAGCAGAGCTGCCTGAATTATGTGCCAGGACTGGTTTTGTTTGATGATCTCAAGTACTTTTTTCTGCTTACAGCTTATCCACAAATGGCTTTGAGATTTGTTTAGATTTGTTAACATTTTTGTGGGCATAAATAAACTATTAATGAAATAGTTAGCTGCTATGATAAGGTGATGGCATATATTTACGGCATAGGAATAGACTCTGAACTCTGGT
Source organism: Scytalopus superciliaris (assembly GCA_013400415.1). NCBI lineage: Eukaryota > Metazoa > Chordata > Aves > Passeriformes > Rhinocryptidae > Scytalopus > Scytalopus superciliaris. The sequence continues at coordinate 119,491 of VXBX01007816.1, forward strand.
GATACTGTCCCTGCTCCATGGACAGTCTGCAGATTTATATGCAGTGGTCTCTGCCCTGTTCAGGGCCTTCAGAAATATATGTTAATGCTTGAGAACAAAGCAATCAGTTGCAGTGCTAATAATGTTACAGATGCTTGTTCTAAGCCATCTTTATGAGGTTTTTACTTTCTATTACTGATCCCACAGCTCTCGAAGTTGTGCCAGACCACAGGGACACCACTGAAACAAGCCACTGGGCTTGGATTGCATTTTAAAAACCTTATTTTCCTTTCTTTGTTTTTTGTGAAAGCAGATCACTTATGAGAAGATACTAGTCATCAAAGAAACAGAGACAATAAAGATAGGGTTGGGTGTTCCCTATAGCTCTAATAGGAAGTATTATTTATAGGTGGAAGCTTTTACTATTTTAAAACATCTGCATAGGCTTGGTAGATTTTTGTAATGTTTGGCCAGAGGCTGGCAGTCACAGAGTATTAGAAAGAACTGAATTAACTGTTCTAAGTTAAAACATAGTGGACATCAACCTTTTGCTATTTTTTTTTTACTCAGAAAGCATGTTTTAAGCAAGAAAGGAGCCTTTTCTGGTTTTTTGTTTTTAGAAAACAAGGATTGATAATATTTCATTTTACCACATTTTCCCACACTTTTCTTTCAGGTTTGCTTAGGAAAATAATTTTTCCATAAATTTTTAATTCCTTTCATAATTTTCCTTGAACAAACAACTTACCCTGTTCTTACTTATGCTAATAAGGGGAACTCAGTTGTAATGAGGAAAAGCAATATTTGTGTTGCAGCAGAGCAAAATTTTAATCTTTTAAAGTGATCTAGAAAGTCCAGTAAAATAAAATCAACTTCCTTTTATTAATGAATGTTTTCAAATGAGCAGATCAGTCAACACGTGCAAATAGTTCTGCTGGACTGTTTTGACTTATGATTTCTTCTGCCTGGTCTATGCAGTATATTAGCATAGTTCCTTATCTTTTGGTTGCTGAAACAATGTTACAGAATACCAGTTGGATTTTGTAGACAAGACTGGGAGGGCTTTTTAAATTTTATCAAATAGTATTCTGGGCACAAAAATGTGTTCAGACTGACCAGATCTTGCCGCACGTCCTTGGAAGCAGTACAGTGAGAAGCCAGGCTATCACTGCAATCTTTCTCCTCTACCTCTTTCTTTCCAGGAATGGTAGGGAGTGAAATTACAACTACCCCACCACAAACAAACTGCTTGCCCTGAGTCAAGTATTTGTCTTCAACAAAACTCAAGGGTATATCTTACTGCTGTTTAGCTTGAGATAACAGTGGGTTTTTTGGGGTCGGTCATAATAACTAATCCACCGTGGCAAAATACAAATGTGGCAAAACTTAAGTTTTCTTGTGGGATCTCCTGTCTGTTCTTTCCAGTTCACCAAATTCTCCTGCAACTTGCCCCTTCTGCAACCCACTCACTTACCCAATACTCCCAGGAGGAAGTAAAGTCAGGTTGCTGACAAACTCCTGCAGATGAAAAATCACTGCCCTCTGTCTGCAGTGCTGGCCATGCCCTGCTAAAGGGGGCAGCTGCAGTCTCCCAGTGCAGGGGCTCTTCTAGCTCCACCATCCTGCTCTCGTCTCAAGGCTTTTTCTCCAGCACATCTCCCGGGCTAGATCATAAACAGCATGAGTATTTGACTACTTATGCTTTTAATGACATCATTATTAACTTACCACAAGTCCAATATAAATAAACTTCATTAATTGTCTTTTACTTTTTATGCCTGATTGATGTGTGAGGTGATCATTTTCTGTTCCAAAGAATGGAAAAAGTGTGTACAAATTTTATGAGTTAATATTAAATGGCTAAAGTAGACATAATGTGGAACTGGGAACCTTTTTGGACTAATCATAGGTCACAGTGTTTCTCTCACATTTAACTTGCTCCAATTCAGCCCGGACCAGTGGTAACAAAGAGCCTAACATGGCGACCGGCCAGTGTTATGGAGTGTAAAATTAGTGGGCTGTTCCTTGTCCCTGCTCCTCCTAATGGATACGTGTTCATACAAGCACCCTCACTGTCCTCACTGGCACCTGCTGGCACCCTCAGCCCAGGCACTGCCAGCCATGAGGGATGGCTTCTCTCCTGATCTTCCCTTCTCTCCAGGCTGATCGCTCCCCTGAAGCCCTATGGCTGAGTCCCAGGTTATGAGAAGCTTTTCCTGTGTGGGCTGCAGCCCCAGAAGTGATCTTACAGAGAGCCAAAATGCACCACAGTGGGATGTTGGATGCTGTCAATGAAGTACAGAGTGAGCATGATACCTAAGAATATGCCTGGTTTTCAATGAAGTTGTCCAACAGACATCAAATAGAGCTTGCCCTTTAGTACTGTGCTGCTTTCAAGCTGGGAGGACCAGTTTTAAGTAGCAGACATCTCAGTTAAGCAGGGAAGGAGATTTTTTTGTTTTATTCTTGTGAGTTTTTTCTCCCTTTTGTAGAAGGGGTAAGCAAATATCTTATTTGTTTGGAAAGGTAATACTTTAGTTAGGTAATCTGTTGTTTTGAAGGATCTTGCTTTTATTAAGGAAAACAGTATCTGTATCTATCCAGCTTAGCTATTTGCAGGACACTTATCTCTGCAGTCTCAGAGAGCCAAGCACAATCATTAAGGGAAATGCTAACATGTTTAAATCCTAAATGAGAACTGCATTATGGGATAAGTTCAATTTCATGTCATAGTGGGAAAACTACAGCCTTGCTGAAGATGAGCTGGGTATTGAATCCAAGCTGTATTAACTTTGTGTGCTGGGATTTTTTTTCCCCCCTTTTAACTTTCTGTTTGTTAGAGACTTTAGATCTTGATAGGTTATAAAGTTTGAGGAGGGGGGGGAAATGGTATAATAAACCCAAGCAGTATCAGTAGATTGGAGAGTAAGAACCACCTGCCACACCGTGAGCTGCAGCCGATGAAGGGTACAAAAAGAAATGATTGACATCAGCATACAAACACACGCCCTGACTAGACACAGCAATGTAGCTCAATAGCAAAGTTATATCCTGTGATGAGATGAAAGAATACAGGCTTTAAAAGTAAAACACTGTGTGAACATAAACTCCCCATATATTGTAGCGAGTCCCTGAGGAGCAACAGTATGCCCCATTGCCCCTCCTTCACTCCCTCTCGCTACAGATCCCGCTCTGCAGGCAGCAGGCAGGTTCAAACAAGGTCAAAGTGTCTGGCTTCTTGGCAGGAGCTGTCCTTTCTGAAAACTTAATAAATGGAGTCCAGGTGCAGAAGATATTCTTTGCAAATATGTCCTCCATTGCGCCTGTAATGTTTTCCATTGCCGGGGCTGGAGCTCCCAGGTTGTATTAGTCCCCTGCTGATCAGAAAGGGGTTTGACAATGACCAGTTGCCAAGAGAAGGAACTTAATCAAATTAGAATGCATAAAATTTCTGCAAAACATACCGAGAATTCAGATCTGCATGCAGCTGCCTGGAGCAGAGGTCTTGAACACCCTGCCCATAGGCTGGAGTTTTATTTCTTTGTGGGCCATATGGCACATGAAGCTTGGAAATATGCTTACTTTAGTAATAAAATGCTGCTCACCCACCTGGCTACAAAGTAACCTCTAAAAGCAAGATAAGCATAACAGATAAAGAGTTCTCTTTCTTATGTGAAATGAGACCTCTGGGAAAAATGCATTCCTTCCCACTTTTTCCTTCTTTGCACCGCACTGTGTTGGGATGTTCACTCTGAAGCAGAATAATGATCCAAATCTCTATCAAAATGACCAGTTTTTGTCAAATGAACTAGGAAAAAAGAAAGAAATATGAGTCTGGAAGAGACGTTCTAAATCAACAAACGTAGTTACATACTGTCACTGGTAATAACCTTACTATAATATGACTGGCCAAGCCTAGTTTGAGTAGAGAAAAAAAATGAAACTGCTGAAGGAAAAAGGGGGACTTGCTGATGGGAAGGAAGCTCAGAAGCAAGTAAATTAGGGCTAAAATAAAAAAAACCAGGAAGGGAAAGAGGAAGAAAAAAGGAAAACAGTGGGAGAAAGTAAAAGGATACAAAAATAAATAATAATAATAAAAAAAAGGGAACAAATGGCCAAAATAATTCTGAGTCATATTTTCTTGCTGATGGTAATCAGTATGACTTGAATGGGTGCTGCTGACAGCTATGAGCCTTGTTATTGCATATGAGACATATGCCATTTCTGATTGTAGTATAACTTCCTCCATAATGTCACTGCAGTTGTGTAACAGGTAATAAATTTTCATTTGATGGTGTTTGCTTCCTGGGAACATATGATTTTTACTTGGGGAGTTACAAAAAGTGGTGTTTTATCTGGAGTTTTACTGAAAACATTTTTACCTGCACGTTGGAAACACAAATGGTGTATTTGCACTGTTAGTGCAACACATGCAAGCTGTGTCTAGTTATGGACCACAAGTCCATAAGAGGCATTATTTTTCTTCCTGACTGGATGAATCATGCAGCTGGTCAGAGTGGGTCAAGTTTTGAATTGTAACATGCTAATGTAAGGTCATCTCTGTGTTGTTCAGTCAAAGTCACAAGAGAAACCTACCATGGGATTTAGATGTCTACCCCACTCTATATTCAATTGAGATATTTGAAAGATACAATTTAATTGGATTTTCATACTGGTTGGAGCTTAAAATCGAATTTCATTATTGGCTCACTCAAATGGCAAATGCATGGAAAGTTGTGAGTGACTTTGGATGGGATAAACGAACCTAATAAATTAGTCATCCAGCTGTGTTATAAAAACAATATTTTTTCTGGAATGTTTGCTTTCAACTTGCCAAGCAATGCTTCAGCTTTGTATGGTTTTGCAGCAATTTTGAGCAGAGCCTGGCAACAATACCTAACCCAGAGTTAGCTTTGGCCTATGCAGAGTGGCTGATAGGCCAATCCCAGTAAGTTGACTTTCCTTTGCAAATTGGTCAGGACTTAAAACTATCTCCTGTCACTGCCCCTCATTTCACATTAACCTTAACTGATGCCCAGAAGGACCTAACTGCAGGGCACTGGAAACAAATGTACCAGAAATCCATCCTTCCACAGTTTTACCACCAGGCATTAGATATATCAGAGATCATTCTATTTAATTTATGAGGTGTGAGAATCAAATAACCTATATAAAAATTTATGTTGTGTCTCTAGATGTCCAATCGAGATTGAAATATGTCTGGTTAACTTCCAAATAAATTGACTCCTCCAGAGTTTTCACTGAATTTTTCTCCCAGGCTAGAGTATGATTGAGTTTTATAGGTTTAACATTGTGAAGTAGCACCTTAGAGAGAGTAGAGTTGAGGCATTTGGCCATACCACAGGCATATGCGATTGTTTCAGTACCAGTGAGGGGAACTCACTTTAGAGGGAGTTTATGACTCTGCTTTGCCTGTAATTACTGATTAAAATAGTACGCTAGCAACATTCAAAGAGAATCAAGCCCAGTCTACTGAGGGATAGAGCTAGTGTTGTGGGAAGTATTTTTGGATCCTTCTCAGCCAGCACTAATTCAGTTGTTATTTTCAGATTAACTGGGATTGGAGAAAAGGAAACATAGTTACACTTTTGAGTCACATTCTCTCAGAGACATAAATGTGGGACACTGATTCTTGTGAATCCATCTGGCCAGAGACCCCTCTTCTCAAAACCATAAGCAAAATGTATATGAAAGCAAATTCAGGCATCCTTCCACAATGTACCCCTTGCAGGGGGCCCTGCAAGCAGCTGGGACATGTGTCAAGGAATTGCCATCTTAGTGGGATCTGTGGATCTTTCCTTGTGGCTGGGGTTGGTGCATCTGGCTGTGACAGACTTTCATTCTTCCTGCCTGCAGTGCCAGTGGTGGAGCTGAACATAGGACAGCTTTGTCCATCCTAGAGAGGGTGACATATGAATAGTCCCTCTGGATACGAGTGTACTTTCCCCCTTTGGCACCTCTTTTTTGTTGCTGATACATCACCATGCCTTGAAATGTAGGTGGCAGCCCTAGTTAAGGGTGTATCAGGGTTTAAACCTGGCAGGCAGCCAAGCCTCACCCAGCCATCCGCTCACTCCTCCACCAGTGGGACTGGGGAGGGAATTGTAAGTCTACAAGCCAGAAAATTTGTAGGTTGAGATAAATTCAGTTTAATAGGCAAAGCAAAAGCCATGCATGAAAGCAAAGGAAAACAAGATTCAGTCACTTCCAGGAAAGCAGGGCTTCATCATACATAATTGTTACTTGGAAGACAAATTCCATAACTCTGAACATTCTCCCCTTTCTCCTTTTTCTCCTTTCTTTATGTACCGCGCATAATGTCATATGGTAGGGAATATTACTTTGGTAGTTTTGGTCAGCTGTCCATGTTGTGTCTTCTCCCAACTTCCAAAGAACCTTCAGCCCCCTTGCCAACATGTCAGTATGAAAAGCAAAAAGGGCCTTGGCTCTGTGTAAGCACTGCTGAGCAATAATAAAATATCTCATTAATATCAACCTTGTATTCAGCACAAATTCAAAATACAGCCCCATAATAGCCACTGTGAAGAAAATTAACTCTACCCCAGCCAAAACCAGCACAGGGTGCCTTGATGTGCATATGTTGTAGTTGAGCTGAAGATAATATATAGGAGAGCAGATCCAACACTGGCAATTTTTGGTAGCAATAGGGAAGGGAGCTGTGCTGGTCAGGGACAGCTTCAACAAAGGAATTGGTTGTGTTCATGAGAGATTAAACAGATATTAAACTGAAGTCCAGTGCAAATTCTTCAGTATTGCTGAGCCTAAACCAGGCGTTTTTAACACTCTTCATGCAACCCTAGAAAACACTTGGGGTAATGTTAATCACACCTTACTAGCTGTCAAAGGAATCTGTGCAAAGACTTCACACAAGCCTGTTTTTTTTTTCTTCTGAAAATGGCAAAAGAAAGACTGGAGAATTGGCAAGAACTGTGGTCTCACAACCTGTTATTTTCCTTTACTCTGGTAAACTGTGGCAGGAGTTGTGTTTTACACTGCTGGGAATTAGCTGTGCCTTACCTTTCACATTGTGTGCCATTTCAGACTTTGACTTGATGACTGTAATGAATTTCGTAGAGTAGGCAAAACAGCAACACAGACACATCTAAATCTCTGTTCTTTTTGTGAAAACTTACAACTGGCACAATGATTACACTTCCTTGGGGCTGTTAAATCCTGTGGGAGCTCTTAAAAATTACAACGGATTTCTTTGACTGTGTGTAGCAAATATGACCTATGATTCCACCTATGTTTTCCTTTAGTGTTTTTTAATTCCTACCCCTCCAATTTGCTCCTTTCATCAGCTCTTTTTTAACTTTGTCCTGCCCTTGATTTTTTCCTGGAATAATCTAGCTCTCTTGGGTTCAGTCTTCATTAGAAAGGAAAAAAAAGTTATCTAATGTGTCTTACCTAACGGCCCTGTTTTTCCCAGTAAAGGTGAGAAAGGCGGTTTTCTTTTCAGGTCTGCCAATTCTTGTCTTTTCTTCTGAGATTGCTCGCCAGTGCGGAGACGGCTTTGTGTGGTGAATTCCTCTTTCACAGTTCTGCTCAGAACTGGGTTATGACCACCATGTTGTACCAAAGTTGCCGTGCAGTTATCCTTTCAGAAAGATTTCCAGTGAGAACCAGCAATATTTTTGCCTTTGAAGTGTTGATAACAGCTATTGTTGGGTTCTTCTTGTCCTGAGTGAGTTTACATAAGTGATCGTGTATGTATGTGAGATAGCAAAGGGGGAAGAAGCAGATGGAAGAGTAGTAGTAGCTGGAGAGTGGATGACTCCACAGCACACGGGTAAAGGAAATGCTGGGAGAAATAATTAGTACTGTAATCTGATTTGCTAATAATCCATTTATAAAACAGTTATGATATATACTTGTAGGAATGTGACTGATCATAACGACAAATGGTATTACTTCCTCCCCTCCCACTCTGTATTAAGGAACCTTAATTACTTGATGGCTCAAGACTTTGTGGGTGACTCATGCTACAAAGAGTCAGATGCTCACAGCACATAATGGAGCTCTTGAAAAGCTTTCATAATGATGGCGGGCTCGCACTACCTCCCTCCCATACATCCCTCTTTGCCAAAGAGTTATTAGGTAATTTAAAATAATTAAAAAGGAAATAATTAAAAGATTTTACACACACAGAAATAGCACTTGCAGCTAATTATGTAAGTCTATCACTTCTAACAGTGGAACACAGTTACCATTATCAGAGAATTGCGTTTGAATTGTGACGGATAATCCTCTGGTCCCATGTTACACTCTTGCAAGTGGGAACTGGTTGTCTAGGTTTTTACAGAATGAGAGAGGTGTATGGAGCCAGTGCTCTAGCCACTGCTCTGCTGTAAGAGGTTTCTGCTCAACTTTGTTCCCTGAAGATTTTTACCCAATTAAAACATAGTGGGGAACAAAAACTCCTTCATCTAATCTTAATGTGTTTGCACAGGGTGTTCTGCTAAATGTGCAGGAGTTCCTGCACGTTTGGAACTCCCTGTAGGCTTGGGATGTCAGAGTAACTTCCTGACAGGGGGACTACAGGCATCGGTCATATTAAATGAAGTAAATGACAAAATTACCCTATGGTCTTGCAAACAGTAACATGGACATCATCTCTATAAATGTGGTGATAGGGGTATGAGGTAATAATTTATTTCATCGATCAGCAACATAGAGCTTTCATGTGGATAATGGCAGCTGCTTAACAGTGCAAAAAAATGACATTGTAATTTTATCACAAGAAGCTAATATCTTACCCAAATAAAGCCTTTGACACTTTAGGCATTCAGAACCTAATTATTCAGAGATAAATTTGGCCAAAAAAGTGAGACAAACCTCCTTCCACCTTTGAAAACTGCCTCTAATACATTACTGCTGCTCATTAGAATGCCCCTGGATAGTCACTAATAGCTTAATGCTAATCCAAAGGATATAGTCAAACTGTAAAATGGCAGCAGAAAGTAACAATGATGGTTTGGATCCTTCCTTGCTTCCTTCCTTCCATCCTTCCTTCCTTCCTCCCTCCCTTCTTTTTTTATTTAAACTGGAAAGCTGTTGGAAATATTATCTTACTCTTTGTTTCATGTTATGTGAAGAAGATACCAAATAGGCATTGACCACCAGAAGATACCTGTGATTTGAACAGGTGCATCTTTCTGTGTATTTTTTTTTTTTGCCTGTCTGAGACAGTGTGCCCTAAACCATGAGTGAAATTTAATGCTTAGGAGAAGAATTTTTAGTCTGTGGCTTTCACAAAGGTTTTGGTTTTTTTTTTGTTTTTTTTTTTTCTATTTTCATTGTGTTCAGCTCTGATTGATTGCACCCCATAATGCCCTTTGGAAGCAGTCAGCTCAGCTGACTGGGAGCTGTGGGCACATAGTACACCTGAAAACATTGAGCACTCAGAACAAAAGGTTGTTTGAAATGGTGGGATTAGTTCACATGTTAGCAACTCACCTTCACATCGAGGGGCAGAGGCAGGATGGAACTTCACAGTTACTTGTGTACCCCAGCCAAGCACAAAACCTCAGGGGCAGTGACAGCTAACTGTGCCCCTCCACCTGGCAAGAGTGGCAGTGGAGGATGGGAAAGCACTTGGTCACAAGGCAGTGACGACAGATGTCTCTTTCCATTTTTCCAGCTAGACTGAATAGCTGCTCCAGGGCTGCATCCAATATTCTTGTGGTTGTTGCCACAGCTCCATCATGGTTCAGGATATTCCAGATTTGACTGAGGGCTGAGGATATCTGGTGGCAGTGTTCTGTACATATCTTAGAATACAAAAAAGAGACCTGCAATTTCTTCCATGGGCACTACAATAGATGTTCATTTTATGTCTGTGATGTCCTGATCCCAATGGGTATGCAGGAGCAGCTGCCTGCATAGGTAGTGTCCATTTTGGTACCTTTTTCCTCCTGCCCATTCTTTGTCTACGCTGTGCCACATATAAACCCATTGTGCTGGGGCAGATATTGCCTAAGAGATTGATTCACTGCAGAGGCTTAACAAGAGATGGTGTGGACGAAGGAGACTGGAAAGGCTGAGCAGTTGGGAGTACTAGATGATATCAGCCTTTAGACTGGTGGACAGGGATGATGTTTCTCTGACCTGCTCCCCAAATGCGTAGATCACAAATCCCATCAGCTTCTGTCACTGCTTTTCAGGCTGTGGTCAGTGAGCCACAAACTGGTCCAGGCAGCCACAGAAAGTGCTCTGTGAAAACATTGAACAGAGTCTTTGACATCATCATTATATGGCTTTTTATTGAAAACTGAGAAGTGAAAGTTTCAGTTTTTCATTTGGCAAAAATACTGAGGATTTACTTAAAACATAACTGGAGAGTTAATTCCTTCTTGTTCATAAATAAATTTTCCAACAGAGAAAGCATGGAGGGACACCTGTACTATGCTCCAGTTGGCAAATGATGGTCTGAGCTTGGTTTGGGTCTCAGATCTCCTTTGTCAAGGTCGCTTCTGTAGAGGTATTTGGCAGAATCTTCCTGACTCCCTGTACAGGTGTTGGGATCCTTTAAAGGTGTGTTTGAAGTAGAAAGTTCATTTAGCCATTCCAAAATGAGCTCTAGAGAAGTTTGTATCTCTCTATACTTTGTCTGTAGATGAAACACAGAGAAAGGAAACCAACTTTTGTGAGTGTCTGCACCGTTTGCATCTTTGGTTGTAATAACAGGCTAACAGCAATTTCCTGACATATGAAATGCTTTCTGAGTTATGGATAGATTGTGCTTTCTAAAAGCTAAGCATTATAATCATCATACAGTACTTTAAGAGATGTTGTATTAAATACCATCATTGATGATCTAAAAGAAAAAAGTGAGAAGAACATGATTACAAAATTCAGAGGATATTGAATTAGGAGGACTAGAGAGAAAATGAGATAATAAAAAGAGACCTAAAGAGATTATAAAGGTGGTGGTGGTGGTGGGGGGTTATAAAAACTAAGATTCATCCCAGAAAACTGCAGGATAATAAATTTGAAGGAAAATAATCTGAAACACACATCTCCAAGAGGAAGAAGAAACCTGGGAAGCAGTAATTTTGAAAGAAGTAAGATGATAATAGTTAGCCAACCAAGCCTGAATTTGCAATATCATAAAGCTGCAAAATGTCCAACGTAATTTTAAGTTTCAAATGCCAAACTATCATGTCACAAGACTGATAATCTTTTTTGCAAACAGTTTATTACAACTGAATGCTAAGCAGCTCAAGCAGTTTTCAACTCCGAGCAGTGAGTTTTGATCTATTTAGTCACTGTGCAGTGTCCTTACTAAAACTAGTATCTGTTTTAAATGTTTCAAGGTATTTGCCTAAAACTGCTGAGATTCTATTTTGTCCATACTACCAGGCATGTCACACAGACCCACCATGGTCTTCAATGCTGTCCACTCACTTATGTGAAGCAATGTTGATAGCAACTATCACACACTTTCTTTTGCTATTCTTCTTAAGGAAAAGGTTTACATGTATAGATGGAGGCTGAAGGAGAAACATGGGGAGGATGCTTGCCTATTATTTTCCTAAATTGTGCAGAGAGCTGGCACCGGCAAGGGGTGGGTTGCAAATCTACCCTTCACTGGGAATGGGCAGTGGGGAACAAGTCATACAATTTATGGTGGTTTAAATTAAAAAGTTTCACTCTGCAGTTGAGTTGCACTCGGAGCACACAAGCAGGCTGTTTAGTACACCTTGTCTGAGGAGTAAAAACTCATATATTTGTAGTAGTTGATGAGTTTTGCGTTGCCTTTGTCATACCCTCAGTTCCTTGGACTTGAACCAACAGCTCTCTGTGATATTTCCGTTGAGCCAGCAAAGCAGAAGACAGCAAAACTTGCTCCTGGAAAGTAACATGTTCTCTTACATATCCTGGGCTGAGACTACTGGGCATTTTGCAGATGAATAATGACACATTGAAGCTGGTGCAGGAGGCAGTGAGAAGCCAGTACAGTAAGCAGAGGACAGTTTTGTTATGTTGCCAGGAATGAATATTGCTGAGGAGGAGCTCAGTGGATCACCTGAGGAACTGTGTTGCTGCATTTGGTTCCCACTGTATTTTTTTAACCACTGAAGTTTTCAGACCCAGGTAGATTATATTTACAATCTCCCTATTAAATCATCATAAACTTCTAATGCTGGGAATATTACCTGTTCAAAAATCCAAATGTAAATAGCAAAGGTTTAGAGTGGTTATTGAAATTTCTGTCAGTGTGAATCATACTGTCTTACCCAAGAAATAAGCTGCTGGATTTAATAAGGCAGAAGTTGTGAAAATGAATATCTCCTCCAAATAAAGCAAAACTAACATTTTACCATCTTCTGATGGTTGAAAATTTATGGTGGCAGCTAAGATATGAATGAAAGTTAAATAGTCCTATTAATTTGATTACTTGTTTCCAGAGCCATCAGACATGTGGAAAGTAATATCATGTGGGAAGTGGTGTAAGATTTACACTCGCCTGAGAGAAATCACTGCTCCGTCTATCAGATTTGATAGGTGTCAGAGGGCCCTTTGAAAATTAATAATAAGAGAACTGAATAATAAGAAAGACACGTAGCTGTTTAAAACTTTTAAACATTTGAATGAATTCTTGAAGTAATTAAAACAAAAGTTTAAATGGAAGTTTTGACATATATCTGGAATATGGTAGAACTGCTCAGCTGAATCTGTGAATTATCTCACACTCACTGGCATTTGCGAGGGGAGTTTTTAAGGTGCAGAAGATTTTATGGCCACTAAAATTAGAGAAAATATAGTTTGAGTTTGTGCCTGTATCTTTTTATGCTTTAATGGTACAGGAGATCTCAACTGCATCAGTACCCTGCTGTTCAAGCATTTGTACAGATCCAAGCCATATTGTGTATACAATAACCCTCATAAACAACATTCTGTCAATTTATTTTATGTTAAAATTTGCTAAGCTATTGCATGTAATAAAGTCCTCTTGACCAGGGCAGTGCAATGGGCCCCAGCTGCTGTAGTGGTGTTGATGAAGGGCCCGTTTCTTGCCTCGTGAATGCCAGTGGCAGAACTCTTTGTTGACTTCAGTGGGAGTGCTGTTAAACCCTAGAGGAGACTTGAACAGAAATAACTGTCCTGAACTGGTGAACACACTTGTCGCATTTCATCTTTGTGCCTCTTCTGTTGGGGCAAATCCTTTCCCTGACCAGCCTGGGGAAGTTATATTATGGAAGTTAGCAGAGCAATGTAAAACAAAGCCCTGTTCAGAGCCTGCGTTTTCCATGAAACAGCAGCAGTTGCTGTGCAGCCTGGCACAGAATAGGGCCGGATTAATCTCTTATTCTTCCTTTGAAAGGCTCTGTATTAAAAGACTAAGGTTTAGGATTTTACATCCATTTAATACCTGGCTAAGTATTGGGGGTATGTGTTCAGATATTAATGTGACTAAAAAGATATATGCTTGGGTTAAGGTTATTTCAAAAAAAGAAGCTCTGTCATTAATAATTTTTGGTCAGGAGCTCTGCCCGTCATCAGGAGATAAATCATCTTCCAGCAAGCTATGACAGCTCTTTAAGTCTGAGGCCCGAACAGCTTAATTGGGGAAATGATCAATTCTAAGATACATAGTCAAGATGACATCCTTGGTGCAGTAAATTCTTTCAGGAATGAACATGAATAAAATGAATATATTTATGGAACAGTGATGTAATTCAGAATCTTGGCTGTTAGGGAGACTATGCATCTTCATTCCTTTTCTGCCCTGTAGCAATTTTCCTGGGCTCCAAACTCAGATAACTGTGAATGGTCTGAAAACTACTCTAGGTGAATGCGGATTTTGTAAGAATGAAGAATCTTTCCAAATACTATGAATGAATAAAAAGTTTGCATTTCCCCATGAATCTTGTGAGTTAACTGTATAGTGTTTTTAATACATACGGAGTAAACATAAGTCAAAACAAAAAACTCACAACCCAAAAGCTCCTATCCGTGAGTTGCTGGAAAATATTGCCATTTTACAGTGACAATTATGTACACTGACCCCATCCATTGTAACATAGATCTTATAAGGAGACACAGGCCTTTCTGTACTTGAGGTGCCTGAGCAGCACTTGAGAAGCTCATGGCTTTTCTTTGCACCTTTGTTAAATTAATGATTTGTTTAGCTGAGGTCACCTAGAAAGAGGAAAACTGATTCACGTTTTGGGAAAAAAGCACTTGCTCCAAGGCCCTTCCAGCCAGCTCTCCCTCTCTGCTCATCTTCCCACCCTGGAGAACATCTTGTAGTCTGTACTACTGCTTCCTGTAAGTACCCAGCACAGCAAGGTAAATTTGTGGGGCCAGGCATGACAAGGCAGAGCTGCATGAATAATGACAACAATTTCATCACATGATTTACTTAAAGAGTGCATGGAATTCCTCACTGGAAAATTTGGATGAATATCTTTGGCTACTTTGGGGTTGAGGTCTCAGGACTGCTTTCTGTTAGGAGCTTCTCCCTGGTGGTCAGGGAACTGTGGAAGGTGGTGGGGGTAATGCAAGAGGGACAGTGACAACATATCTGGTAAGTTTGGAGGTGGGCAATTGATGCAGGAGAAGGACCTTGTGCAGAAACAGAATGATAATGAGACTCACATGTGGCACTTAGGATGTTGAAAAAGAAAAATATTTGCATGAAATACTGAACTGACCTCTCCATCCTGATGTCCTGGGGGCCTTGCTGAGATTTCTGCATGGTGCCCTGCTATATGGCATGCAGGGAGTTTCAAAGCAGTGTGATTTGTTACATGGAACAATTAATGACCTGGCAAGTTTTCCTCTGGATACAGTCATTACATTATTCACCAGTAGCAGCTACTGCTGTCTGGCATTTCCTTTGCAGTGGAGAATGTCTCCCATTTGTGTATGTATAGTGCCATAATTTCCAATCCTACCAGCTTTTTTTCCCCAATGAGAGTCATCAGGCATATGAGATGCACCAACAGCCCTGGAGGGGTGCCGTGGCTGTGCTTCACCGGCTGGGCTCAGGCAAGGAGGGAACCACAGTGGAGGCAGGACACAGGGGAAACAAATTGCTGCTGGCCAGCAGTCTGTGGGTGAGCAGGAGGTGGCTACCTGCCATTCAGTTCTGCTGCTGCTGCTGCTGTAGAGAACCTGGTGTTTTGCAAGTTGTCAGTGTTGCTTGTGGCAGGGGAGAGTGCTGGGGACGCACCGCAGAAATGGGCTCTGGAGCCTGCTAGGTATGTACCAAGAAAGTTTTGTTTCAAAATAGTTAGTTTTCATTCCTACAATGTACCATGCTCCTGCAAATGTGCCGAGAGATGACAAAACACTACAGCAGCCATTCCTAAGTTATGATTGATGACCTTATGCAGAAAAAATGGCTTCAGGTTATGTGAAGAGCATCCATTCATACACAGGTTCTTGATTAACCTTGCAGGTTCCCATTGAGCTGTTACAGTGAATAAAGTAAGATGCCACATGAAAAGCACTTTCACATTGACATGAAGTAGAGCAGACCAAGTGTTCTTACTGTGTGTTTTGTCAAAATAATTTTCATGCTGAAGTTTAAGCCACATAGCATAAATATTTCCCAGCTAGCAGGCAGTGATCGTGAAGAACATACTGGAGTGCATGACTCAGGCCATCAAAAGAAAAGCTTTAACCATGAACTGTGTGAACTCCAAAGAAAACCTCCAGTTGAGCTAATATAATGTATTGGAAGTGACTTGGATACCTTCCCATCTGTAGTGCACTTTAATGAAATCTGTCCTCCCCCACTCTGAATGTGTGTGTGTGAGAGAAAGAGTGTGTACTTAATAGATACAGGGCAGCAAACTCCCCAGGATTAGCTAATGAAAATAGCACTGTAAAATGAATTGAGCAAATCGATACAGCTGGAATTTTGAGCACTGTGACAAATGCACCAACCCAAAATTCCTCTCTCCCACTGCAGCCAATATTTTATGTGCTAGTGTGTGTTAAAAACTACTAAAATGAGACTGCTATTTGTAAATTAAAATTGACTCAGGCCACGGGCTACTGCTTAGGGAAGCAAAGGAGAAGGAGGAGCTCTTCAAGTAGTGGAAGATGGGACTGTCCTTGGAAACTCCAGGTCATGCTTGCCATTAGAAGGAAGCCCAAGGAGGGCCTCCTGCGTGATGCTGGTGTGAGGAACTATGTTCAAAGATGTGAAACAACATGGGGTTTGGAGGAGCTGGGGAATTCTTCCAGGGTCCTTATTGCCTTTCTGACCCCTCTGAAGCTTCCAGCCCAGTTGTGAGAACTCTAGGGGAGGATGGAAAGTTACCCAAAAAACAAAAGGCTGTGAACGGCCCAAAAAAAAAAAAAAAAAAAAAAAGAAAAAAAGAAGAAAAGCCTGTGTGCCTTATGTAGTCTCACCTTTTGGGGCTTCATAAACACATCACCATGTTTCCTCCGACGCTGCAGGAACCCTGGCTTTAGGGAATGCAGAGGAAGTTTAAATTTGCTTCATTTCAGGAGGAATTTTTCATCTTTCATGCAGGGTAAGTGACACATAATTTCAAATGCGAATGTCATAATTAAGTCTAATTATTTTACCATACTTTTTCCTTCATTAGACATTGTGTTTGTAATAATTGCTGTAATCAGCCATATGGTTAGTATTAACTCCTTAACTACATGAGGGCAGATGATTCCTGCAAGAGGAATAGATGACTTCCAGGTCTGAAGGTATCATGCTGAGTCCCATCAAGCCTGGGCATGGCAGAAGTTTGGCTCTCTGTCATTTCTCACAAATGAGCTGGAGGGAAAGGTATCAGACACTTGCCATAGCTGAGCAGGTTCAGAGGACATGTAAGCCCCAAAGCTGTGCCTTGGACATGTCTGCAGTGCCACTAAATGCATCCATGTGAGTACTCCTTGTTCCCAGGGAGCAAGGGTAGGGAGATGGCTAAACTGGGCAACCTCACCAGGCAGCTCCCTGTGGCACAAAACTGGGCACTTTTGGTAGTAGACTGTCATGGTTTAACAGAAGTATGAAGTGAGTCTGCAGGAAAAC
This sequence comes from Scytalopus superciliaris, assembly GCA_013400415.1. NCBI lineage: Eukaryota > Metazoa > Chordata > Aves > Passeriformes > Rhinocryptidae > Scytalopus > Scytalopus superciliaris. Next base: position 136,523 of record VXBX01007816.1, read on the forward strand.
CTCTCTGCATTAGTACTTGTGTTTATCCAGAGCACCAGCTTCAACCTTGTGCCATCAGCTGTAATTTCAAGAAGCCACTGCTATCATCTGAGTATGTAATGATGGTGTTTACCCACTAATTCTCTTTTCTCTGTCTTGATAATAATTCTGTCATTTTGTTGGTAATAATTCCACTCTCAAATTATTTTTTACATTTATACTATAAAAAAAATCTGGATTAAGTACACTAATTGCTGGGGATTGTAGGATATTTGTTATTTTTTCTTTTGCAGTATGCCAGGTTGCCAGAATCAGTTAATCAAGTGTTTCATCTTTCTGTGTAACATTTGCAATGTACAATGTTTACTGAGTAACATCTCACCTGGCCTGTTACTACATGCCTTGTATTTTCACTGATCTGGTAATAGGTGGACTTTGGTTAGCTATAGGGCAATCCAGAGGGCAAAATCTAACCTTACTGCTATTTTCCACCCAAATGTGTAACCCATATGTTGGTTTCTTCATTTAGTTCCCTCTTCTTTTCTGTTTTCAGGAAAGCAAACAAAAAATATATTAACTCATAGAGCCAATAATGATGATGTTCAGAGATAATCCATGACCTCTTCAAAAGCTTCTTTAGAGGAGGTGCAGCAGGTTTGTTCAAAAGTGTTCTCAGCTTCATGGAGAATTGGTGGTCAAAGACACGCAGAGAGAGGGTGCAAAATGATTCCAGTCCTGGCTGACCATAGCTGAAGTTTGGTCAAGTTCAGACAAAGAGCCCTTGCCTAGAACAACCAATGCCTGCTGGGTAGCCCTCTCACCAGTGATGAGGGGACAAGGATGATGTCCTTGTGCTGATGAATATCTACCTGTCTTTAGGCAGAATCAGTAAGGAATGATTTTAATCTTTGGATGTTGAACATGGACTTCAGACAGACCCTAGAAGTGGGATGATGGACCCTTTTTCACAGGGAAGGAATCTTTGTGTCTCTGGATTTGTTTCCTTCCTTTATACAACAACATCTTTCTGATGCAGGCAGGGAAAGATTTCAAAATCCTGGGAAATGAAAAATGCCTCCTGGTTGCCTCTTGTCCCTGTGGTACAGTCTGAGACTGTCCTGAGCTGCAGGAGAGGACAATATATGGTTCCATCAAATGATGCTCCTGGTAGTGGATTCAGTTTATCACAAAGATGATCTGGGATGTTAACTTTATAGTAGGTTAACAATTTGCTTCCTTGGTGGCCCTGTTCCATTCCAAGCTTGGGGAGTCAGGGGGAGCAGCACAGAGGGATACCTGTCTGAAAGGTGTATATATGCATACTCAATTTCAGTTAATGACAGTGACACCGACATTTAGGGCAGAAGAATTAATTATTTAAATGAGCTTTGTCAGAGATTCTGCAGAATTAAAATTGGTAATTTTCAAGACTTTTTTTTCCCCCTCAGACATATGCTAGTTTTTTCTTCTGGATAATTCTTTGACAAAAAGGAAGGTAAATAGGATTTTGAAGTCTGCTGTAAATAGACAACTTCCCAAATCCCTTCTTTGTGATTTATTGTGATTTGTAAGGAGAGTAGTTGGAACCTGTATCAACTGTGTGAAGGAAAATAGAGAAATTTGTTTTTAGTGAATATAATATAAAGGATATGTTATTACTCCTACTTGTAAAGCTAGTGAGTGGAATGGAGACACCTTTTTGTGGGGACACAAATGGGGAAGGTGCTTTTTGCGGTGTATTGAGATAAAACCTCGAACACGAGACAGTCTGAAAGCAAAATGCCTGTGGCTGAATGCTCGCAGGGCCTATGCAGACTTTGAATGCAGGCTTGTGTCTTACACAACATACAAAGTCTTACCAAGCATGGAATAACCACTTCATCATTTAAAATGAAGGCTATGAAAAATTACAGTCAGCACATAATAGGTGTTTTGCACCCATGCTAAGTACTGCCAAGAAAACAGTAACCTAAGTAAATCAATAAAGTATCATTCCCTTCCAAGGTCTTCCTGTCCCAGTCCCTGAACCTCTCATTTCAGAGAAGTACTAAAACCTGTTCAAGATTTATTTTGATGAAAGTAAGCATCTTTGCATTATCAGGCAGTAAAGAAGTTGTTTACTACTACTCCAGTAGCGTTGGAAAATCTCTCTGAATACATACTTGCATTGTAGCCGTCATAAACATGTCTCGAGCCCCAAATTGATTTTTTTTCTTTCCAGAAAACAAAGAGTTCAGCCTGAGACCTAGAAATTGCTTCATAAGAAAACCGTCTGTGTTGAGAGAGATGGACTGAGATAGCCTGTCTCATACCATGTTCAAGTTCGGTATAAAACATTTCTATCCATATTCTGTTAGCAAATAAGCCCGGGCTGAGGTAGCGGCACCTGTTTGGAGTTTGTTTCCTATAAATCAGTCTAGATTTTTAATATGTTCCTCATTACTGGAGCGTTTGAAAACTAGCAATACACCTGAAAACCAATTTGCTGGCATAACTGTTCCAACAAAGTAGTGAATTTTTAGTTCACACTGTCAATTATTGGCAGGAAGCAAATTCTGACTTGGCCCTTGTCAAGGTTAATACAATTCACAGTCATACCGCTCCAATCAAACTATGAAAATGCAGTGTTCAGGATATGCCATTGCAAGAGCTGGAATTCCAACTCTTACCACGTGTAACAAAATCTTTGCACAAGGCACTGCATATATGAAGTGATTTTGTGAAAAATTTCAAATGGAAAAAATACTGAAGAAAATCTTTATCTGTTTGCAAAATGTGTGAATGATAGTAAAGCTGACTCAGCTCCTGGCTGTGAAATGCTTGCCCTGCTCTGCCAAGCAGTTGGAGTAATGCTGCAAAGGGGAAAATGTCTTAACCCAGACACAAACCAGAGTGACATCTCCTGCTCTGCTTTTGAGCTCAGAACAGTTTGGGGCAGTAAGAAGGAAAAGAGGAACAAGTTCTGACCTGTTTGGTGTAGGAGTGACAGGAAGGCTTCTCATCCATGAGCACCGTGGAGCCATGAGATCCTGAGAGGAGATGCCAAGTGACGAAGTTTCATGGACCTCTTAGCATCTTAACAGATCCAGGGACTGCAGGATTCTTCCTGGTGAGCAACTGAGCATTTGTGATGAGATTCAGCTTTAATTTAGTCAACTAAAAGTTACGTGCCTGTTTGAAGCTACTTATTTACGCTTCTTGCAGACAGCACCTTCTTAAGCCTTGACTTGGAGTCTTGACTTTGTCTGGATGAGTTTTCTCAATATCCTAATCAAGAAATGTGATTTTGTGGGGATGTGGAGAAGATCAGATGCCTGCAAGTCTGAAATCATTAATATTTCAGCCAGAGTGGATACCCTCTGGGTGGCAAGGGGTCAAACTTGCAGCATTTGTTGGAACTATGATGAGTGAAGGACTAGAAAAGTCATGCTTATCATTGAAAGGACAGAAGCACTTGTTTCTATGTGCCTCATACCTGTGAGTATGATGCATCAGGTTTTAGCAGATCTGGCACAACACTGACTCTTTGACATTATCCTCCTCCTTCCAGATGGAAAATGTCATTATCAATATTCCTGCAATGCCTGAGCATGTTCTCTTTCTTATTAAACTGAAATACTGGGTTCAGAGCGAATGTTAGTTGTGAGTTCTATGTTTCATGTCCCTTGTTTAACTTCAGATTTCTCCTTTTTTTACTAAACTTACAAATAAACACAGTATTTTTTATTAAGATTTTCATTTTTACATCTTGAATAAGCCTCTCTTATTGATGTCTGCCTTTCTGTTTCTGTGTACAAATCTATCAAGACCATCAGGAAATGGTTTCACAAACAGAATTTATTGCAAAGCTGATTATGTATTAATATATACAAATGACAAATCTAAAACACAATGTCAGAAAGCAAGAAAATGCAATCAAGAATTTATTATTCTCCCATTACTATTCATCTGGGAAAATAGCTGCTCTACTTTGCCAGAATAACTCCCCCCTCCCAAACCTTACACCCAACCCAGGTTTTCTAAGTAAGTGCCACAGAATTATTTGTAATAAAATACTTTAATATATAATAATATCAGAAGTTCACTGTAATTTATCCATCTCTTTTTCTCACTACTATATTCCATATAGGCTTATTACAAAAATTTATTGTCACTCATATACATTGTGTACATGTGTGTGTGTGTCTAAACTTACTGGTCCATTTTACAAATGGAATAAGCAACTTCTGCATTTCAAAACCTTGCATCTTGTTTTGTTTTGTACCTGTTTTTCCAACATTGCAGGTAAGGTTTCTTCTAGGAAATATTCACACAATTGCTTCTGCCCAGAAATCACCTTATCCCAAGCCTCAATTTAACTTTTCCAATTTAATTTTTCTTCGTTTCTTTCTTTGCCTTTTTTTTTTAAATTAAAAAGCAATAATTCGAGTAATAGACAATTAAGAAAAAAAATCTAATGCTTTGCTTTTCCTCTTGGAAGTGGCATCATGGCAATGCCTTGTCTACTATATAGTCTCTTTTTATTCCTCAAGGAATAACTGGTCATCAGGCCTTTATCAATAGAAGGACCCACCATGCTGACCATTTCTTTGCCCTTCATTCTGTGAGACATTAGGAGGTATGGAAAAGAATTATGTCTTGCAATGACTTTGGTTAGCAACAGCACCACATGTTATATTGACAGTTATATTTGCTTGCCAGGCATTGCTAATTATGGATGTGTTTTGGATCTGGCAACTCCCATGTGCCCACATAGCAACTGGTGGAATGTCTCTCATTTGAAGTGAAAAAGTCTTTAATTTTGGGAAGTCTGTGGCAGCTGTAGCCCTACTTTTGTCACCAGAAACTGGCTTGCTGACATATTATCTGAGGCAATATGGTGGTTCTGGACAAAAGGAGCAATGGGAACAAAATATTTGATACACACATGCACACAGGTGCACACACACGCAATAACACATATACAGATCATACAGCATACATCATACACTATACATATACTTGTTTATAGTACTGTCTATAATAACACACATGTGTATGTGTATTTGTGCACACAAACATATACACTTATGACCAAACTCTGTGAGGCGTCCTGGGCACAACACAGAAATGATCTGCCTGTGTTTCAAACAGAGGCAATCACTCTACAAGCACATACAAGAAGTCATTATAATAGTTATGCTATTTATGGAGAAATGTGTAGCTAAAATGTAGGAAAATTATTGTTCTTCGTATTCCCACTTTTTTATTGAAGAAACAAATCACACAGTAAATTACATCTGATTTGCATGAAATGTTGCATGCACCTAGAGCTCAGCATGAACCTGGGAAAAGACATTGTTTTAATTCCATAGCCTTTATAGTGGTTTGTTTGTTTCTTTTTTAAAGAAATATGTCTGAGCTATGTTTCTTATTTGGCTTCTCTTGTATTTTATAGGCTCTCCTGGGTGTAATTTAACACCTGCAAATTGCCATGGTGAGTGAGGAAAAAGTAATGCCCACTGCCCAAGTGGTTGTGGAGGAGAAGCAGGAGGGAGTACATGCACACCCCATGGTAATGATGGATGCTGCACATGCTGGGACCTGCTGCTAGTTGTTGTTGAAGGTGCTCAGAGGGAAGGGAGGCTTGTGTTTTCTCTGGGCCAACCCAAGATGCTGAAGGGTTTGGTGTCTCCTTTATCTTCAGTTTTTCTCCCTTCATCTCTCTGAATGTCACCAGTGGGCTGAAGAGCACTTATTTTCCCATCACAGGTCCCCTGGGGTTCTGGAAGCTGTGGAGAAGCCTCCACATGCACATTGACGGGAGCACACACCTGGGCCGGGTCCAGAGAAGGGCGATATTGTCAATGTAATGGTGCACTGACACTCAGACTCCACAGGGTAAACAGAGTCCTTGTGTACACAGCCTGAAGGAATTCGTTGAAAGCCTAGTCTGAGTGTTGTCAGCAAGATCTGAGTAGGTCTGAGTGAAAATTTGCCATGTTATAGAGAAATTATTTTTGCTTAAAGTACCCCTTTATTCTTTACAATGGGTATGTAAATTCCATAGGAAACAGTCTTTCCTCTAAGAAGCTTATGTTTGAATGTAGAAACATTTTTGGTGGAGATACTCTGCCTTGTTCATGTCATCCTGAGGGATGAGGATTGCTTAGCCTTGCTTGTTCCTCTCTGCCAGAACATGCTCTTTGCCTTAAGTCATGCAGTGGGCTATGGCCCTATGTCACAGACATCTAGGATTGGAAGATAGGGTATGTCAGACATATATTTGTGTGCACAAGCACACATTCACACAAACTCTTTTGCAGACCTGTTGCATTGGACTCAACTTCTCTTTAGAGCCAGAGGAGCCAGAAAAGGGCTGCACTGGTGTGCAGCAATAAGGGTGTGAGGTTGGACCAGGAGGCATCAGGGGAAGGGCAGGAGAAGGCAGAGGCAGAAGTCAGTAGGGCAGTAAAAACGTTTTAGCCTCTACTACTGTATTTGTCCCCTCCTTCTCCCTTAAGTCCTCACCTGACAGTGGTTCCTGGGAGTTACAAGTCAGTTGATTTTTATTTTCTCCTGTCAGCTAAGCTGTGTTCTGGCTCTTCCTAAAGTTGCTGTGAATCACCATGAAATCTCTTGGAAAAAAACCAGAACCTCAGGAATTTCCCATCATGTGAGGCACAGTCTGATGTTAAAGAAGGGAAGAGTAGAGTGTGGTATTAGGCCTGTGCTCCAAATTAAAGTATTTTGGTTTTGAGTCATGGTTCTCTTATAGCCAGTTGTTGCTACAAGCTCCCAGTTTTCTAGACAACGAATTCTTCAGAAAGAAGTTTGAAGGAGTGCAATAAAAAGCCAAAAGTGGGCAAAAATATTTCAGCTAAGCTGGTTAAATAAGCACTGGTATGAAGGACAAATTAGGAGGATGTGAACACAAGAGAAGGAGAATTTTGTTTTTTGATTCTGAGAAAAACTCAAATGAAATCCTCAAATGACAGCCCTGGTGAAAATCTTGGTAAGGTATATAAGGCATACAGTTGTAGGATAGAACTGAATAAATAAATAACTTCTCAAAAAGTCCTTCTCCTGGGTTTTAAGAAAAGCACTGCTTATTTCATAACCTTTACAAAAACACAAAAGCAGTTTGTACAAGTTAATAATTATGCTTCAGGGCTTTTTTTTTCTGGAAGTGGTCCATGGAGAGTACAAGTGGACCTGGCTCAGCAAGTGAGCATGTGCGCTCTGATCTGAGCTCTTGCTGGCAGCGGGCTCCGGCCCTTGTGCAGCTGCCACCAAAGTCTGTGTACTTCAACGCTCCTGATAGTGACTGACCATGGCAGCACCTGTGCTGTGGCTATTTCTCTGTGTGACATTGTGTCAGGAGGCCAATTCTGCCCCATGTCTGGTCTTGGTGATGAGATGGAGGTACAGTGGGAAATGCCTTACAGTCAGCAAAATTGTAAACAAACAAAACCTTTTTCTTTCATATGGATTTTGTCTGAGGGAGCTTCTATAGCTGGTCTGTATGTGGAAGTGCCAAACTCATGTTTGCATGTGTTTGTTTTTAACCAGTATTCCATACTTCTGTTTTTTATGTTGCTGAAAGCATACTGTATCTTGCTAGGAAAAACTGTTTAGTATGCTTAAGGACTCAGAAACTAATCTCAAAGTCTAGCCTTGAAGGGTGTGATCTATTGCAATTAGAAATATATTGCTTTGCAATTACTATTACCACTTGTTTTTACCTGAAGGCATAGAAATAAATACCTGTTGCCTGCAGATATTTATACCCTCTAAATTCTTGCAAAGGAGCCAGTCCTAATTTCAGAAGCTCTACTGGGGTGAAGCTGGTGCCTCTAACTATCCCTTGCATCTGCTGAAAAATACCGCAAGCAACCACTTCTGGGTTGTAACTATGATCATGCAATTATTGTCACCTGTCTGTAGCAAAAAGTTAGGAGATAAGCGTATTTGGAACACCAATCTGATCTGAAAAGTCTAGAGATTATTGTAGTAACCTAGTTTTGGACATATGTAATTTCTGCACCTGGAGAATATTAACACCCAGACATCTTTTTCATAATTCACTCTTTAGAAATCCTGCAGAATGATGTCAGAATTACTATGTATGAATAATTTCTTGCTCTTGTGTATGATAACCCACTGTCATCAGTATTGTATTTGTAGATACATAAGAAAGTAATAAATATCAATTAATTAATAGATGAGTATAACAATATCAGTGTTCATGTGGATGCTGGCTCAGGAGTGATGGATCACTTACTTAGCTCTCTCTGTGGGTGACCCTTTGAGTGGCAAATCCAGGGAGTGTTGTAACAAGTCTGCTATGGCAGCTACTTCACCATGTGTCTCTCCTGATCCAGCAGAAAGAAAGACTGCAGGAACAAAGTGTAGTTAAGTGTAGTTCTTCCCTACTTAACAGCTTGGTGAGAAGGAGTCCAAGGAGGTGACTAAAGCCAGGTCTTCATAGGACATTCAGGAGAGTGAAGGCAAATTATTTAGTATCACGTCTATAAAGAGCATTAGGGTATCTTTGCTGTTCTGTATCAGTTTCTCCATGGGCTGAATAGGAAGACAAAGCTGATCTAGGTTAAAAATATTCTCTGCTCTGCCTTGTTCTTTGCATTTTTTGCAAACTTGGGTAAGCTGGACATCTCAGGTCCTGCTTCATATTGTCTGTGCAAGTTAGGGGATGAGGGTCTGTGCAATATAGGGGATGAGGGTCTGTGCATGAGTACACGAGTACAGAAGGTTCATTGGCACCATGGCCTTCTGAAGGAAACTACTGTGGCACAGACTCTTCCCTTTCCCACTTATGTAAGTCTAGAGAAAGTCTATCACAGTTAGCCAAGGCTGGTGTAGCATAAAGCTGAAATTATCCCATGTCAGAAGCTGCAGGATTTGATGAATGTTTTCAGACCCGATGTAGAGGTTGTTTAACCACCTAAAAGCAGATGGTGGCATTTACTAAGAGCTGCGTGTGAAGTGATATGACTCTCTCACATCCTGCCTGGGCTGACTACTGTCAGACAAGACTGGAGACACTCAAATGACATTTGTTGGGATTTGTTTGTGGAAGCAAAATCTGGCATTATTCAGCACAAATTGGGAGTACATGCTGGGGATCAAATTGTCTTATGAACAGTTAGTTTGATTGGAGTTGAAGGAATTTGCCTTTGAAACAAGACATAAAGGGAGGAGAATTTGCTTTACTACTTATAGTGAGTTAAGGGGGACGGCATCTCCTGTTTATTGTTTGCTAACCAGAAACCACAAGGAAATGACATTGAGCAACAAGGAACTGCTGTGTGCACCATATACTTATCAGGTTAGTGTGTGATGCTGTATTGAGGAGCAGCTGGATGCAGCATTTCACCACAGAAACATTTTGAATGAATGATTTGATAAATTTTAGCACCTCATATAGTTATTCTCTCTTTAACTTCAAATTCTCAAATGAAACCTTAGAACTATAGCTAAGAGTGGCAACAAATTTATTTATAAAAAGTAAAGGAATAGGATTTTTAAAGTAAAATTTGAAATTGTATCCTTTGCAAACCTATTCACTGGGTGGGCTGTAGGCCTACTGGAGTCCTGTTCAGCTTTTACTACCTGTGTGTTTAGGATGCTGACTGGTAACAAGGGATAGAAATAGGTCCTTCTCAAATTGTGCCTCATAAATCCCACAAATATAAAAACATATATCCCTGCCTATCAGACATCAGAGACATACATATGCCTCTACCACAATGTTCCTTGAATCCTATACAGCAATATAGTTTTTGTCATTATTTGAGGAAGGATCATCATGCTGTAAGCTGTACATACCACAAAGCAGAGTGAAATTTCTTTTGTACAGTAGCAAGAGAGATTTCCTGCTGATAGGTGAATGTAGGAGATACGAATACAAGAGCGAGGTTAACACCACTGACACACACACACTTTCACCTTTCGCTCTCAGTTAATCAGATCCTGCTGGCTTTTCCAAGTGGGCTGAAGCTTTCTGTGGGCCATCCCTTGAAGTGGCCTGCTGTACTGTGGGTTCCCGGAGCCCCCCATATATGGGGAGAGAGGGAAAATCCCTATTTAACTCAATAGGTAGGAGCACAAGGGGAAGTCTGTCTCCTTGCTCTGCTCTGCACTGTCCCATTTTCCTCCTCTCTTCTGAATGACACAAAATTACCTCCTGCCCCTGCAAGGTGGGGATTGCTACACATTCCTGCAATCACCCATCACTCCCAGCAGTGCCGTTTGCTTGACATACACATACACAACATAGCTGTAGGAACTGCAGCTTTGCTTGGTTTGCAACATTAGTCATCAAAGAAAAACTTGCTATGCATCCTACAATGCTGAAATCTGCTCCTTGGTTTTGTATAAACAATTCTCACATTATTGCATCCTCTCACGCATGATTGTCTGAAGCACTTAAGTAATATGAAATTATCATCAATATAGCTGTCACAGGTGAAAAAAGCCTGCAGTGTGTTTATGACGCAGTTGAAGATAGTCATTGATTTCTGGACCTACTGTAGCCCTCCAGGGCATATCTCAAAGCCAAGCAATGTCCTTGAGAACTGGCTGTTGTATCTGGATTCCTGAATGATGTGGAAGAAGAGCTTTAAAACCTTTGTACGACCTGACCATCAAGACTAACTTCTCCCATTGAGGGTAACCATCACCTGGTCGTCTGCTGACAGGTGATTCTGTAATGCTGTGAGTTTGGGTATCTGAAGACAATATAACTAGACTGGATATCAGGCACTGTCTTAGACACTAGGATGTGATGAATTGGGGCATGCTGTCCTGTTTACCAGATCACTTATTTATCAAAAGTTATTTCCCTCTAGGCGGAGGAGCTCAATAGAGTTGCAGAGCCGCACATGGAAAAAATGGTATTGTCATCACTGCTTGATCTTGGACTTGCAGGCACATAAACTTAGCCTTCCAGGTGGTGCTAGTAATCCCTGGCTCTCCTGCTGGGCTCAGTCTGGTGAAATTGCAAACTATTTCTCACTAACAGGAGAGTTATTATTGTCCACATCTTTTTTGGTGCAGAATGAGAGCTGGAAGACAGGAATTAGCATTCCAAAATCTGCCTGGAAAATAATTTTGGATCATAGGCCAGCCAGTTCTCTAGGGCTTGGGCAAAACTCTGTCTCTTCTTATTTAGGGGTCTGACTACAGCACTGAGGTCTTGGTAGATGAACAAGAGGGACTTGTCATGTGTTCCTAGTACCAGCAAAACAATACCCAAGATTGGGACAATGTCAGATTTGTTGACTATTCTTCTTCTGGGTGAAAATCCCTATCATATTTCTGTTCCTTCCAACTTGAAAAGGTTTCTTCCAGTGGAAGCAGTTTCCCGGGAGACATAACTTGTTTTCATATCTGGTCTAGTAGGGAAAATACCAAATGATGCTTCTTTCCTGAACACACTGTCTGTGGATGAACTTTAATGGATAGCAATTAGTGGCAGGAATTAAGAAGCATGAATAGTCACTGACTCCAGTGCATTGCTTTTCTATTCTGTGCTCCAAGAGCTTCATTTGTAGAAGGTGATAAAATTATTCTGATCCACCTCTGTAAAGTAATTTGAAGTCTTTAGTTGTATTTTATTTTTTCTGCTGTTCTTAATACCCTGACAATAAATTACAAGAAGAAAATGTAATGAGCAAATATATATGGATTTTTACCTTGAATACATAAAGATATATGCATTTTCAGTGGACACATGGACTCCATCCTTTTGATCAGAATGGAGAAAAACATTTCTTTCAGTGCAATTGCTAGGAAACTGTCTGTTTCAGTGGGTTTGCTGGGAAACTGTCCTCAGTTACAGGCTTTGTAGTGAAACACCAGTTTAATGCTTTTGTAGTCTAGAGAATGCACACTATGATCAGAGCTGCCAAAAAAAAAAAAAAAAGGCAATGTGTATAACACAAATATTAAAAAAAAGCTCAGCTTTTAAAAATTATGTACAAAGAAAATTAAAGCTAGTTTGTTTTAACTTTTGGATATTCATTACTTATTTTTCTCACAGACTTTTTAGTATTTTTAAATGTTAGTTTTATCTGCCCATTTTCCTTGCTCCTTTGGATTAAAAGTGGAGAGAAAAAAGGAATAGAGAAGTCAAAAAACTGGGAAAGTGAAAAATTGTTTTACTTGACAAACTCAAAAAATTATAAAATGAAAAATGTACAAGAAATAATTTATTTCTGAGGAAAGAGTCATTTTTCATGTTAAAAAGTTTCAGATAAAACTTTGGCTTGCCCTAATGATGTCTAAAACACTGAAAGCCATGCCCCCAAGTCACAACACGGGCATACCCAGAGCCTTGCAGTATCGTTTTTGCAGGATAATTAACATTCTGCATAACAGAAGCCAGAGCAGTGAGGTCAGGTTTCAAAATGGGAAGCAAGGGTAGGTAGATCCCCCAAAATTGTGTATATGGATTAGCTGTAACCAGCCTAGCAAGCTGTATGGGTCTGTTATTCCTTTAACCCTTTCCTGATTAATGTGTTTAACTCATTGCAGAGGTGAAGTGACTATTTCTGAACAGAATGTAACACATACCCACCTTTCCCATTTCTGCTGGTTTCCAAACAGATGCTGTGTTGGCTCTGCCACTAGCGGTCAAGCTCTTAAATGAACAGTACTGCATTCTGTGTATGTATATGTATCTGTAGATTTCTGTGTTTATTTTAAGGCACTGGGGTTTTCCCCCCCTCTTTTAACTCTTAAGAAATATGTATCTTTTTAGGCAGGCTGTTTTTGCTTCAAAGCAAGGGCTTGTTCCAAATGTCCCTCTGCTGCTGTTACACTGATGGGAGAAGTTTGGTGGTAATTGATATCAACATTAGAAAAGAAGGTTGTTCTAATATTAACCTGGTAGTGTACTCTTCTGGCAAAAGACACTCCATTTCTCATTCTACCACAGATTCCATGTATGAATATGAGTAAACACTTTAGTCTATGCTCACAAGAGTCTACTGAAGCAGCTAACACCTGTAAAAGTCTGTCTTCATATCTTCGTTCCTTTTAGCCTAAGCATCAAGGCCTTCAGAAAATGCTGTGTTGGAGAGACAGAGAAGCTGAAATTTGTTCCCCTAAGTATTGATGTCTGGGTGCAGGTTTTTGCAAACATTTTTGTCTTTCTCAGTGCTTCCAGATGGTGAAAGGGTGTGGAGCAGAGCTGGGGAAAGGGAATAGTTTCATGATATAATGTTTGTTATGCATTGTCCTACCCACTTTTCTGGTCAGCAGTTTTGGTTTCCATCGCAAAAGCTTGTAGTTAGTAAAGAAATTCTGCTGGTAGTCACTGTGCTTTCAAGAGACATGTTCCTAGAAGCAGTGACGGGGGAGGGTGTGTGTGGCAAGTTACAAATGAACATCAATGGCTTAGTTAGAGTTGCACAAAATTAACAGAAATGAGATCTCCAGTTACTGAAGAGAATCTTCTGAACTGAGATAGCTATTAAAATAAAACAATCAGAGATTATGGCACATGAGAGTCTTTTTAATTGTTAATTTGCCCACTTCAAAATGACCATACAGTGAAATCTCTGTCTTTTTAAATAACATTGTTTTCCTTAAAATTGGTTTTCCTTTTCAGCGTTATCTTTCTGAGAGCACTCTGGTGATATTGTTGGGAATTATCTATCCCACACTGAGGAGAGCCTATCTGAGGCTAACACAGTCCTTGCAAAGTGCAAGGTAATTAACCATTCTCCTCCCCCTATTTATCTTGATTTTTGCTTCCATCTAGTTGTTTTTCACGCTTGTAAAGTATAATTTGCATAAAGTTTTAGCACTTTCTTCCCACACAAACCCTCACTCTCTGGTCTTTCCTTAACATTGCAATGAGCTGAGTGCGAATTATCTCGGAGTAAGGGTGGGTGAACTGTTCTGCCTGTGCACAGCAACGCTGAAGACAATGGAGCACAGCATCAGCGATTGACACAATTCTCACTTATAGAGACATTTTGTATGCTAATGAGCCGTTGATGGCAAGACTAGACTTTTTTGCTGCTAATTCTGGCAATATCTGCCTCTGATGGGAACCTAATTTCCACCCACAAGGATCTTCAGTGTAAAGGAGCAGCAAAGAATGTTGCTGAGTACTGATGTGACTCTCCTCTTGGCTTCACTCCTATGTTTTGCCCACAGCCAGGAAAATAGAGCCTCTAGACCAAAGCACTTGGCACCTGGTATTTCCTTTCAAGTGCTTCTGTAAGCCAGGCTCCTTTCACCACTGAATTCCTCAAAAGAACAACTCTTTAGAGCAGTCACTGCTTCCTTTGTAATTAAGCCACAAAACATATCAGTGTAGCCAGGAAACATTGACCCAAAAGGTATTAGGTGGTGATGGTCAAGACCAAGCAGCTACCATGAAATGGAAACGTTTGACACCAGAAAGAAGGGGCTTTGTTAGATTTTTTTTGTTGTTGTTCTTTAAGCAATGTAAAATGAAGCAAACACAGAGATACAGTGAGATTCAGGTATCTGTATTTACACACTCTGTATCACATGCAAGGCATGACTCTACTGAGTAGCTTCACAGAAGGTGGAACACTCAGAGCAATCGTTTCTAGCCTGCCCTTAGCTCAAAGTCTGTGGCTTTCATTTCAGATCCAAAGAAGGACTGACGAGAGCCATAGTTTGTTTTTCCCAACTAGGTCAGCTGGTTTAATTAGAGACTCTGTGACTCCCTCCATAGTTTACTTCCCCGGGCTACTCAACTGTTTGAATAGATAATCCCAATTCCTAATAATTACAGCTGCAATATTCTATATTTTGCTGAGATAACTCTTTCAACTGAAAATTTAGAGCTGCCAGTTACATCCTCTGGTATTATTCACATATTGCTAGGCACAGCCTGGCTTGTCTTTCCTTCTCCTTCTTGTGACATGCACAGCTTTTCCTAGCATTGCAAAAGCTTTGGTCTACAGAGATGTGATTCAACACCAAACCAGACGGGCTGGTGGGACCACTGTGGGGATTTGTATATTTCTGTTTCAAAACAGGTTATGGCAGTTTGACCGGTGGCTCTAATTTGCAGGTGCAAGTTAATCTGATATTAGCCAGGTTTCAACTGATTTAATAATGTTCACACCCAAAGTTGGTTTAATTAACTTGGATTTAGACCAGGGCATAAGAGGGGACATGTCAGTTTGGTTATTAATCAAAGGAGTAGGAGCCAGCAGATCTATTTCTCCTCCATTTCAAGCTCTCCAATAGATTAGTGATGTGACCTTGGGCAAATCTCCAGGCGTGTTTTTGCCTTGCTCTCCTTGGCCTGGATATAATCAATTTCTCAGAATACATGCAATACTGAACTCACAGGCGTCTGTGAAACTTAATTCCCTGCATGTGGAAAGGGTCTTGGCAGCAGTCAGAGAGTGCAGCTCTGTGGGGAAGGGGCAGGGCTTGCCTGCTGCCTGATTCATCTCCTCGCAGAACAATCTCTGCCGGGAGTCATAGGTGCTGCCATCCGTCACAGCAATGGTACCTTGCTCTAATCCTAAACTGAAAGTGCATAGCAGTGCATTTGAGATGGTTGGCATAGTCTTAACCAAGAGTTTTCTTTCTGACAGTATAGGTGGGAAGACCATTCAATGGATTTTATTTTTGGGGGGTTTTTTTTGGTTTGTTTTCAGATGGGGAAAAATGGTCCTCTTTGGAAAACAAACCTTTTCCCTGTTGTGCCTCCGTGTGCGGAACAGCTGTAACAATATGTCTGGTGCTTTGCAGGGAGCAAAGGGCAGTGAAATCACTTCTCTGCTAAATTGCAGCAAGTGAGGTAAGGCTGCTCCTACGCTCCTGCCATGGACACAACTGTGCACAGCTGCCTCCCTCCCAGCTGCCCGTGCCTCTGCCAGGAGCACACTTCCTTCCGAAGGCCTGTTCCCACACACCACTCTGTGTGGGAAATGTAGTCCTGTTGACTTCTTGGCCAACACCATTTGGCTGTCTGCTGCTGTTGACTGATCCAGCCTTACTGCCTTCCCTTTTCCCAGTCAATCCAACATGGAAATGATAAAAATCTTCCACAGTGATCTGTTCATTTTGTCCTGATGTGGCTTTGCTGGATGCTTCTGCTTCACATTTCCATTTCTGCTTGTGGTTATTCTGGTTTACACTCTCTTTGGTTTGTTCATCTCAAACAAATCATGGTTTTAAAAGTAAGGGAAGGAACTCAGGCTCATGGTAATTACTATGGTTTCATTAGGGTCATATTTTGGTGCATGCAGGTACTGGGTCATCAGTCTTTCCCTGAAACATCAGAAGGAATCTAGGGAGAAGAATTGCAGTGCCTTTCATTTTTTCCCCTCAGAATTGATACAGTGACAAGAGATTCACATTTCTTAATTGTCTGTGCTAGCCCAGCATGAGCTTCTTGATCAGAACCCCTCAATAAATCAGATACTCTAGCCTCATGCGGGGACGCTCCAAAAGAGTGGGAAGAGAGAAGACTAAGATACGACTTTCTGCTCAGAGCCCACTCATGGGTTTATTTAATAGATGGAGTTTGCACACAATTAACTAATTATGAGCAAAAGTTAGTGCTTGGGGTGAAGAGCAGGCCTTCAAAAATAAGTACTCAGCCTCATTTGAAGGGCAAACCCTTGACACTCAATGTGAACTTAAGCAGGAACTGACTTTCAAAGGGAAAAATGTCTGTCAAATTTAAGTCTGCACACATATTCTCTTCAATATTTGGGATTCAAGCTCTTTGAAGGTAGTCTCTTCACTTCCCCACAAAGCACCTTTTTGTTCACCTTCACAGCAATTTTCTCTCTTCCTTCTCCCCCTTCACCCCCAATCCAGTTAATGTTACAAAAGAATTTGCTTCTAGGATGAGATTCTGCTTGCTGAGTTTCAGCCCCAAATTATATTTTACAGATGAC
Organism: Scytalopus superciliaris; assembly: GCA_013400415.1. NCBI lineage: Eukaryota > Metazoa > Chordata > Aves > Passeriformes > Rhinocryptidae > Scytalopus > Scytalopus superciliaris. The sequence goes on from VXBX01007816.1 coordinate 153,412, forward strand.
TTTGAAATTCCCTGTAAGTGTGCTCTCATTATTGGATATCTTTGATACAACTTTAAATACAGCTGTGCAGACATCGTTGCCATTAGTTCTCAGAAAATATAAAACCTACACAGGGAAAGCTATAGTCAGTGCCAAAAAGCCCCTGTTATAGACAGAAGTGGGAGTAGGTTTCAGATATGAGACCCCAGCCTCATAAACATTGTGAAGTTCTCTGAATTAGTCACTTCACACAATATCTTTAGGGGAGTTTTAATCAGATCATGTTGTGCAGGGGATCTTCCTGAATGAATTTAGCTTGGGAAAATCACCCTACTCAGGTGTGCTCGTTTTTTTTTTTTTTTTTTTGTAATCCTCTCACCTGGAAATCAGTACAGCAAAAGAAGAGAAGATATCAAGCAAGAGTGGGCCAATCAAAGAATCAAAGCAGTATTGTGCTGAATTAGAAACTCACTTGAAGCAAATTGACTACAAGCTACTGAAAACTACATACATTTTTCAAGGGTGGTGGACCAGTTCCCAAACACTGGTCATGTAAAGAGAATGTGGACATTGCAACTGAGAGTAGAAACTTCCTGTCACTAATGTTTCTTCCAACAAACGAAAGCCCTTCTGTATTTTTCAGTTGGCTCAAACTCCTCTTCTCAGGGATCAAACAGGCTAAACTCAGAGGTGGAATGTACTGCCCTCACAGTTACACCAGGATGGGCAGTGTCTTGTCATCGCTCACTTCTACAGATGGCAGCCCTGTGTATTCAGAAGTGTACACAGGTTTCCTGTGCAACTGCAGCAGAAGGGCACAGCAGGAACCACACTTGCTTCCATGCACCCTACCTTGGACTCCACTCTGCCTGGGGCTGTGAAGACTCTCCTGGGACAGGATGCTGACGTGGTGGATGAGCAATATCAAGACCAAGCAACATCACTGCCAGAGCTTTTGTTTGTCACCCCAGTTTTGCTCTGGAATGGAAATGGGAAGCTTTTGTTTTTTGCCCTTTTTTGCATGCTATAAAACTTTTCATGTGCTGTATGGGAATATGTATCATATCCCTCACCATTTCAAAGTATCCTCATATATGAGGTGCTTTGAGATCATGCTCCAAGCATTGAGAAGAGGAAAAGTAGCAAACTTTGAAAGAGGCTTCTTATAGGGTTTTATGAATAGGGATTTATGAGTGGCAAATTGTTCCAATAGGCCGGAGGTTTCTGTGGTGTGCATGTGCAAAAAGACCTGTCAAAAAATCAGAGTTCCTTTACATGAAAGGTCTTCTTGGCTGATTTGCTCTATCAACAGGAAATGTTGTACTGATCTTTAAGGAGCAGGAGGAGCTAAGTGTTTCTGAAATCTTCCTGCTGTGTCATTTTGAAAAGTGGTATTCATGTAATGTGTACCCTGGATTTCTTATCGTCAAGCCATTGTTCTGAATATTTCTGAAATCCTCATGCTGTGCTGTTTTGAGAAGAGGTATTCATGTACCATAGATCGCTCAGTGCTGAGCCACTGCTTTGCCATGTCAGAGATGACAGAAAGAAACAGATGATAGTATGGCTGGCACTGGTGAAGAAAACACTATTAAAACTCACCAGAGTCAGGATCAAGGGGATCTTACTGAGATATTATTTGATAATTGGGATGCACATGGATTAACAAAGATGATCCTGCCTTAATAAACTGAAAAAAATCTTATTTTAAGGCAAGACTGCAAAGGACTGGCAAGAGGAAGCTGGAGATACAATTTATGCAGGTTTCATGATGCATTTGCAGGAGCAACAAATGCAAAAAGACTAATGTCTGAGGTCAACAATAGGCAGAGAGGGTGATGTGTTTGAATGGATTAAGGGATGACCTCAGTATAGACTACAGAGAGATCATATTGCTTTGGTGTGATCTGAATGGAGAAGCAGAGAATTACATGGATGAGAACTGGACTAGATTTGTTCCTATTATTCATACTATTTATCTGAGGCCTGAGTGAGATGAAAATACTACAAAGCAAAAATATTTGCAGATAATGCAGAAATAGGAAGTTCTGCCAGTTCAAAGAAGCTACATGGACGTACGGGAAGATGAATGACCTAGATAAAAACAAAGTAATGAGGAGCTGGACAAAACAGAGGACCAAGCTCTGAAATATCATATTATGCAGAATGCAGTTCAGGAAAACGTAGTTCATGGGTAGCAGAAGAAATTTGAAGCAGAAGGACTCAAACTGGTGCATAAATGTGTAGAAATTTACAGAGATACTTGTAAATATTACATAGTGGATTTCAATTTCTAGAAATTACCCCCATTTAGTACTGTGCAGACCATACTTGTATTATCATCCTTGTTTCTGGTCACCTGATTTTAAAGAATTATTATAGTGACAGATAAAGACATAACAAGACCAAGCATAATAATGCAGGGTTTGGGGCAAACTAGTTGTCCCAAATAAACCAAATAAATTAGGGCTTTAATCTTTGAAAGAGAAGACTGAGAGGTGAGATCATTTTGCTCTACGAAGTTCTTGAGGGAATAAGAAGAATGGTTGATGCAAGGCTATTTGAATTTGTGTCAAATGCAAGAAGCAGAGGGCACAAATTAAAGTTTTGCATTATATGGAGGGAGGTCCCACAAGGAATTTAGTTTAGAATTCTTTTATGCAGGGAGCAGATAATATACAAGATGCTGAAAAATGCACTCTGCTATACAAAAAGCCCAGTGGGAACACAAATTTTTACTGCTATGCTCCCCAAAGCCACATCTTTGTCTGAAGAGTGCTTTAAAGACAGCACCATTCTTCTACAGAATACAGGAGAGGGCTATAAGAAAAAATAACCTGTCTCATCCTCATGAGAATACTCAAAGTGTTTCTCCTGGATTATTGGTAGCATTTTCAGAGAGGCTGGATGTCTGAACCCTTTCGAAAATTTCAGCTGTGAAGGAATTGTTTCCTGGAAGAGTCAGTGAAGTAGCTTTGAAATTACACAGGACTGGAGCTGAAATTATGAGTCTCCTTTGGGATGTAGGACTGAGAAGACTGAATTTTTGCTTTGACTTAGTTCTTCCAAGTTTGAAAGGATTAATAATACTGCAGCAGAGGAGGTAAAAGGCACATGACAAATGTCTGTAAGACACAAATGAAATGTGGCATTATTTGAATGACTAATTACTTGGACGATGTCTAAGAAAAATATTTATTGGGGATGGACTTGGTTGTGCAATGGATGCAGATGAATTTACCTGTTCCTCTAGCACTCAGGTGAAGGGTGCATGAAAATCTGAAGTTTAATGACAGGAAAGTCCCAAGTCTCCCCATCTGCCCTTTTTCTTCACTCTCTCTCCTAGTAGTTAAATGAAATAAGTCTGCAGGGTTTTGGCTTATTGAAAATAAACAAATTCTTAACTTTTACTTCACTAAATCATGTCAAGAATTTTTTATGTGAAGCAAACGCTTGTAAAGTATTTGTAAAAAACCTCTGACTCAAAGAAATGTGTTTGGCTTCTCTTCTGCCCCTTTTCATTAGGGGCTCTGTGGGCTTCCAGCATCTGAAGGACTCCTTGACCTGTCAGTGACATCTGCTAGTATATTACATCTCAGGCTTGCACACAAACTGCTTGGAAGACAGTATGAATCCAAACCTCTGAAGCAGAGCAGCAGCTGTAAATGAGTCTTTCATACAAAATAGAAAAGAACTAACCCTATTACTGTATCACATCCAAAAAACGTAGGCTGTAACCCTTTGATGTCTGCAACTTGATTTTCCCTTTCTTCCCTCAGTGCATGCACTGTAGAGCATCACTTGCTGACACCAAGAGAAGTGAATGCACAGAGAAAGGCAAGCAGAAAGGCACCTGATCCAGTCATTTACAGCATAGAGTATATACACTCCTGTACAGTGAATTATTTTTACATAGGTAATTAATAATGGAGAAACAATGTAGTGACAGTGTAAGTCCCAGGGGAGAAAATTGTCAGCCTATTTATTCATTTATTCTTTGCTAACTAAATTGATGGGATAGTCTGATGCCTTTCTGGATTCCACATGGATGATGAAACTGCAAACAAGTTTCATTTAAGTAACAGGCAAATCTTCCAATTAGTCAAAGCCTAATTCTTATGCCTTGAAATGATGAACTGCATGTACTGTGGCCTCTGTCAGTTTGAAGGGGAAAAAGCTGCCGACCAAAAACCCAAAGACATTGATCTGAACATTTTAGGCACTGATTCAAATGCATTAATCTATCATGATTTGCCAAGATTCTGCAACTGTCTCCTGGATTCCTAGGTTCATGTTAAAAGGGATATCATTAATTTTTTCACATAAACTCATCTTTTAGCTATTGGAGAGTTTAGTGGAACTAAAACACAGTTCTCAAGAGTATCTAGAGAATAGCACTGGATTCTGCTCTCTAATGCATGCTGTGCCCACTCTTCTGTGTGGTTTGTTTTCGGAGACTGCACCTTGCACAGCAGCTGAAGTTTCACTAGGGGAAGGATTTTAATAATAATAAAGTGTTACTAATCTAAAAAGAAGTTAGTGGTCAAAGAACCCAAACACAAAGCAAATATCCCCATGCCATTTCTTTCATGAGGCAGATATTTCTGCAGGTAAAAAGTGAGCTCCCCAAATGCATTTTTAAGTAAAAAAGATTGCCATTGTTTCTGGCTTAACCTTTCTCTCAGATTTTATGTGTCTACTATTGTACCCGTTTATTTTCTCATCTTTGGAAGTTAAGGACCACCTCTACTTCAATGTCCTTGCATTTTTTAAATGCAAGCTGTTGGCTAGCCAAGATGGGGAGCAAGAATTCCCAGAGCACAGTGAGTAAAGAATGATTTGTGCTATAACTAGCTACAGCTGAATCATGATAGATCATACTATTTCATTGAATTTATCTTCTGAATATTAAATTTAAGAAGCTGTGTCATGTTGAAATATTGAAATATCTCTGATGTAATCCACTGCAATCCATTGCTGGGAGTTTTGAGGGGGAAAGGGCAGTGAGACAAAAGGTTGGCTGGTGTTAGATAACCAATAATCTGCACAAACTCTCAGAGCTGGCAGTGAAGCTGCAGTCTCAACACTAGTTTCAGCCTGGGAGCGATTGACACTCCCTGTACCAGCTATTTGGCTGAAACTTAAATATGTCACTTGGCACTGAGAGTCGATAAAAGCCCTGTTATTTTCCAGGCTGAGAGCTAAACAAGACTGTAGCCTTACTAAACCATTTCACAGTGTTTATAAGGACTTGTTGGTTTATGTGAAGTAATTTAATCAACCTGATCATTAGATGAATTTGCTACTTCCACACTTTATTCTAATTGTGTTTGCTTATATGCATATTACACTTTTGCCCAATTATTTAGTTCTAATTAATAAATTGGAAACAAGCATGCTGTGAATGCTTCTCAAAGAACATCTTCCTGAAATGGAGGAGCCTGCGGGGAAAATGAGCAGAACAGCAAGATCAGAAGGTATTATCCAGAGCTATCCTTGCAGACCACTGAAATCTGGGGTCAGAGCTGGAAAATCCACCATCCATTGAAGGCCTGGCATCTAAAGTTAATGCATATCCTCTTTCAAGACTGTGTGTATTGCATCACTCACCTGTGTGTTATTTGTAGGGAGATTGTTAACATTTGGTACACAAGCACTGTTGAGAACAATAAAACACTTATTGTTAAACTGAACGAATATGTCAAGGAGATCTAACATGTGGCTCTTCACTGTATTTGTTCTCAGGATCCTTTCCTTTCCATGTTTCCCTTGTTACAGTGCTCTGTGGTTGCACTGTCCATCACATCCCACTTCATTACAAGCTGGTGGATAAAGTAAGCAGAAGAACATTAGAGCTCATGATATAAAGGTTTCACTGCGACAGCTGCAAACTCAGTGTTTGTCTAGAGGAAAATGTGGTTTTTATAGACTAGGTCTTTTTAGGCTGAAATAAATAATAATTTTACTTTTGTTCTATTCAAGTACCTTTTATATGTGCACATCTTTTGTCATCTTCCTGAGTAGGGAGATACCTTGTAACTGAGAGATCAAGTGAGTGTTGTCATCTCTATTGCCAAGCCAGTAGCATTTTATATGCCATGTCTTGAAGTAGGACTGATGCTTGGCACAGTTTTGCAGTGCAGCAGTTTTCTGTAGCTGCTGTCAGGAGTAAGGTGCTGACTTTGAAGTAAGCCAGACTGGGGTTTAAATACACAAGAGTATTTGTGTGGGGATACATTACTAAATATGATCACAAAATATATCTTCAAAGTTTTAGAGACTATGCACTTCTCCCCACCTTCTTTTGTATTGGGATGAAGTCAAAATCTTTTGAAACAAAAATTGGGATGCTACACACAGACACAGTCTTTGGAAATACTGTCTGGTCTTTGAGATGCTCCCACAGAAAGCACTTAAGAAAGATGCATCCTTCCTGTTTGGGGTGACCTGCCATGCAGCACAGAAAAGAGCAAGATACATGCATCAGACAAAGGGCCTCAGACTCAGTGGCTCATAGGAGAGGGTAGGGTCTGAGCCAGGGTACCAGGGTGTGGTTGCCCACAGTGGTGGATTATGAGTGTGCTCCCAGCCTGTGCCACCTACTGCTCTTAAATTACATCCAGATGAGGTTGGGAGGATGGAACTGATATCTGTATCCATAGGCATACAGATGAGGCTGTGTAAAACCCAGCGCGGAGGAACAAGAGGCTGGAGACCAGTGGGAACCAATCATGCTGTCCTACTTGTCTTTCATCCTGAGGCTGGAGAAGTCCCAGGGAAGCACCCAACCAGTCATGGTTACGGCTGTGCCCCAGTGCATCTCATATTTGGTCTCAGCCTCTTCTGTAGTAACTCTTGTATTCTGAACAGGATCTCACTGGAAAAGGGCTGAAGCTGCCTTATCTTGCACAGACCTGAATCTCCTTGGACTGGGCTGGTGGCTTCTGTGAGGAGAAAGCCTTGCTGTCCTACTGTCTTGCTTTGCTAAACATCTCATGCTACTTGAAACTTGGACATTAGTTCCCATTAAACATTTGAACATTGAATTTGTGGCAAAAATTCTACCAGAAAAACTTTTGAACAAGACAAATATTAGTTTAAGGCTTACTAATTCTACAAGCCTTCTCTGTTTTAGCAGTTGTTGGGGTTTTCAAATGCCTCTAGGAACAATGTATTTTGAGCTTTTTTAGTTTGGAGAAAAAGAGGACTGGCAGGGAATGGCGTCCATCATAGAGGAAGAGGTTATATGGAAGATGAAGCAGTAAAGTTGTCACAGAAGAACAAGAAAAGGAAGGCAACATGTAGTTCAAGAGGTCTGAAGAGAAAGGCAAAATAAGTTCCTGAGAAACTGGCTATTCATTCAAAATGGTTGAACCAAAATATACGCTGCGCTAGAGCATAAACTGTTCACCAACCACTCTGGATTTTAGTAACTTGAGAGCTTAAGGAGTTAAATTTTTTTCTGCATTGTTTACCATTTTTCTGCCCTACTGTGAGTTATTTTTTTAATGTCAGATCTACATTGACACATATCAAAAAGTCTGTGATTTAACTTGATAGATCAGATACTGTGAGGGGGTAAGGGTGGGTAGCTGACCCTACTATTGAGATATATGATGCTTATTTTGAGAAATGACATATATTCTTGATGAGATACACAGATGTAAACTGCAAACTTCTCATTCAAGGTTACTTACAAAAAAAGAGAAAAAGAAGCTGTTTTTTTCTTTCTGCCTTCTTTCCTTTATTTAAGATATGAAATAGAGTGTTTTCAGCATGAGAAATACTATGTCTTGAGGTGGCTGAGAGAAGAGATGAACTGTGATACCACTTGACACTTATATGGGAACAATTCAGCAGGGATAATGGTTTTAGTTAGGTGATGTTGGAATTTGGAGTCCTTGTTGTTGTACAACTTCAGTTCATACATACAGAAGATAAGACGACACTGATTAGGAGGTTCCCCATTGTTTCAAGTATGTCAAAAAGATGATTTGTGGGAAATAATACTCTCCTGATATGTTTGGATGATTCTCACTATTTGAAATAAAGTAATGAGAGAGATCCATAAGCTTCAGTAACATCTTAGACAGGCAAAAAGGCAGTGCTTCTTAAGCCATGCCTGAAGATAAATTGTAAGTGATAAAACTCACCTGCAGAGAAACATTCTTCAGTGTAGTTGGATGGGAATTCTTTATAATCTCTTTCAGTGGAAAATGCTGATTTGATGTAAGAATTTCAGAAAATGAGCTGTTTCATTGAAGTGAATTATTTGTTAATAAATCACAAGTACAATACGAAATACATGCTATTTACAAAAACTATAAGCATTAATTTTTTCAGTCAGAAACAACTATTTCTTTTGTGTAGGAATTATAAACTAGGTCAAATGAAACGTTTCAATTGAGCACAACTGATTTTTTTCGCTGTTTCGTTTAGCAGAAAGAGATCCTTTGCCATTTATACTATTCTCTGGTTCTATGAGATTTTACTTTTGAGGTTGGAAAAATAATTTAAATATCAAATCCTTGTGGATATGAAAATTATTTGCTGCCTAGCATTTCTTTCTAATAATGTCTTGATACCTCTCTCAGAAAGCTTACAAATAAAGTTTCTCTGCATTTCTTTGTGACAGAGAGAAATTTGGTAACCTGACTAACGATGTGTAATTCGTTTGTCGAATTCTCCCTCCATCCCCAACTCCTTTATGAAGAAGTGTGGCATGATGTTAACTTACAGTTTTCAGTACACAAAAACTCAAAAAAGTAACAAATGTTGAAAATACTCATTAAAACTCTCCATGGTAGCTGAAAAAGAGTCTGAAAAACTCTGTCCCAGTCCACTTTCCATTTCTGACTATTTTGTACATTTTTTTTTTTTTGTTTATTTATGAAAGACTTTAAATGGCTACATGAAAGGTCTTCTTTAAAACCCTTGTCTTTTACTAGAACAAAGCCTCCAGACCATCACAAAATGGATTGTTTTTGGAGGAGTTCTCAATGAACTGAAAATTGAAAATTATACCAGTAATTCTTAACATTGACTGAAAATTCTTCACATTAGTCGTTATTGTCCTAGTGTCTTTGGAAATTATGGTTGGAGAATCTTTCATGAAAACCATCAAAGACAGCCATAACAGAAGAAAATAAAATTAAGAAAAGGTGCCTGGGTACCAGAAAGCTGAAGTGATGAATAATGTTCATCAAAGTCTGGGGTTTGGGTGAGACTACCTACTTAAATCAGGTACTGAGGTTTTTTATTTTTTCCTGACAGAACGGACTGTAAGAGCCGTTCTTTTGATCTCCAGTTAGTCCTTCACACTTATTCAAGCTGTGTGAAGAGGTTTTGGATGTTTCTGGTTGAAATTGAATGGACTTCTGGTTGATCACCTTCTCAAAAACTTAAGGAAAACGCCTCAGGGAGTAGAAACTTAATGAAACTTCTAGAGATAGTAAATAATTGGGTGGGGGATTTTGTTGTTTGTTTTCGCTTTTCTCCCTTGCTGTTACCAATGGTACATTCAACCCTGTTATTTAGCTAAAAACAGTTGATTTCCATCAAGGAATCACATGCTAATACTTTATTAGTGCATTATGCAGCTGTCACACCAGGCCATTAGGGGAGCAGCTCTGCACTGTAGCTTGCCAATATGACTAAATGAAACAAGGGGACTCAGAGCAGGTTGATGTGGCCTTCTCTAAAATTACTAAGGTCATTTGCAAGTCCTTTGCAGTTCTGACTGCAGTCCACTACCTATTGTTATTCATTAATCAGATCCATATAAATATGCAAAGAATTGATAGGGAGCTTCAATCTGTAGGCAACCCATCAGCAAGAACCTATAATTAGGGCTGCCATATTTCTAAAGGTGTCAGACCTGCTGAGCATGTGCACCCCAGTGGATGTGTGTTAGACTTACCAGATGACTGCAAACCCTAGGAAAACATAGCATAATCTTGAAAAGTGTCCAGAACAAACAGAGCATGTCTGGAAAAACTCATTTATCTATAGTGGCCCTAACAACGATGCTTCATGTCTGGGAACTACAGGCAAAACCAGTAGTATTGTCATAAGAAGATCCGTGTAATTTCAGTCTGCATACAAGGTTGATCAAATAGCCAAGAAGCTGAGATTTTTGAATCCCACTATTTCTTGTGATGGGACAAGGAGAACCTGAGAATCACCGGAGGCACTGTGGTTATTGTGAATTCAAATTGGTCATGTTAGCCACTGGGTTAACAGTAAAGCACATGGCAAGTTCCAGGAGAATGATGGGTCCTACACCTAGACAGTGAGAGTAAAGAAGCACCTTGGATTCTGTCTGTTTTGAATTTTGTATTTGTAGAAATGAAAACAATACTTTAAAACTTGACAGTAGCTTTTAGTGTTCATTTCATCCCCCAACTGGTGATAATTGTGACTATTTAGCAGGTATATGTTAATATCAATGTAATGGTTCTGAACTTGCTTTGAATGTCCCTGTTGTAGACAATGTTGAACAGGTTGTGTCTCGAGTTTGATATTTAAGTCCCCATTCTGATTCTTCAGTAGAATAGAAATCGGGCTTGCAGTCTCTTCCACAGCACTTCTACAATACAGTTTTTATTACAAATGATGCCACTTTAGTCAGGATAGACACAAGCAAACTGTAAGCTCAGAATTGCCCATTGTAATCAAATTGGCTATTTTCCAAACAATTCACAGTCTCTCTCCCAGTGTGACCTTTCAGAGCCCTGCACTCAGCAAAATAGGAGTATATTACCTTTCATGCAGTAGTGTTCATTTTCAGAAGAAAGCCAGGATTATTGTTCAAATTCTGCACAATTACACCTGAGCACCTCATTGTTTTCAGACAGAGGGCACAAACGAGTCGGGTCAGCATTTGGTACAGAGATGTGTCTGGCCTTACACACAGCAGGACAGAAACAGAAAGCGTTAAAAGCACACACTGCAATAAATATGAGACCAACTGAATGCCCAAAAAGAGAATTGATGTTATTGCCCAATTTGTCCAGTTATACTCACCAAGTCTTTCTGATGTTTTCCAGACGTGTAATTGGACATAATATATATGTTGGGCAGGCACTGGGGGCAGAGGGAACAGAGGAGATAACTTGTTTAATGTGTTTGCCCGTTACCTGAATAGCTAAAAGAGCAAATGAGATCTGGATTTAGGGATCCTTTAAGTTGGGGTTAGTTAGGCTGTTTCCACTTTCCTGTTTTTAACCCCAGCATTATAGCTGCTCTTAGAAACTTTTGGATTTCTATAAATACTTTAAAAAAATTCAAACGATAGATCGCCCAGCATGAAATGATTTACACAAAAGCTCCTACCTAAGCATAATTTTTCCTGAGATGACATCTGCTTTGAAAATACAACACAATTTCATCTTAAATGTAAAAGTAACACCCTTGTCCTTTTTTTTTCTTTTTTTTTTGCTGACACCAAGAGATACATAACTTGCTGACAGTATGTGGCTGATAGCTGTATCAGTCAATCCTAAATAGTCTATAAATCCATGAACAGTGTAAAATATCATTCATTTATGTAATTGGGAATTTTTAGCAATACAATTTTATGTAACTATGCTTGTTACATATCCAGAACCCTATCCCTATCCAGAACCATGTTCCCTGGTGAATCTGGAAACAGTCTCTAATTGTACGGAGCCACTGTGTATTCCATTCTCCTACTTCCCTGGAGTATAACTTATGATATATCAGCATTGTCTTTGAGGTCTACCAAATCTGTGGATATGCAATACACTGAAGTGTGGAGATGGAATGAAGTTGAAAGGATTCATGAATAAAATGTAAGTGAATGATACTTCAAACTAAAGCAGAAATACTGCATTGTCTAAATCGAAAGAAATTGCTCCTTTTGCTCAAGAGCAATAGCAGTAACAAAAAGAAAGGATTATTGTGACCTTTGGTCTGGGGCTCAGCTGTTGTCTGAGAGTGGCACACAGAGCTGGAATACTTTCTTTCCACATGATGGTCGCAGATGAACTTCAGTGAGGAAAATAAATACCCTACTGGGTAGAGTCTTACAGATCTGTGTGTGAAACTTTGCCAAATCTGAGTGATCCCCCACAACCTGCAGCACCTACAAAAATAAATAAGGCTTTCAATCCAAAATTATTGATAAATGGAAAGTGCTATTCTGCCCCCGGTATTGTCAATTTTCTCTTCCTTTTCAGGGAATCTGATTATTCACACTTAGTATATAAACATACTGCATGAGGTAAATAGGTACCAAGGCTAGTGGTAGTTTTGAACATAGATCATAATTTTACTTACTCCCTTACATCATTTAACTCTGTTCTGGTGACCCTGGGACCTGGTAATACACACTGCAACCAATAACCATAACTCCATGATCCGTATAGAACATGTGAAGGATGGTGGCAAGTATGTAATTTATTACCTTCTGTAGTGCTGTGTTATTATTATGTGACTGTTATAGCATTCATAGTTTGACAGATTCCTATTAGCCAGTCAGTCAGAGTATGTAGTGTATTATTTTACCAATACCTGATGCATATCAATAAAGTGGGTGAACACTGCTATAAAAGAATAGCTGAATTGGTTTGGGTGTTGTAATTTCCCATTCTGAGTTCTCACCTGAAAGATGAGTTTAAGCTGATGGATACTTTTGCCAGGCTTAGAAAACTTTCTTCCCCCTTGTCCTGAATCCCAGAACAGAAGTGTCAAAATAGTACATGAAGTTATTTTCATCATACTACCATTTCAACAGCAGAAGCAAAATTTACGAGAAATCTTGTACTGTGAGACAACCTGTTCTCACAAGATTTCCAGCCCATTAACTCAAGAATCAGATTGTTTGGATTAGGTTTGCACAAACAGCCAAGCTTTTCAGGTGCTTATCCAAAAGGCATTGAACCAAATCTCTTGAGGTTTCCCCACATACTTAATATATTATGCAAATATTTACTATATGCAAAGAGGAGAGCAAGATGGGAAAAATCTCCTTGTCCAGGACAAGCAGAGTAAGTTATTGCTGGGTGAATAAAGCTGTCATGATTTCTGCTGGCTGGACAAAAACATCAGAAGGAGAGGCGGCACAGACAGAGACTGCCATTGGGCTGAGGGTGACTATGAGAGAGAGAAGGACTGGAGCTAGAAAGCAGTGAGTTGCTGGAAGGTGGGAAGGGGAAATGGAGCTGCATATAGCCATGAAACTGCCTGGAAAATTATGAGAAATACAGAGATAATATAAGAAAAGGATACGAGCAGGAATAGCTGTGATTTTGGGGAGAGGAGCTGGATAATATGCCCTCAGCCTGCATTTGGTGCAGAGCTCAGCTCAGTGGCCTTGGTGGGGGCCATAGCAGAACTGAGCATGGGGGTGTCAGTCCTTCAAGGGACAGATGCTGCTGCTATTCTCCTGGGGCAGAAAAGCTGCCTGGAGACTGTTAGATCTCTACTTGTACACTTCATCCTCCTGCATTTCTCTAAAAGAGAAAACATGCATCAGCCAGAATGTTTATTTCAGGATTCTAAGGTATAATGTTCTGATTAGATGAAATACATCTAAAGAGTATCAATCAAAATTTAAGAAAATACTTGGGGAAAAATGCAAGTAATCCAGATTTTTTTAACCATTATTTCCATTGCACAGGCAACCAGACACAACTTGTTGTTTATAATTCAACCATGCTGCCAGTTTTTACTAGGAATGTAATCAATATGATCTTAGAAATTTTAATCAAGGTGTCTGAAACAAAACATTTTTGTTATATAGATTCTTACCTAATGCTTTGCAGCAGTATGTTAACAAGCCAATATGAAGTGTAAATCTTTAAGAAGGAACAGTCTGACTGTGAATAGACCAATGCGTGATTGGCAGTAACATAGACAGAAGGGACTGTGTATAAAGGTAGTCCTACTGATCCTACTCCTGAGGGGTAATATAATAATAAATTACCAGCACAGCTGTGTCCCTTCACAATTTCATGAACGGTCAAGCAAATAAAGTATTATACTTTATGTCACTTCATGATGAACTGGTATGCAAAGATGTGATCATCAAGGGCTGCACAGAGACTCTTTATTTGACTTAACTAAAGGAAATTTCTGCAGACGCTCAAAGAGCTGGTGAAAAGAGAACAGAATTGTATGAAGTTACGTGAGGGAGTCAAAGTACTACTTGCAATTCTGTTTAGATGACCTGAGCTAAAAGAGAGGGTGAGCTTTTCTCCACCTAGCTTTAGATATTTTTACGGTAACCATTTAGGGATTGCAGTCACCATAGAATGTCTTTATACTGTACATAGACAAAAAAGCATTTTTAGTGAGAGATTTGTTTTACTGGTTTTAGGTGTCTTCTGGAGGATAAAATTATTTATGACCTCATCATTATTATTCTCATCAATGAATATATGGTTCAACAAAAATGACTACACTTATGGTGATGTTTAATCAGAAGAATATTTCCCTCTCCCTCACCACTGATGGTAGTATTTTATCCCTTGTATCTTGCATCAGTTATAGCATCACAATATATTTTGCATGACGGTACTAAAATTTTTGAAATAAACTCACAGGAGATACTTTATTTTCTGGTCAGCTCAGCAAGGTGCCCAGGGAAGTGTGGAATCACCACCTCTGGAATTGTTCAAAAAACATACAGATGTGACACCTGGGCATACGGTTTGATAGTGAACATGGCAGTGCTAGGTTAATGGTTGGACTCAATGATCTTACAGGCCTTTCAAATCTTAGCTATTCTATGATTCTGTTACTTTTTATAAGCTCTATCAACCTCAGGTGACTGGCAGAAAATATGCATGTTATGCTGTCTTCTTCCACAGTATTTAAAAATCTATTTGAGAGGAAGGTCCATGGAAAGCTCCTCTACATAATTTTCTTTCACATATTTGATACCAATTAAAACATTGTTCCTCAGTGGCACACCATTGGTTTTTCATTTTGATACACTAGACAGACTAAGGGGATATGTGGAAAGAAGAGTGGAAAATCCTTATCAGAGTGTCTCCTGTGAATCCATGTGCAAGATGAAGCACCGTGGGGTGGGACAGTGCTGTCAATGGGATTGGCAGTGCCACTGCAGAGTGGCTGCCCTGTCTCTGCCACAGACATGGTAACTCACAGACATTACTTTCAGAAAGGACTTCAGCACAGACTACTCACCAGAGTAGATATTAAGTCCCTAGCAGTCCTGTACACTGAATAACTTCAGTGATAGCTGCCATTTATATGGAGCTCTCTGTGTTCTGGCTGTCTCTTCTGCAGATGCTTCTCCACAGACAGCTGACGCAAACCCTTCAACAGTGAAGCTGGGTTAAATAGCTCATGTGTGTGGTGCTCTAGACTAAGGAGATGAAAAGACTTTAAAGTACTAAAATTTATCCCAGTGATGTGTTGTTGATAATAAATGTATCTCAGAAAGCACAAGCCCTTTGTAAATAGGAAGGGTTCTGCTGCATCACTGAATAAAGTCCTCTAAAATATCAGAAAAACATGTATTATAATCTTTCCATTATAGAAAGAACCAGCTCCATCATAAAAGTATGATCATCTGCTGTTTTCCCCTCGATTTTTTTTTTCCCACACAGAAGGTGCAGGTACCTGTAAAGAGTTAACAGAACATACAGTTACTCAGATAGATCACTCCTACCTCGTGATCCCTACATGTCACCACTGCTGAGTGCTTAGAGGATTTTTGAGGTCTGAGTGCTTTCTAGATGGTGCCACATAATTCAAGCAGTCTTAAATCATACATCAAATGTCCTCAGCCAAACAGCAGATACTCTTCTTCTCACTATTTCTTACTGACCACTTTAGTGAAACCCCTACCCAGTACTAGGCTTCTGAGTGTCTCTTTGGAGATGCCCATGTCTCTTCCCTGACTGCATGGAGATTCTAATTTTGGACTAATTAAAGCTGAGGCTAAGTACCTCTTTGTAGGTGCTGTAGTGTATAACACAAATATCTTGAGTACTCTGGTTCTTGCTTTTTTTCGTTTAGTACTCTTCATAAATATTGTGGAAACCAAGAATGAAAAAACTGAGCCTAGGCTTTTTGGCCTTCATCATAAAGATTAAGGTTTCAACAAAGCACAGCAATAAACTGGTACTTAATTATTTGTTCTTATTTTAAAATGTATGCCTTAGATCTAAGAAGAGTTTCCTCATTTGTATGGAAACATTCTCCTCAAAAGTGAAAATGAAAAAATGAAATTTTCTCCGAAATAGTTCTTTATACTTTTTTCCCCTAAGAAACTTACTGTGTAGAACAGTTCAGCTAAAAGTGAAACTTTCTGTTTGTTGAAGGAACCAGCAATATTTATTCTGAATCAGTACAACAACCCTCCTCTCATGGGAAGGATTCAGGGCCAAATGGCATGTGGTGCTAAGTACGAATTACAGGGCTGTGTCTCACATAGCACACCCTTTCCACCAACCAAAATGAAACGTCATTGTGGAAGGATAAATGGCAATCTTTGGCTGTCATGCACTAGGATCTTATTATAGATACAGAGATAATGAAACTAATGTATCCTGAGGCAGTGTTACTTGAAAGAGTATCAGAACAGGAGAATGTGCACTGAATTTCATTTACAGAGACTTTTCTCTGATGTGTTTGGGACTAAGTTTCAGCAAACAATACAGAGCCTTAGTCCTTCAGAAGTGATGTTTGGGCAACTGGCAACAGGATAAGGCTGCACAGGGTTTGCCCACCTGTTTGTGAAGCTTTTTTTTCTGTCAGGAAATATATGCATATTTATGTGACCCTTTTTATCCCTCGATCAATCCATCACTGAGACAAACAAAGTAGAAGGTGGTATGGGAGGAACTGAACCCCATACAAGTTTTCCACAAAATTGTTATATCTGTTATCCAAGCGGTAAAGAGAATGGGAACAGCTGGTCTGGAAACTAATGTCAATTGATGCAATTTTTGAAGATGATCAGATGTGACAGGAATGAAGCTCCTCTTATAACTTACCAAGAATATATATGTTTGGTTTTAGATACATTCTTGGATATGAGATATTGCCTCATGCCTGTTCCCTCCTGATGGACTAGTGTTTTCAGTGTGCCGGATAGGACACCTGCATTTTTTTCATGACTCCACATGTAAGCAATCTATAGGCTGCACTTTAATGTCTGAGTGGGTACACCATCTCTCTCCTGAGATAGAGCAGCTGACATAACCTATTGTTATGTACAGGAAGCATGTTAATCATCATAAATAACACAGTTTTGGAGTCCATACAGATGAAGAGATTTAATACACCTCTGAAATTTATTTGTGATAGTTTCTTCATCTTCTGTTCACCTTTATTTCCTCTCACATAGCTATTTGGCATAACTTTCTCCTTATGCTTCAAATTCTGTGGTGTCACTGGCAGTTATAAAGGGAACAAAACAATTCAAAAGCAAAAGTCTTACACAGAAAAGCTTTCTTAGGAGAGTATGTTTTTATTCGATTGATTCAGGAAAGTAGCTTGAGATATTTAGGAGAATACCCACACTATTCTGTTGAAGCTTTGATGGTTTTATGATCCCGAGAGTTTTTATAAAAACTGTAAAAGGCCCCATGCCCATTGGTCTACATGACATTTACTATTTGCATTAAGCTGCTACTCAGAAACATCGGCAAGGAATGACTGAGTTCTGTTATGCTTGGCACACTTCAAATATATAAAAGGTGACTCCTGTCTCCAGAGTTTAAGGTTTCAATCTGACTGGCTTACTAACATGTTATAATAGTCCTATCCCTGGCATGTTGATTTGTGGCCTTGATCAAATCACTTAGCCTTTTACTTGCTTAAAAAAAGGATGAGTCCTGCACTTGAATGCTTGATAAGTCAGTAGAGCACCTCACACATGCAGAGGAGATGTGTAGGATTGAAGGCTCAGGCCATGCAAACAATATCCCTTTCCTGAGGAGTCTATTCTGCTTTATCTTTGGCTGAACTCCTTGGGTAAAAGCTTCTTCCTCCATTTATATCAAAATGAGTAATCCTAAAAGTGCCTCCACTTCTGAATCCCAGTATTTAAGATGCCTGGTTTCTTTGAGTTGATTCAGTTTTGGGAGAAAGCACAAGATAAGTTCAAGTAGCATATCTGACTGTGTGTCAAATCTGATTAGATGGCATGAATGTCAGCAAGGTTGGAGCAGAGTGAGCTGCAAACCTTTGAAGTCATTCTACCTGTACCTAGAGAGACTTATTAAGGCATATTGCCCTAATCCTTTTATTTCTGGAGTTTGAGCTACATGCTTGGCATTGAAAACTAGAGGATGCTGGTTCTTGTCTCTGCAGACTGAGACCCTTAAAAATTTTAGAGTTGTGTAATTGAAATGCTGACTTCCAGATGAAAGGTCAAAACCGGCCTATTGCTGTCATCTCTATGTTGTTTTTAAAAGAGATTTCAAGAAAAAAGGGTATTTGGGTGAAAGTGAGGAGCAGAGGGTGAATTCAGATGGGAAGATTGGAAACATAAGGAGCAAATGCAAAAAGAAGTTTGTTTGAGTCGCAAATGCTCACCTAGAGTGATCAGCAGTGGAAATGGCAACTGTGAAAGACGATCTTATATTTGATGAGGAAGGAATATTTTTGATGGGAAGATGTGAACCATGGAGCAAGACAGATGACTGCAGCAACTGAGCTGTGAATAAGGTGTAGCTAAGGAAGAGTGCTGCTGGGAATCCTAGGTGGAAGAGAATGTTGTAGTGATCGGGGTTTTTTTGGAAATCTCTGAATGAGAATGCATAAACATTTAGATATGGGAAAAGGAAAGATGGAATAGGAGTGAGCACTTGGATGTTAAAGAGTAAGAATACTATAATAAGTAAAAAAAAAAAAAAAATCCTGCTTCTTTAGGAAAATCTTCTCAAAAATATAAGGGCCCACAAAGTTGATAGCTACTTATATACTTCATCTCTGTGTTTTTCACAGCCTAGAGAAGACCTGACTTCTGCAGCAGTTTAACGTGGTTTGAAAGAGGCCTCTGAGGACAAAGGCTATAAGCACCCCCTATGAACTTCAGCACAATATGTACCTGTAGGCACCTCTCATTCTTCATAGATATTTGTCTAATTGCACTTTTTTATTAATCTGAAATGTAAAGTGTCCAAGAAGACATTGGCAATTTGAGCTGTTCTCTCAACCTTCCCTGAAGGTTCATCCAATACAGACCCTGAATATTTGTCATTTGTTAAGAATTCAGTAATTGGGAGAAAAGGATGGCTTTGGGCACGTGTTCCTTCTCTCCCTCTCTTTCCCAAACGTTGTGATCTTATTTAGCTTTGTACTGTCATGTCAGCTTCTTCTGTACTTGCTAGGGTTCAACTTGTATCTTGTGATGGCACTGCAGAAGGTATTCTTGTCACCTTGAGCACTTTCCACTCTTTCCTCATGCTGACTGCTGTTTCCATGGAAGTCTGTGATGTGTTTTATTCAAAGTATAATTTGTAGAATGTTTGCTTAGAACAGAGGAAGAGAAAAATAACTTCTTCAAGACAGAGAAGAAAGAAAATATACTCTAAATTGAAAAGAAGTCAACCTCTCTCTCTAAAACTTAATCCTCAACTGTACTAAATCCCCAATTAATAACAGTTCTCTTTAGGATGGAAGTGTTCAATGACAACATGAAGAAAGACATGTCAGGTCACAAACACAGAACATGAAATATCTCCACTTTTCCTAATTATCACCCAGCCGTACCAAAAAACAGATGGAACTACTTTCAAAGCTTTGTGTGTGTGCCCGTGTGTGTACATATGTATGTCTGTCTTACGAATGGCTAATTCAAATCAAACTTGGGATTCTAGTCAAGACAACAGCTTCACTGACTGAATCAGCTTGTTTCTGTACACTTATCATTACTAAAAAGAAGAAAAACTGCAATCAAGTTTCATTCAACTCCAAAGAAAAAGAATAAACTGCACACTTTCCAATAGCAGCCCACTATGCAGTACTTGCCCATATGACAAACACATGGAGTAGCACATACTCTGGACTTTATTCTGATTGAAAATTCACAACTAACTACAGCATCTGTAGCTCAACTAATGCAGCTAAAAATCCAACCACCTTCTCCCCTTTCCCCTTATCCTTATTACAGGGCTACAGGGTCAAACTTTATTTATACATAACAGGCAGAGACATCCTTGTCCTTGTGCAGGTATGCACTGCACAAGCTACTGCTCTAATCCACGTCCTCACCAGCTGTAGTGGATTATCCAAAAGACAGCAGTGCCCACATGCACTCCTTCAGCTCAGCTATACTGAGAGGGTTTTAAGTATTGCAGAAACATAATTCTGGTCTTTTTCAAGACCTTGCAGTGTAGTTCATTACTATGAAGTGTCAGGAATTCAAAGAGAGGAACATGTGAGAACAAAAGTAGGTGTCTACAGATTGCAGCAGCAGTACTGCTAATTGGGACACTTGCAAAACAGTGTCATATGTGTCACTGGTTTTTACTATTGACCAGAAACACCTCCAGAAAAATATAAAATGCTAATCTGATTTTTTTTCTCAGTTTACAGCTGTTCACTAGTAGGCTGCCTCTCCTGTCCCTCAGAATGGATATTGTCCAGAAGTATTTACAGACAAAAACTCTGTTCTAAGGACCGCTGACACTTGGACATGGGCATTAAGTAAAAATAAAACAAAGGAATCCCAGATGCAATAGAATGAACAGTTAAAAGGCAGGAAGGTAACATATGTGCTTCTCTGCCTTGCTCCAACTGGATGACACGCTAATAGGTTTCTTATTCTGCTTTCTTCTGCTAAGAGACTGGAAGACATATGTCAGTTTTCCACCTTAACTGTGCATTTTCTAGTTTGTTTGGATTTATGTCATAACCTTAATGGGATTTAAATGGAATTCTTATATGTGAATAATACACTGCATTAATGCAAGAACTTTAGGTTGCTGTGCTACCAGCTTGATTTGCATAAAGGTTTTTAAATATGAAAGAAGAATAGCCAGGCTATTGTAGATGGCAAAGTGAAAAACAAAAAGACACTGGCATAATAGTAAGAGAAGGAGAAAACTCCCCCAAAACACTGACTTGTGAAAGCGTTAATTCTCTGACCCTTAGGTACAACTGGGTGTGAGAGAAAAGCCTGGAGGTCTTGCTAGTCATGAATATTTAGTTGCTGGAAGGTCAAGGCCAGATTAAACGGTGAAGCAGAAAGGTCAATGTCATAGGTTTATACTTTAACACAAAACATTTTCTGTTCTAGGGTACTGTCTGTGCTCTGTAAATGTAAATTGTCTGTGTCAAAGCGTAGCTCACATGACAGTTACACACACCCCACACACTGGTGTGTGGAAGTCTGTTTCCTTTAAATATACTCTATGTTGTAGATTTTGAGATATCATCTATAAATAATAAACCAAATAAGGTGTCTTACTTTGAAAAGTGTGCTATTATGCAGTTACATATTACATATGTTTAACATACACTATGTTGTCCTCCTATTTCCAAGCCCTTGTTTACCCTTGAGTATATCAGATAGGAGTAGGAGAATACTTACCCCTTTGGTATTATTATTTCTTCAGAAGGGGAATTTGCGGCTCAAAGGATTCTGAAGATTTCTCCTGACAAATTTTTTTTTTTTTTTTGTGACAGTGCTCAGAGTAGCACTGCAACTCTACTTAGTCTTGTTCCTTTGCCTTAAATGTTGCGGTATCATACATTTGGTTTTCCAAGCCTCAACTCCACATGAGCAGCTCTGAGTTCCTGATGGTAGTGCAGTCAGTGAACTTTCCTGCTGGTATGTTATTCATTTGTAGTGTACTATTATTATTTTTAAATGAATTATGTATATAACACACTTGGTGTACAGACTACTCTGCATGTGAATAATAAAGCACAGTCTTTGCTCAGGAGC
Source organism: Scytalopus superciliaris (assembly GCA_013400415.1). Lineage (NCBI taxonomy): Eukaryota > Metazoa > Chordata > Aves > Passeriformes > Rhinocryptidae > Scytalopus > Scytalopus superciliaris. Next base: position 175,286 of record VXBX01007816.1, read on the forward strand.
TGACAGTCTAAGGGATTGATCCAGTAAACACTTATTCATGGGTGATTTGCTTAGCCTCCTATCATGAGTAATCTGTTGATCTGGCCCCAAACTAATTAGATAGCTTGACAAATAAGAACAATAGGACATGCTAGGTGGTGAAGGAGGGAAGTCATGAGACACAACAGTACATAAAGACTTCGAAAGAAAGGATAAACACAAGCTGGTTTGGATTTGATTCACTTCTCTGTGGCAGTATCTGCATGGAAATGCTTTAAAGGATGGAGCTACTGGAATGAAATGTGTCTGGTTTCCTCCACGCCTTACATTTTGCTGTATGTTCAGCCTGTCCTCAGAGCAGGAGATAGCCTTGTCTTGACCTAATTATTTTCCTTTATGGCCCATTTCTGCAGTCAGTTCCAGAGGAGTCTTCTCAATGCTCTTTTAAAAGTAGGTGAGATTGAATACACACACATAGGTCTAAAGAGCATTGGAGTGCACTGAGTTAAACCATGCTGTTTGCAAGCAACTGGCAATTGCAAAGATGTCAGAGGGACACTGACTTTGTATGTGAATGAGTTGGTTCCTTGCCTGTGGGGAACAGAACTGCAGCAGCCATATGTATGTATGGTCTTCATGTGAAAAAAAAGCTTTATCAGGGGATGATAGTAGTTTGTACTTGAGACCTGGCTCTTTATCTCCTGCAGAAGCAGAATATGCAGTGCCATAGTGCCAGGACACTGGTCTTACGCTCTCTCCTGAGATTCCTGCAGGGTGAGGAGTCAAGCACTGAATCTGAGTTGTGAGATTTCTTGTGTTGGTACACATGAGCTGGAAGCAGCTTAGCTGGGTAGATCCCTGGATAAGCACTGAGTATTGTTAGTTTCTGTTGAATTATAATATTTTGTTCATACTTAAAGATCCTGTTTGCTGTGCCGTAAGTGATGCTTGCACTCGCAGAGGCCACACTGACTTTGTTTGCATGGGTTCTGCATTTAAAGGCTGTAGTAAGGTATCGAAACCTTGGCAGAAAAAAGCGCAAACAAACCCTCACACATTTTTGTCTGGGAGATGAGCCAGGGCAGATTATCAATGGAGCTGGAGCAATGAAGGGCAGAATGGAAGTACCTGTAACTGGCTTTGGAAACCTTGGACTGATGTAGTTAGTAACATACTGCTCATAGGCATCCTCGAAGAAGCTTCCTTGTACCTGGCTTCTGTTGGCATTTTCCATGAGGTCTAGGCTAAGGGCTCTTGACAAGAAAAGTCCACTTTTAAGTATGGGCAACATGATTGTCTCAAAGGATTATCCAAGGTGTTCATTTCACCAGATGGTGTTGTTTGCAGTGTGGAAAGGGTCACAGGCGGCTCAGGAATAATAATGTGGTATTTATGCAACTGACCACTGTGCTGGAAAAGGGGTAGATGCATTTCGCTAAGTTGGTCTCTTTTCTTTAATGCCAAAGCAGATCAGTTCTGTTCTTACTCTAACATAGAAGTAAGTGGGAAAATGAAGTAAAGTATTGGGAAATAACAGGGTGTTACAAAGAAATAAAATATTGATTATAAAAATCTCAAAACAATACTTGCTTACCATCTTAATTTTTTTCTTTCTCAGGTAAGAAAATATTTCTTCCTAGTCTTGCATAAAATGAAACTAAAATTTCTCACTACAGAAAATTATTTTCTTTCCTTTTATTTTTTTTTTTTTTGAAACAGGAAATATATATCTCTCAAAATCTGCAGGGATAAAAGTTTAATTATGTCTTAGTTGCTTGCTGTGATTTTGAAATCAGTGCTTTAGTCTGAATAAGCGCTTGGTGCATTATAAAATGACATGATGAATATTTCTATTTCTCATGTTAAAATCCAGTTTTTGTAAGGTAATTGGCAATAATGGAATTGACACTGGATTAACAGATGTGACCTGAAGTTGATATCAATAAGGGAATTTTTTAAATAAATGAATGAATGATTTTTTTTTTAAAAAGGACCATACCATGAGGGAAAATATACCTGCAGCAGTAAGGATTCATCCACTCATGTTTTGCATGACAATAGAGCTGCAGATAAAGATATGTGAATAAGGTAAAACCCACAGAAGTATTTTTTTATCCTGGTAGAATTTTATGAAGCCTAGGTTGTTGGACTGTGTAAAAATAAAATATAAAAAATAAACTGATAGAGAAACAAAATCTTAGACACAGCTCATGTGAATAGATCGGTCCTAAGAACAGTAGTCTTCACTCTGTGATGAAAATGACAGATGAAAGTGGAGGTCAACACTGAAATGCTGGGGAGTATCTGGACTGTGTCAGGGACAGAATGCAGGGCCAGCTCTGAGGACAGAAAGAGACATTTCTAATGGGTGATGGTTGGACAGATAAAATGAGGCCTGGTACAGGTGACTGGGGTAGAAATTGGCTTGGGGAGCCTTGGTGGAGCTTACTTTTTGGCAGACAACTGTTTGATGACAGGGTCTGTCTCTAGAAATGTTCTCATTTTGTGGCCTTTCAGCTGGGGTTGATGTGGTCCTGTGGTCCTTTGTTTGGATTATATGTGCATGTGTTTCTGCCATGCTATAAGTTTGTATTGCTCCAGAGTGAACCCAAATCCTGCAGAGAGCCTCCACTTCTACTGCCAAATCGTCAGTTAATTAATTAATTAATTAATAAGTTTTTCTCTGAATGTGAATGTTTTACAGGATACTTCTGGGCTTGTGAATAGGCCACTTAACATTTCCTCCCTTGCAGATACTCTCCTCAGAGAGACAGAAACAGAAATAAGTGTGTTCAGAAAGATTTCTTTACCCTGAGACGGTAATTGGTAATTCCATGTCACTTCTTCCCTCTGAGTTTCCAGCCCCCTTTCAGCCCAGGACATCATGAAATTTGTACGTTAAAGATGGAAATAATCTCAATGACTCCAGAGTCTGAAAACAAGAGTCTCTAGGCAAGACACTGGGAACTACTGCCCAGAAAGGATGGGAATCAGCTGTACCACACTCTGCAGGTCTTGTCCCAGCTCCAGACAAAAACTGGAGAAATGCACAGGCTCCACATGCCCTGGCACAGCCATTTGATTTATCTCTGATTCTTCATCACAGTAACTGCTGTTTGGCACATCCCTTCTGCTTTGTGTTATATGGGTCGTGACAGATAGACTGGGAAATGCAAAGATTGAAGGCTGAGACTTGCTTCTAACCAGAAACCTTTTACAGTTTAGCTTCCTGCTGAGAAATCCTGATACATGAAGAATCAATTGTGCTAACTGCTTTAGGGGAAAGTATCTAATCACTAATTCAAAATATTTCCCTCTTGGCTGGAGTAGAGTCTTTCTCGTAGGGGGAATACAGGACGGTGAGCAAGATTGTAGCATTCTAAAAAAATATTTTAAAGAGAAGAGTTATTTGCTAGTTTTGGTATGTACTGTAATACTTTTCTCAGATCTCTGTAACCCTTTTGTAACACAGACAAATTCAAATGCATCTCTACTAGATGTAAACCAGTTTTCTTGTAATGTCCTCTGTGTCTGATCTCCGGTTTATTTATATAAACAGACTTCTTGCATCTTCTGTTTTGATCTCTAGAATTCACTGACACCCATTTAACTGATGAGTGTGTATGAGCCATGTAGCACAACATTCATGGTGGGCTGATAAGGGTGGCAGTCAGCATGGTGTGTGTGTATCTGTCCTACCACCCCACACAAAGTAATTGGTGACAAAGTCAGTATCCTAAATGTCCTTTTGTTACGGTATTTTTATTTCAATATTGTTTTTAAATAGTGTTTTACAATAACAGAATTATTTTTTTGAGGGTTTGGCAATGAAATGAGTAGAAATAAGGAGTGTTGTGGGATCTCAGGGCCTCTTTACTAGAGTAGAAACAGATTTGGCTCATCCACCAGTGCAAAGTGACTTCCATCAAGCAATGATGATTTGTGCCAGCTGGTGGTTTCTTACTTTCTGGTACTTTTGTTTTCAGTTCTGCATTTACATATTTGGCTTTTATGTGTTTATTGAATATGGGAGGATGTGTAAACTGGGCAAAGTAGAGAAATTACTTGATAAGGGCCATGGGAGGGGGCATCACAGAGGGTCACAGAGCAGTTTTCAGCTCTGCTTGCATTTTCTCACTGAATTTTCTCTTGCAGTTCTTTACCTCCTTGCTCATTGCTCTAGTTGAGCTGTAGGTTTATAATGCCTACTTTAGGGCTGATTAAGTGCTAGTAACAGGAAGTTTTGTGTGCTTGTGGAGTTTGAATGAATCTTGGGATTTTGTACAGAATTACTAAATCAGCCATAAAGAAGAAATATCATAAATATTATAGTCAGAACAATTCATGGATCAATCTATAAAATATGATTTTTTTTGTTTGTTTGCTTTTGTTGTTGTTTTTTTTTTTTTTTTTTTGGTTTTTTTTTTTTTTTTTTTGGTTTTTTTTTTTTTTTTTTTGGTTTTTTTTTTTTTTTTTTTGGTTTTTTTTTTTTTTTTTTTGGTTTTTTTTTTTTTTTTTTTGGTTTTTTTTTTTTTTTTTTTGTTGTTTGTTTTTTTGTTTTTTTGGTTTTTTGTTCAATTTCTTTAGCTGCTGTTAGGAAGATCTTAAAGTGGAAAAAAATCCTTCCAGTTGACCAATGGGTTATGTCCAGATTTCTTTCTCATTTATTATTTCAGTGCCATACATAATTATATTTATTGTTAACTATTTCTTATTGATTCCTCTCATTTCATCTCCTGGTCTAACACATTGGTGAAGCTGCAGACAGGTATTGGAGTTTCAAATAGTTTTTATGATCTCAGTGATTACCTTATGATCTCAGAAACAGATTTACTGAGAGTACAGAAATAAAAAGTAAAAAAAAAATATTATTGAGAAAGTAGAGGCAAAAACAGAGGGAAAAGCAGAGACATTTTTACACTGAGGAATATAATTCCTGGGGTATAATTAATAGTTTGATTTGAACATGGGTTGCATCAACAGAGGAGTTTTTTCCACCTGATTACTCTGGATTGGTGTTGAAATAAGTGGGATAAACTGCTATCCCTTTGGATGGTGAATATGGTGGAATTTAAAGAACTTCTAATACAGATGCAATTCAGGCCTCAGTGGGTGCATAGAAAATAAGTGAGGTTTGCCAAATGTAGATCTGTTTGGCCCTTCTAATGAGGTCAGGTTAACTCAAATTCTTGTGCTCCTCAAAGGAACTTTGGGCCAAATGGTGTACACTGACCTACACCATTTTAGTATGGCTTGGATCAAATGATTCCTGTGGTTTATAATCAGCTTTAATCTTCATCCCCCCCTCCCCCCTATTAAAATTTGTTTGTAATTCTTGCATTCTGTTTGTTTTTTTAGTTTTGTTTGGTTTTGTCTGTTTGGTTTTGGGTTTGGTTTTTCTGTTTTGTTTTGTATTTTTTTTATCTCAAAATAAATAAATAAATTAAAAACCCATTCAGAAAAAAAAAATCTCTGAGTTGGAGGAAAGATTTGTACAGTTTTAGTTTTAGTTAAAACCTCATAGAACACAGAACTATGAAATTAAATCAAGACTGTTCTGGTCAGAAGATTTTTTTTGTGAGCATAACCAATAGGAAAAACATGCTTTCATGACTGAAACAGCAATTAAATATGTAGTGAAAGAAGTCATAGTTTATGTTTGAATTCTGGTAACCCAGTATCAAAAGGATAGGTCTTATGTTGCTGATCAAAATTAATCAAGGAATATATCTTTTCTTCAAATTCCTAGAAGTCAATTATGTGATTTCTTACAATCATGTCAGGTACTGTTACAGAAAGCTGAGCTCTTGTGACTGTTCCAGACCTGTTTGATGTTACTGGGCAACCTGCCAAAGTCTCCTTTTTGTATGCCAAGATGGTAATTATTGACACTTCATAGGGAAAGGGTTTCAAGGAACTCACATCAATATTTCTTCCACAGTCAGAAACTGGAAACGCCGCTATAGTAAAGAGATCTTGAAATCCTTGGGGATTATATTCCTGGACTGAATGAATACTAGACAGTACTAAGAAAGTTAACCCTAGACAGACAAAACAGAACCAGTGTGCAGAAGCCTGGAGTGGAACTCAAGCAGAACTATTTGAAAAGAATAAATCTGGTGAGGAGTGGAAGTGGCTGAGAAAACTGTATGTGTAACGTTGTCTTTTGGGATTGAAGGTGTATTATGAATCAAAACTAGTGCTCAGAAAGGGACTGAAAGGCTTGAGTTTGCATCTCAGGAGTGAGTCACAGAGCTCAGGGAAGGTGGCACCTCACACAAGGAAGGTTGAAGCCATCACCTTCTGTGCTTTCAAGGTTTCATACCATATTTGTGTGTGGCTTTTGACTACTTATCTTGGGTTTTCCTCACAGTCTCAAGAGTCAAATTAGTTTTGTTTTTTTAAGTGAGGTTTTTAGGGTGAAGGAGGGATGTCTTACCAAGTGAGCAGTTTTTAGACCAGAGTTTGCAACTTCTGGTCATTCTGATCCCTTTCAGGTGTGCATGTTAGCACTGGCACTAGCTGTTATGCTGGGCTCATCTGCTTATGTGAAATGGGTGTGCTTCCCTACTGAGAGTGACAGCTTCACAGGGGGGTGCAGAAGTTTATGTAGATTTCCATTAAGAGTTAATACTTGGCCAGACCTGAGCCACAGTGGTTTTAAAGACAGGCTGAGAGAGTTGAGGTTATTGAGTCTGGAGAAGAGAAAGCTCATGGGATACCTCACAGCACCTTCCACTACCTAAAAGGGTCTACAAGAAAGCTGAACAGGGACTTTTAACAAGGCTATGTAGTGACAGAACAAGGGGTGATGGCTTTAAACTGAGAGAGAGTAGGTTTAGAATAGATGTTAGGAAGCAGTTTTCACTATGGGAGTGGTGAGGCACTGGAACAGGTTGCCCAGAGAAGCTGTGGATGTCCCATCCCTGGAAATGTTCAAGGCCAGGTTGGATGGGCCTTTAAGCAGCCTGGTGTAGCTGGAGGTGTCCCTGCCCATGGCAGGGGAGTTGCAATTAGGCCATCTTTAAGGTCCCTTCCAACCCAAACAATTCTGTGCTTCTATGATTTCTTTCCTGTGCTCTTATTTGAATGTTTTATATACTCGCATATGGTTATCACATCCTGCCCCCTGCTCACTGCTTTGTCAAGCTCCATATGCTTAAGATACTTAACTCTTGTTAATCATTCCTTATGCATCCCAACATGTGTAATGCTAGCAAGTAATTCCATACAAAGCAGAAGTTACAAAGTTTGAATTCAGTCAGATACTTGCGCTTGGATCTGCTGATTTCTATTTAAAATGGAACTCCGATTTCAGTCTCTTCCTCATTAGAACTGCAAGTAAGTGTCTCTTGTCTGAAAAGTACTAAGACCACTTAAGCAATTTTCAAATTCGTTTCAAGTTAGTCAGTATGTTTAAAAGTTGCTGAGGAAGGGAAACGGACTGGCAGACAGACAGGAGGCTGAAGAGGTAGATTGGGTTGTGTAGTCCTATTTCTTTAAGAAGCCCTTAAAAAAAGTCAGAATGAAAAGTTTATCTGGTAACTGTTACATAGTTACATTCATATGACAGCTGTTACATTCTCTGTGTCTATGAGAAATACTTCCATTGCAGTGCTAACTCAAGTAGCCAAGTTGAAATCCTATCATTTCAGGACATTTCAGCCCAAGGAATAAGAAAGGCTTAATATCAATAGTTAAGAACTTCATCTTTTAAGACAAGCTAAAACTGATGATGATTTAGCCTAGAAAGGGCACCTTTACCCGTAGTGGTTCAGGAACTGAGAGCCGTGTGGTTCAGATCCCCATGCAGTGTGATGGGGAGGGTCAGCCAGGGAGAGGGACCCTGTCAGCACCCCAAGCCAAGCCATGCCCTCCCTCTGCAGCTGTATACCAGCAGCTCTGGTAGTGTGCTGTCAGCAGGAGTGTTTGTATTAGCACAGGATAGTCAAGTCTTCACTGCTTTATGAGCTGGAAGGTCAGCTACACTTGAGCTTCAATCTACCATCCCCTGCCCTCCATTAAGTTAGCTGCCTGAAGCTTAAAGCACAGTTTAATCTGTGATAGAAACTTATGGGAGTCTGCTCAGGGGCAACACTCAAGCTATACCTCAAACTAATTCGACAATTCCCACGAGACAGCAGGGGTTTCTTAAGGAAGATACCCGATGCTAAAAATGAGTCTATGCAGCCCAGAATAGCTCTTTATGGTGCCACAGTAGGAGGCTGAAAAATTCATAGCACTAGGTCAGGGATGTCTGTGATGGGAAGAAACTGGTTTTGTGAAAGGGGCCATGCATTTTGTTATTGGAGAGTAACAAATTAGTGTGTAGTAATGATTCTTATTAAGGCTAAGAGCAACTATATTACTGTAGTTTAAAAAACTTGCTCACCAGCTCTGTGAAAAACTCTAACAAAGAAGTAGATGCGGAGACAGAAAGGTGGTGATGCTGTCACTGCAGAAATAATGCCCAAGGGGACAAAAGCCTGTGATGTCAATAGTGCATATTTGGCTTGGTACTGAGCCCAGAAACTGACTTGACTAACTGCTCGACTGGCTTCTGGTCCAGGCTGAAACACAGTCACTTCCTCAGCAAGGAGGCAATATGGAAGGGCCACTCCTCAGCTATTAGTTACCATCTCACACTCCTTGTTATTCAGCCTGATGTCTAACAGGCTGTTTTAGGACTTTGGCAAAGCTGCTAGACGTTGCACCCAGTCTGGTGAAGGGGAGGAACTATTTCAGAAGGTATTTTCTTCTCCACTCTCAGCCTACCCTGGACTATTTGTTTATGCTGCAGCAGGACCTCAGCTTTTCCCTGTGTTCTTGGGAGCTCCAGGAGCTGCAACATGGGACAGGACACTAACTCCCAGACAAGGACTTTCAGTGTGGTGGGCACTGAGTTAGCATGCAAGCCTTGGTGGCAAAGGTGGCATGGGACATAGCCCATGCCATGCCTCCTGCTCCTCTGTCCTGTTTTTCTCTCTCTCCTTTAAGATGCACTAACCTGGTTTTCCAAACAGAGAGCAACAAAATATTCCTGCTTCTGAGTCTTTCTAGACACCTGGCTGCACTGAGCTTAGTAGGAAGTTCATAACTTATCAAAGAGACAGAGTATTTCATTTGGAACTTTATGTCTGGGAGTTGCTACTAACCACAGTAAAATCTAGTGGGGTTACATGATGTACATTACATTGCCATGCTGTTCTAGTTAAAGTAATTAAAAGTGTTTGCGTATTAAACAACCAAACAATTTTTTTTAAAAAAGGTGCTAATCAGCTGTGTTTCAAAAAAATGCAGAAAGAAAAATAATGCTGCCTAAATAGTTTGGAATACTCAGGCCTATTCTATTACATGTCTGTAGCAGCAGGATATAACAAAGGTAAAGATTTAAGGCAATTTTGACACCTTAAAGCAGAACTGTTAGCACTGCATAGACTTTCAAATCCAAAGAGGATTCAGCCTGCTCACTTACTGCCTTCCGCATCTTCAAAGGACCATGGCTCTTTTTTAATCTTTCAGCTTTGCTGTGAAGCCATAGGAAGTTATTGACTTTACAGGCAGTTTTAGTACACAATCAAGCAAGGAAAAAATGCTGGTGTACTCTGGGCCTGAGTTCAAATCTTCATCTCTTTGTGTCACTCCCCTTTCTGTGCTGAGGCAGAATTTAAAAGTGCAGAACAGATGGTGAGTTGTTATACAATGTTTTGTTTTTTGACCCCCTTGTTGAGCCAAAATTCTCTGAAGACTTTCAGGGAGGCTTTGGCTACCTCACAAGTCTTCCAAACGTAGTTGGAAGAAGCTCTCCACAATAATGTTGCTTGATTATAATTAGAGACAGTTTGAACTCTGATTCTTTGCTCCGACATCACTCTTCTTGGAACAGCTCTCGGGTAAGTGGAGGCTGGAGGCCTTCCAGGGAGCACGTGTTTTCTTGCTGGTCAGTGTCTCAATGAAATGCTGCCTTCTTTTCTTTCAGGCCACTTAAATTTCCCTTTGCCTAGTGCCAGATGGTGCTATTAGAACTGATGCTTAAATCACCAACCTCCTTGGAAAAACTGGAAGAGGAACTGAGACAATGTGTTTGAATGGGTTTTCCCCAAGGTCTGGGAGCACAGAGCTCTCCACAGTTCACCAGGGCAAAGAGCTCAAGTTTCTCTGGCTACCAAGAAAGAGACAGAAGGTAAAAAGGAACAGAAAACCAAGAATCCAAGAAGGGAACTGCTAGGGCTGTGGCCCCAAGTGAGTACTCCTGGAGGCCCTTCTACCCACACTGGGCCTTGAGTTGAGGCTTAAGCTTTCCTTCACTATGACCAGTGTGAGGGAAGGAGAACTTTGTGTCCATTCTCACAATTGCATCTGTATGGAACAAGCTTTTACCAATACCCTTTCCTAGAAATCCTGAATATTAACCATTTGGGATAATGTCCAATTAATGTTCATAGTCAAATAATGTGAAATAAATGTGATGAAGAGACTCAAAAATCCAATACCAAACTATGCAAAGATCAGGAATTCAGTTTTGCATCCTGATCCTGATTGTACTTCAACAATATAACAAATCAGCTTTCCTGTGTCCTGCAGCTCCTAGCGTGGCATTGGACCAGCTTTCCTCCCAAGACTGCACAGGACATTGTTTTCTTCAACTGTACAAGATGCCACAAGACACACAGAGCAAGGAGATCAACTGGACATTTTTTCTCATTCTTTTATTTGGTTTTTCCTAGTCTCAGCACCAAAGCGGCTCCTTGCAGAACCCCTTAAAAACCATCTGTCCTAAATTGATAGAACTGCTGCCTTTTAGCAGAGGCTTTTGGTGAAGTCTAAATAATAAGATATAAATCTACATTAACACATTTTAAGGACATAATGTTCTAAAAATATAGCAGTGATGACAAGTAATCATGTCATAGAATCATAGAATATGATGAGTTGGAAGGGACCCATCAGGATCATCGAGTCCGACTCCTGGCCCTGCACAAGACATGACAAGAATCACACTGTGCTTCTTGAACTCAGACAGGTTTGGTGCTGTGACCACTTCCCTGGGGAACCTGTTACAGTGTCCCCATTTTGGGACATCTGACCTGAAACATTTAGAAGAGTCTTGATTTCATATGTGAGCTGGGTGCACTTGTAAAATTTAGGTAGAGAGAAGCTTTAGAATGGAAATATTTTAATCCCCTCAATATTTCAAAACTTTTGAACTGTAGCTTTAAGAAATTTAGGAATTACATACAGAATAACTGAGAAGTAAGTGTGCTGTTTTATCTAGGACTTATTTAGCATTTGTTTTCTCTATTTAGAAGTAAGGACAAGCAGTATTAATTACAGTTCCAAATGTTTCTAAATTTGGAAGACTTTTGTATACTGGTTGAAAATAATATGAATGAAGGACTAAAAGCCTGTCCAAACATGCTCAAGGGATAAAAGTGTTAGTATCTACCTAAGTCATCTTTCATATTGTAGAAAAATCATGATGAAGTTGAAAAAAGTCTAATAGAAAGGAAACACTTGGGAAGCTTAGATACTTACAGAATCTACTTATGATAGCTCTATTTTCACAGGCTGAAATTATACTCTGCCCTCTATAAAAATGAAAAAAGCCCTAACACTGCAGCAAGAAGACAGAGCATTTTTTTCTGGTATCTTGAGAGCTAAACACTGCAAAGAGAAAGTTTTAAGAAGGAAGTTTAATACGCACCTGAGTTGGGCCAAAGGATTTGTTGTCCTCTCAAGGACCTTTGGAATCTTGTTTTCTGGGGTTCTCTGACATGCCACAAGGAACTCAGAGAAAGGAGCTCTGTTAGACTTTTTGTTTTATTTCTCTTGTAGTTTTTCACCTGTTAAATGTGTAAGCCTCAGAGGAGTTAATTCATAAGGAGAATTTGAATGAGAACAGAATCACTCTTGTCTTTATAAGGTTAAAGAGATTGCATTTAGTGAGCTGCAAATTAAAGTTTGCCATATGAGATGATAATCAAAAATATTGTTTTAAATGTCATCAGGTGCAGGCTGAGTTTGAATGAAGTAGGAAGCTGTACAGCTGAGATATTGCCACATACTGGTGACAAGGAGCATGGTAAAAGCTATCAAACACTGCTAAATGGAGACAAGACCAGAGTTTCATTGGTCCCAAAGTAAATGCTTACTTATTTATTTGTATTTTTGTAGTTTTCTTTTAGACCAGGACATTCTTTTTTTCAATATCATAATTCTCTGCTTCATATCTACAGATACCTATGATTTTTGGAGTTCAATTGTTAAAAAAATTAAATAACTTTCCCTCCTTCACTGAAAGCAGAAAAATCTAGGAGACTAAACAATATGCTCATGTTTGTATTTTTAATAATTCAGCTTAGGGTGTCAAAACTTTGTCAGCCTTTGCCATCCTGAAGAAAGAGCACCACCTGTGTGTTTTTACCCTCTCTTACTAGTGCATCCTAGTGATTTTCTCACTTGCATCTGTGCCACCATCCCTCTGTACCACCCACTCTGTGGTGAGCTGATCAAATTCTGTATTTATTGCTAGAATTCTGGTTTGTATCTTTAACTTTTCAGAGAGAGACCTGGGGAGAATTCATTTAGTTCAGCTGAGGCATTTGCAGCCTCCTTTCTGACAACCATTACACTATCATGACCTGTCCTGTGCTCTAAGACTGATCTATTCATAGTTCTCATATCAGCATGCTGGGCAAGTTTTAATGCTAAATCATCTTTCTTCACTGGTCCCTACTTATACTGCTGCAAATAAAAAGGCTTAGATTAGTGCAACGGGCAAATGGGTCTCTTTATGTCCTACCGTCTCAATGTGATTTTCTGAGGTGAATTAAATGGATGGAGTAGCAAAGCTGGCCCTGAGACAGACACATGCTGCGGGGAAGCTGTCCCCCAGAGGGAACCTTGCTCTGCCAAATTGTTTGGTGTTTTGTGATGTTGACTAAGTGAGGTCAATGAAATAACTTCCACTGGTGATGATAAGCAATGTTTGAACACAAGGCACCAGTGGTAAAAGAACACCTAAGCCAGCAGTCAGCCTGACAGCAGCCTGGTCGAAGCTCCCAGTACAGTAAGCAGATCCTCAGCGAGCTATGAGCCTGGTTATCCCATGTGGTCTGTGGGAGCAGAGCTCCTATGGGCACAAGCCTCGGCAGGGAACAGCAAGTCAGTCCTGCCTCCGAGCAGCTTACCAGGATGAGCAAGGAAACAACAGATGGAGACAGGCAGACGGAGGAACACCAGGAAACACAGAAAATATTAGTCAGCATCATAGGCAGTGACCTCAGCATACCAGAAGTCTAAATGTTGTCAAGTCTTTTGTAGGCAGCCCGGAAATGGAGGGCTTTAAAGAGAATGCTAAAGGGAAATAATGAATTGTTTTGTAGAAATTTACAGAGAGCATCTGGGAGAGTGGAAAGCAAAGCAGGAATGTGTTTGAAATTTTATTCCAAGAAACTTTCAAGCTGCCTAGTGGAAGGGCTTATGGGTGGGAGTCTTTTAAGAGGCTTACTCTTGGTCCGGACTAAGAAAAGATGGTAGAAGACCTGGGGATAATTCATGAAGAATATCCCATGAAAATGAAAATGATGACCTTTAAAGCATTGGTCTGGATAGATATGAGTGAAGAAAATGCTACATGTGAGGGCTAAAGAAAAAGTAGATGTACTTTTTGGAAAGACCATAAGAAAAGGAAAAGGAAGACAAGGTGTCTTAGGACTTATTGGTGAAAAACCATTAACATACATGTTTTGTGGACAGACAGAAGGTACCACCCAAGCAGCCCAGTGTTTCTTCTGACACAGCTAGTTCAGATCACAAACCTACTCCATTTTAATGAGAAGGGAAAGCAGGTAAGATGACTGCCTTGTAGTGATATAGAAGCCAGCCAGAGTTAATGTCCTGTTTGAGTAAAGGAGAAGAAGAGCTCAGAGGCATGTCATAGCTGAGTTTTCCTCACTGGCTGAAAAAGAGTTGGAAAAAGTGGGTGGCAAGGTGCATTTTTGAGGGACCGGTGGATGGTATTGAAAGAGACCTGGAAATGACGGAGAACAAGACCAGAGCTTGGGGAGTCTTGGGCAGAGAGGGAAAATTCGTGTAGGTGATAGAAACATAGAGGAACAGAAGCAAAAATAACTCATTGGCAGCCCCATTCAAAGGAGGAAGAGTGGGAAAAGGTGAACAGGTAGAAATGGAAACGGATATGATCACCACAAGAACTGAAGTAGGAGAGGCTGTTGGCAAAGCAGCATTAGACTTAGGGACATTCCTGTCTGTGTGAGAGTCATGATCTAGAGGAACTGAAATTTGGAAGACAAAGAAGAGATGCAGTCTGAGAACAGCAGTGGCTGGGGTTGATGACAGAGAAGAGCAACAGATACGAGATGAGAGATGACAGAATGGCAAAAAATAATAGCAGTGATGGCATGGGAGAGCGGGGAGTGAGGGTAGGCAAGCATTGTGAATGCATATGTGAGCAGGTAATTAAACCAGTGCATCTTTTTATTCAGTTTCAGTTTGGATTCTGTGGCAAAAAACCCCCATTCTGGTTTGATACTGTTTTCAGCTTGGTAACATTTCAGATACTTCTGTAGGCTCAGCTCCTATTCAAGAAAAATATAATATTCAGACCTATTTATTGGTAGTTTTAGTTCAGCTTCTTGAAGGTTAAATTGATGTGATACTCCAAGAAGCTGGTGTTAGAGAAGGGTGGTGGTAATATAAATAGGGGAACAGAGGGAATAGAGGGAGAGGGCTAAAAATGGGAAGGAGAAGAGGAGGAGGCTGAGGTGACATCCTTGGGTGGAAGCAAATAGATAGGGTTAAAAAAGAAGGAAGATAAAGAAGACTTAAAAAAATTCTGTGAAGTTTTAAGATAAATAATATTTGGGAAAAATTCCATTCACAAAGAGTGCAAGGGATGTATGCACCTTTTATGCAGCCAAGCAAAATGCAAAACACTGGAGCTGAAAATCAAGTCTGAGAAAAAAGAAAAGCAACTCCTGGAAGAATTGTTAAATAGAAGAGCATAATAAAGCAAATGTCATCACAGGTAAAGTCACAAAGGTAAAAGTGACAGAGTTGCTAGTTCAAGCAAGCACAGGCTCTTATTTTTACATATTTTGTAATTTAATATAACCTAATGATGTCTCAAACTCAAAACAATTCACGTAATTCAAAGCTAATCCTTTGAAGACTGTAGGAATACAGTATATACATACATTCTCCAAAGCATTCATTTGGCAGGGAGCCTAGAAAACGCTGGTGTTCTGTGAATGCTCACATGTAGCAGTGTGCTGCCAAAATTTCAACAAGATGGTCTGTCACAAATTTGCCATTGAATTGATGGCACACCTAGTTGGCAGGAAGGATTGGTTGGGAAAAAGGAAATATTTTCAACAGAGAATTCTGAAAAAAATCCCAAACCCCTCAAACCCAACACCTTTAACTCAGATTTTCTCACAATTTAAGCAAGCAAACAAACAAAACCTTGAACTAAGAACTGAAGTGTTTGGGGATTTGCAGAAATTAATTTTATTTATGTTTCAAGTTTTTTATTATGTGAGTGTGAGTAGCTTTCTCCTGGTTCTCCTGAAACATGTGATGAAGGAAGGGTCTGATACCTTAAATCTGCAAACCAGATGAGATTTTGATGATTCAGATTTTTAACTTATATCTATTATGTTTATTTACTGTCTCGAAAATTTTTATTTAAAAGATCAAGCATTGAACTGAATTATGACCTCTGGTAAGTTTCGTGAGTCCTGCATACCCTGGCTGGGTGAGGGGTAAATTACAAAGGCAGGAGAGGGTTTTATGGGGTTAGATAGAAGCCTGCTCTTGGAGGGAAGGCAGAACAGCTGGCAAAGGAGTTGCTGTAAATTATTTTCCATTTTTAATCTATAGGATTGGATCATCTTCTGAGATATTTTGAGCCAGTGGCCAAGTTTGGCATGTCAGAAACCTTCATTAGACAAGATAGAGATTTATGAGGTCTGCTGGTTATTGACATGTATTCAGAAAAAAATACTATGTGTGGTTGATTTGATTGGGCTGTCATAGTGTAATGAAAGGTGCTTTTCCCCTACTGGTTTTAGAAAGGCAAGAAAAGTAGCTGTATTTCCTAATTCCCTCACTGTTTTTACTTCCTTAATTTGTCAAAAAATGTTTCATGATCAAGAGACACAAGCATGCCCTTGGTGCAAGGAAAATTCCTGTCAGTCATTTCTTCTGAAGAATAATAAGTAAATATCTGAATAACATCCTTGGGATGACCAGCAAGAGGATGGTCTGATGGATGCACCAGGAGCTGTGAGGTTGGCTCCAAAGACAGTGTTATGGAGGAGAGAGCTGGTGGACATCTCTCTCCAGTAAATCAGAGGCAGCAAGCTAGCAGCTGGAGTTTTGAAGTACTGATGACAGAGATCAGTTCAACCTCCAAACCAAAGTACTTTCACTTCTGAAAGGTAATGTAAATGCTTCAAGTAGGCTCTGTAGAGCTTAGTGGATTCAAGACTGAAAAGCTATTCCTATTTTCATGCTATAAATAATGTAGAATATTTAACAACGCCTTAATATTGATGTTGGTGGCATACTGGTAAGCAATACTTAGCAAGTCAATGAGAATAATGTCAGACAAAGAGGTAGAAATCTTTTATCATAGATATATAATAATATTTTGCTATCACCGTTGAGGTTTCTTGCTAGCCTCTAGAAGGCTAGTTATTTTCCATGATGATTTACTCAGGATTAGTGTCAAGTATTGTTATTGTCTTTTATCTCTACATACACTTATGCAAGTAGATGTGTTAATACAGCATTACATTGTATTGTTTAAAAATGTATAGAGATGCCATCTGGTCCAGCTGCTATGTGGGCCAGTAACTGTTGTATTGCTTTATTTATATCATTCTAGGACATGCTTGCTTTTAGAATTTGGGTCTAATCACATGTTTGAGAATTGAGAGGTTTAGCTGTCTAGAAAACGAATAGGATAGGATTCCTTGGATAGGAACTGAGTGGTGAAACTTGGAATGTTCATTTTCTGTGTTGATGTCCCATTCTGTTTAAGACCTTGGGCTTGAAAGCTTCCCCAGGTGTTCTGTGTTTATGTACGATTTTGACAATATTTTCTTCAATTTAGCTCTAACCTGATCAGCTTTTGCCTTGTAAGATTTTTGACTAGACTACCACAGTAAGAGAAATGTTGAATTCTTCTCTAATCCAAGCAAATATTTTTAGGATTGTATGCGCGCGTTCCAGAACTCTAAGTGTATACACATTTGCTCACATAACATACCTGACTGATTTGGTCACGTATAGATGCTTGGGGATGTATCCATCCTGACAGTCTACCCCTTCTTCCAGTGCAAAGGCAATGGGAGCCAAAGAGTAGCAGTTGAAAGAGGAAGCAAGGGAGTTGGGTCCTGTTTACTGCAAAGCTATTGAGCAGGGTCAAATCATTTAGTCCATTCCCCTTTTCAATTTCTGCCACCTGTTTAGCTAGAGTGAAAGGTGAGGCAACCATGTCCTGCCTTGTCGTTCTATATAGTGTATCACAAGAAGATCCCTGTCTCAGGTAGGGCCTCTGGGCATTATTGTATGCTAGATAATTAAACATACCTCATTTCTTTTTATAAATTTCATCCAAGAGAAGTTTGTGTTCAAGAATTTTGTTTTGAATTTAGGCTGTGAGTGGGGTAATAATTGCTTACAAGTACACTTTGATATTATTCCTGGAGAGGACAGGGGGTTATTTTGGTGACACAAAGCTCATTAAGATGTTTTATATGAGCTTTTTATGAACATCTAAAAGAAAGGGTGATTTGTAAAATAAATAGGGTACCTCAATTTTAAAGTAGGAGTTTTTGATATAAGGTCAGCTATGTTGCATGGGCAGGAATGTAGCTGAAACTCCAGTGACAGATGAGCTATCTCTGTCAACAAACCATCTTCATATGAAAACCTTCTCTAATCCAGAATAAAATAGAATTTGAACTTCAGAAAAGGCCATAGTCTTGCTGCGGTTGGTCAAAACTGTAAGAACAGAAAAAGTCTTTATTAGCAGATACAAGAACTCCTAACATCAGCAGCCTGTGATTGCTTTTATAGGGCAGTAGGGATCAAGTACTTTCTTTGAACAGTCACAATGGTGACCTGGGATAAACCAAACACTCTGTCATTTGGCTAAGGTGGTTTTTGCGTTAGTAGTTCTTCTGAGATCTGAAAGCCTGGACATACCCAAACATTGCAACATGTCCTGTGCAGGGCAGTCACCTGGAAAATTCGGACTGGCTGCTATGAAGAGGGTTACAGTCCTGCACAAGCATGGGTCAGAAGGGCTTTGCAGCAATTAAAATGCAAAAATTTTCATCCACGTATCATAGAAGGGAGCCAGTTATGTTGCACCATTACCTACCTACAGGTAGATGAAATCTTTCACATTTGGATTCTACTGAGTGAATTGGAACTTCTTTTTCAGTTTTGCACTGCTGTTGTTTTCTTTAATTTAACAATAAAATGTAAATTGTTCCTACTGTAAAGTGACTCCAACTCCAACTCCAACCTTTTGTCTAAAGCTGGTATAATAGAATCTCTCATTGTTGAAAAACAAATTAACTTATCTCAACTTATTCTGTGGGAGTAAAAATGTATTCTCCAGGCAGTTGATAGGCAACGCCCTAATTCAATGGGGCTGCAGAAGATGCTTATGGAAGAAGAATATATGGATCACATGTACCAAGTAGAAGACAAATTGACTCTGAACTAAGACTGATGGAATAGGCTTTCAGTTCAGGTTTTCTGAAGGATGTTTAGAATCAAACAGAGAAGACAAAAACTGACTTGTTCATTCTTCACCATTCCTGTCATGACATGCATGGTCAGTGGAAGGTAACGAGTGTTACTAACCTGCAGGTGAAGAGTCACTGAAGAAGACTTCCTCTGCAGATGTTCTGATTGTATGAAACAAAAAGCCAGGGTTGTATTCTGCCTTGGTAATGTGAACTGGATTCTTGTGGAAAATACAGTGCATGCAATCTTACACAGCCTCAGACTGGAGCAGGATACATTTCTGTGAATCTCACACTTCATGGGATGACATGACATCTTTGAATGAAGGAGAAAATAGAAAGGGCTGCAGCCCAGTGCAGAAACGAGACAGATCTAATCCTGGACAGCAGTATGTGTCTGACAATCTGCTAGAAATTGGTGAACAAAAATAAGAAACTAATTTTCATTCAACTGCAAATAATATCTGTAACTTCATTATGTAGCCCAGGTGGTGTTAGAGTCTTTAGTCCAGTCTGGTTTGGGTGTGGAGGTGGGAAGAGCAAGAGAAAGGAAAAAATTCCCACTTATCTAGCATCTGTTAAAACTTTGGAAATGCCTAACCAAGCATGTTGCCCTGAGATATTGTTGAGTGTGTAATAGCTAATGGAAACTTTATTTCACTGCTTTTAAAGTCTACAGATGTCATTGTTTCCAATTCAAACATGCACAGCAAAACTGCCAATGTCACACTCGGTTACTAGAGAGAAGAAGAGAGAAGTACCTTATTCTCAGCTAACATCCTCAGGCCTTTGTATTTCTCCTCATTTCAAGCACTTCACCTAGTGATGAAAGTGCCACTTACATCTGAATCAAAAAGTTGCAGAATAGTGATTTGGAAACCAATGAACTCAGACTTACTCAAGATGTTCATGCAACATTGGCCCTTCTTTCCCCATCCTTTAGGCTTTAGACTAATAGGAATGCTTGCATTTTCTAAAAGTAGATTTATTTTGGATAGGGATGGAAAGAGGAAATGACAATATTAGCAGACCTGTGGCTTGTTGGAGTGGAAAAAGTTCAGTGTTTTCTTAACTTATTTTGTTTTTTAAGAAACGATCCACTCTATAAATTGCATGGATTTTTAGTGGAGACCCAATTCTTATATTTTGCTTTTTATTTGTGCTTGACGAACATTCCCTTTAGTGTGATTAAGGAATGATTGGATTAATTTTGAATTGTGGTAAATGGCATGGCATTCTTTTCATGGAGTTTCTGGTTCTGCAATTACATTTCTGCAGCACTGTCTAGCAGTCATGAAAGATTAGTTGTGTTTTCTTCTTCTGCCACGCAGTTCTCTAATCTGTCTGGAACAAAAATAGATCAAGAAGTGCAGCTTTGTAGATTGTATCAAATACTTCTGTGTGTTGCTTTGTGACTGTTGGGTCATTCTTCGATACATAGGGCTGACATATATCTCTATAAGAATTATTTCCCGAAATATGTACTGTGTGCTGTCGCAGGGGTGTTCTCTTTCTTCCTTTTAAGTTCAAATTTCATAATTAGAAAAAGATGAACAATAGCATCCTCTCACAGAAGAATAAAGATGTACTCAACTCCCTTTCTATTGCCTTTGAAAGATGAATAAATGGGTATTTTCTGCAGCCCTGCTTAATCTTCTGTTCCTCTTCACACCTTGCTCCATTTTTGAGTATTTCAATAGGGATGCGTGAACAGCATAGATAAGTCAATTCTAGAAAGAACTTCAAAAGAAAAAGGATGAGGCTAGGCAGCCTGGAGAATTCCTTTGGAAAACAATATGCAGGTGTATTTGAGAGAAGGTATTGGTGGTGACCTTTGTTTTTTTTCTAATTTTATTTTGCTATAAGTTTATTTCCCCCGTGTATCTGCCTTCCCTCCTAGCTTCCCTGTTTTGTCCCTTTTTCTTGCCCTTCCCTTAAGGAGGATGTATGATACTTTAGGATTTTCATGCATCTGTGACAAAAGAAGTTGTTTCCCTTCCACATCACATCTATCCATTTTCAGAGGAGTACAAACGTGCACATCACTTACACAGTTGTTTCTGTTTGGGGGCAGGGGAGATTTAGCAGAGTGACTCTTGTTGCTGTTAATGGGATTTGTTCAGCTAAGTCTTCTGCAAGTCAAGCCTTTTCAAAAGAGACAATTTCTTCACAAGTACAGATAGGCCTGGTTAAAGATTCTTTTGATGAGATATAAGGCGAGATCTTAGAGCATATCTAACAATTAAAGAACATGAACAACTTCTCACCAGTTGAAAGTCTTAATCTCACCATTATAGCCATTCTTCCATTTGGCTAATTACTTCCTTCTGTGTAAAATTCTTCTTATAATTTCACTTAGAGGCATTTTTATGCCTATCTAAAATGAGTATGCCATGTTATTGCATGATTTTTAAAGCTGAGCTCCTCAATTATCTGAAAAAATATTTGCCAAGTAAATGTTTTTATGAAAATTGTCATTATCCATCAAGTGATTTACTCCATGAGTAGTATTTGCAGAGCTATGCAGCTGGTTGATTGCTACAAAAAGAAAAATGACTCTAATAAATTAGTTGAGAAAAAAGGTAAAAATTAATTAAGAAAACGCATATGTTGGATAATAGTTGTCCAGCTGCTCTTCGCAGGCTATCACCTTTCATTCTGGTGGATTTACATACTGGTAAAGCAATTCCTGTATAAATAGTTTTGAGTTTATCTTGTGATGTTCCATCCTTACTTGAAAAATGCTGTATAAATGGTCATTATTATGATTGTGAATCAAAACCTATTTTCATTTGGAGTAAAATACAATGGCATTTGAACTAGTAGGGCAGTGGGGCTGTAGACTGTGTCCTGCGGTCTGGTGTGTGCACTTTGAGATAAAGTCTAAGTTGTTCAGAGTCTGGGAGTAAGTGTATGGCCTTCTGGAGGCAACTGTTTGCTTCTTCTTTTTGCAAAGCCTCTAAGTCTTCCCAAAATTGGTGATAGTGCAAACATAAATAATTTCAAGTAATTTGGCAAGTTCAGTGAACAGTATTCCCAAACATTGCATCCCTGAAGACTTACATTTTTGATATTTTTGTTGCATTGGCTATAACATAAAACAGGTTATAAGAATTTCATTCATTTTGTCCTAAAATATACCATGTAACTTATCACCACTAAATATGGTAGTTTTCAAACAAAACAAGAGAAAGATTTTGCCTGAAGTCTTCAGTTGTTTTCCCAGTTACAGAGGAGTAGAAATTGCAATGTAACTGGACACTTTTATGTAAATTTAACCATATTATTACTTTTTTATTTAAAAAAATCAGATTCAAAGTATTCAGCACCTTCAGGACTCATCACAAATACCTCAGACACATAAGCTGAAAGAAGAAGAAATTTTAAATTGTTGAAATACACTGGATTTATTTAATACAGAGACAAGTGTTTCCTATTCTGTGATTTTGAATCTTCTCTTCCTTGAGTCTTTTGAGGGGAGCAACGAAATATTTGGGAAAACTTTTTTAACCTAAGTGGGGAAAGGGGAAAAAAAAGGTAAAAGTGAAAGAGAAAAGAACTAGTGGAGAGGATAAAAAAAAAGCACAATTTTCAGATCTTTTTCTTTTCTTAGAGGCTTGCTTGAAACAGTTGACCTGAAATGATGGTGAGGTGATTAAATTGAGAGATGCTGCAGACATTAATGTCTGTTTGTATTAAAGGGGAATGATTCAGAGACCTTACAAATATGCAGGTAATCAGAAGAGAAATGGCCGAATTTCAGGGTTGACAAATGCAAGATAGTTCACATTCAAAATACTTACAGATAGTGCTGGATTCGTGAGCATCACTTGGATAAAAGAGCAGGGAATCATCATAGACAGCCCAGTAACACATCTGCTTAGTGTGCTGTGATAGCTGGAGATGCAGGTAAAATATTGGAACAATACAGAGAAATGTAAAACTATTCTATATATCAGTGGAATGTTCTCAGCTAGGCTATTACATTCATTTATTGCCATTCCACGTGAGAAAGGTAACAGAAGAAGCTTAGACACATAGAATATAGGCAAAGCGAATTTATAACATCAAAAAAATAACAGAAAAGAGGAAAATATAAAAAGGTTTTTAAAGGAAGACAATCCTTGAAACTACACCTTGCAGTGACACTCTAGTTAAAAGAACCAATCAGCTGATCAGGCAGCTGGCAGGGGTTACAAACTGGAGTGTCTGAATGACTAAATGCTTTGCCAAATGTGAGTATGAGGAGTGTTACCAGTCCGCAGTATTGATGAAGCCTCTGTTTTTTCTTTTCAAAACTAAAACAAAACAACAAATAATAAAGGACCTCTACTGCAAATATAATTGTCTTGCTCTTTTTCCCTATGTGTTTTACAGGAAACAGTTCTCTTAAAACACTGTAGCATTCAGCATGCTGGAGGCTGGGGCACAACCGTAGCAAGATATACTCTTCCCCTTCAGACTGATGGAAACCTGATGAAGAACATTTTTCATAAGTGTACTATGAAAAAGTGCACTATCCCTCATCCCTTATGTGGAGATGTCAGAAAAATTAGGGGCTGAAATATCTTCCTGTGACAATAGAGGATAGTGAAATTTTCTTTCCCTCCACTTATCCTTGGACTTGATCCTGCTTCAACTGATTGCAGTATGTGCTTGCAGATGACTGAAATAGGAATAAATTCTATCTGTTGAATAAAACTTTTCCATCAATATGAAATTCTCTAATGACAGAAATTCACAGAATTATATGGGAGCTACACTAGCAGAAAATTTAACTCCGAATCAGTGAATTCATCAGCTTGTTGTTTGCACCTTTTTCTTTGCATAGTGAAGGGCTGAAAGATTTCTGTGTGTTATTTAGTGTTGCATTTGGTAACTCATTTTCTTTCTGTATGGAAATTAACTGTAGTGGTTTGTGTGTTTATTCATCTCACAGCTAACATGCTACCCTTAACATCTCCAACCTTTTATAAGGAAGACAGTATCTTCTCAAGCATTGAAATGTAATTCATGAGTAACACTAGTGTGCTGTTTTAAAAGTAAACTAGTGGCAGAAATGAACTCAACTCAAGAGAGATTACAAGTCAGAGTTACAAGTTACTAAAAAGATTACAATAAATACAATGATACAGAGAAAAACTGGTTTTAACCCACAAAGACAGATGTGTAAACCCAGCACCTTGGAACAGGAGCAGAACAGTGTTCGCTAGCGCCTGTGCTGAGTGACACGTGGTCCCCTGAGTGTAAAGTAAAAGGAAAGGAAACCTGTTGATGAGGATGATGGCTGCAGTCTGATCCAGAGCAGCATTTGCAATCCTGTTAAAGTTCTGGTCCTCCTCAGGATGTGATGAGTGATGCCAGAAGTCCCAAACCCTGAAGATTATATATGTTCAGGTTCAGATGGGAATGCCCAGTACCTCCCCCAGGGTGCGGAGTTTCACAGTGGGTGATTTAACTCTGTGAGTCATGGGATATTTTTGGAATCTTTGACAGTCTAGGTTGTTGCAGCTGCCTATTGTGCCAGTCCCTAATGGTCCATTAGCAGACATGACCCCTCAGGCTGTGTGTGAAGGTGCTAATGCCTTCCTGGAGGGGAGTTATCATGGCTGAGTCATTGCTGTAAAGACAGGAACACTTCCCTGTCTCACAAGGTTCTTTAACAGTCAGCTCATAGCCTGAGGTGTCAGGTGTGCCCTGGGCAGCTGCTGCAAATGATCCATTATTAACAGTTCATCAGAAATGACACAGAGGGTGTAGAATACACAGTTCTGGTTATACCAAGTGATAAGTGGTCCTGGCTCCTGAAACTAGGACAACTAGATACTCATACAAAATAGTTGATGTGTAGAATTTTCTGCCACCTTTATTCCTGCCTGGAGTTACAGACTCTTGTTGTAAGGGCCTGACATAACAGTGCACCTGGGCATATTTCAGAATTTCTAGCATGAAATACAAAGGTTCTGTATTTGAATGGTCTTCCAAAGATTAAAGTCTGGTGGTATGAAATCTTGTCTCCCCAAAATTAGTACATGTATTGAATAAATTCTACCAAGCAGCTATTCAAAATGTATTAGGACCAATCTTTTAGAGAGTAAATGTTTTCTGAAAGGTTTGAAAGTATTGTTCCCTTTCCCAATACTCACCCTTAGAATGTTCAACACCATCACATCCTAGTGAATGGTGTAAAATAAGACAGTTCAATTAAAAATAGAACAGACATGAAAAGAATGGGAAGAACTGGGATGTGAGACATGGATTTTTTTGTTTGTTTGAGATTTGTGGGTTTTTTTCTGTGTTTTGCATGTTTTGGTTTTAGAGATTTGTTTGGATGTTTTGTATGTATTTGTGAGTTGTTTGTTTCATTGTTTTCGGGTGGTTTAACTTGTTTGGGTTTTTTTACATTCCATTTTGAGCATATATTTGGCAAGACAAAATTAGTTTACCAAACACGAAGATAGAAGAACTGCTTGTGAACCAGCCATTCTAATATTGAACAGTTCTAAAAAATAAGTTTCTGGTAAATTATATCTTTTTATACACTCTGATTTTCTATGGCACAACTACAGAATCATTGTGTCTCTAGGCTACTGTTTTATCACTAGCACATTAGTCCTGCCAAATGTCTGCTGTATAATGTGCCATAGAAACTCTGATGAGAAAAAATACAGTGAGCACAACTTTTTGCATCCTTTTTCCAAGCTTTTGACCCTGGTATCCTACGATTTAGTTGAAATGATTCAAACATACAGGTAAAGAAAAACTGGAGTCTGAGCACCTCCTGAGGGCTGGCAGTGAGACACACAATCTTTCATTTTCTGTTAAAATCCAGCCTATTGTAGAATTTTTCTTATAAGCTGCTAAATAAGTAGTGATATATGGAAGGTACAAAACCCATTAAATGAGAGTGATGCATGTAATTTCCTTGAAAACTGCTGACCAAGCTTCTGGATGAGAAGAGAAGCCTTCTGCACCCTGCCTTCTGAGCCTTGCGGTGGCATGGTCAAGGAGAGGGTGATGAAGTCACCAGACAAGGGGATGAACCTCAGATGCCACTCTTTGGGCTTCATTTTTTTCTCTCAGTCATATAAAATGTATGATAGCAGTTATTTTGACCCATTTATATTTCCTTCTTACTGTAGTTAGGGAAGCTGCAGTAATGGCTGGGTAACTGTGTGCCACAGTGGGAATGCCACTGTATAGGTGGGATGCTCCCCAGGCTCTGGTCACATTGTGCAGTGCTGCCACTAGTGAAGAGAACAACTGGTACCCAACCTCAGACTCAGCCCAGTATATAAATGCTACAGGTGGACAAAGGGAGGTTCTGTTGGTTGTTTGCTGTGGTGATAAAAAGCCTTGAATTTGTTTTATACACACACACACACACACACACACACACACAGGCTCTTCAGTTAGCATGTGCTTGAGGAAACAGCTGCAGGGCTGTCAGGAGTCCCTTACAGCCAAGCTGAAAGATGGGTAGATGTTTTCTCTGTGTCTGGGGGGGCTTGCTCTCTTTTCTGAATCCTGCTAAATCTTCCTGTCTTATAAAGAACATTTTCCCTTGAGACCATAAAGATACTTCAGAAGAGAGCATTTTCCCCCCTCCTTTTCAACACAGTACATTTCACCAAGGATGAGGAATTTCCAAAGACCTTCTCTCTTTTTACATTCAAATTACCCAGCAGTTGAACTGTGCTGGCAATATAGCCAGTGTGGGTTTGCTTTCAGATAGAAAGTGTAGCTTTCCATCAAGAACATGTTGTTTATTTGTCAAGTAGAATTGCCCCTTCCTAGCCTACGGTTATGAGAAAATATTTTTTGTTTAAATGGGAGACAAATGAATAGTTTCCATAGTCCTTAACTCACAGAATCCTAGTTTAAAGTTTAGCTCAAACGTATAGACAAAGTGGTGTTTGCTGAATGCCCCTTGTTAAACATTGGCAGCTCATCACAAGTTCAGTAAGATGCCAGATGTCTCAGTGTAAAAACACAATCAGTCTGAGAACTATGGATAGTTTCCAGCATGAATTGTAAGATACTGAGATTATATTGTTGATATTGTTATTATTATTATTATTATTATTATTATTATTATTATTACTACTATAAGTTGGTTATGATTCCTTCTTTATTAAAGCATACCTTTAAAAATCAGAAATAAAGATACAGATAGAAGCCTGAAACTGAGGTTATCTTCCTCTGCTGGTATTTTCCCCTTTAAAACCAGCACACAGTGATTGTTAGATGCCTTCAGAAGTCATTGATGCACTTTGTGCTTCTGGGAAGTGGCATTCCCATTCATAACTGATCTGAAAGGCAGATCTGAATTCAGACCCTTGCTTTGTATGTTTTGCACAAGTACAGCTTCAGATTCCTCCTGCATGGGACAAATCATGTTTTGGTAAAACCAATCCTATAACACTCATTGTGGTTGATACCCACTGACCAGGACACTGGGTATTAACCCAAGGATGAAAAAAAGACAAAGTGCAGATGCACTATTGTTGATTTTTATTTTTTTTTT
>VXBX01007816.1:203975-296863 GCA_013400415.1 Scytalopus superciliaris
CCCCTTTCCTCCTTGTCTAACTATAGCATCCTCTATTAGCATCACAATGACACTAATGTTTTCCTTCTCCCAGTGTAGACCATTTTGTCAAGGTCCTTGTTTTCAATTAGTGTCAGGAACTGACACATGGGTGGGAATACTGCAGGCAGTGGAGGTAGCATCACAGATGCTGATTTTGGTATGGGGGAAGGGAGACCCAAGTTTAAATGGGGGAAAAAAGGCTCTAATGCTCCCAAGGACAAGGATGTTTGTTCCCATTCCCACATGACACTTATGCAAGTGGTCTCCTCTAAAGCCCTGCATGGAACAGTAAGGGTCATTCACACGACCCATTTAACAATCAGATCACAGAATCACAGAAACATTTAGGTTAGAAAAAACCTCAAAGATCATCAAGTCCAAGCTTTGACAGACCATCACTATGTCAAATAGACCACAGCATTAAGTGTCATGTCCAGTTGTTTCTTAAACACCTCCGGGGATTGTGACTCCGCCACCTCCCTGGGCAGTTTGTTCCAATGTTTAATAACTATGAAGAAATTCCCCCTGATGTCCAGCCTGAACCTCTCCAGCTCAGGTTGAGACTATGTCCTCTTGTCTTGCCTCTAATTGCTTGGGAGAAGAGGCCAATGTCCACCTGGCTACACCCTCCTTTCAGGTAGCTGTAGAGAGTGATAAGGTTGCCCTTGAGTTTCCTGTTCTCCAGGCTAAATGACAGCTCCCTTAGCTGTTCCTCATAGGACTTACCCTCTAGACCCTTCAGCAGCTTCACTGCTCTTCTCCGGATTTGCTCCAGCACCCCAATGTCTTTCTTGAACTGAGAGACCCAGAACTAGATGCAGTACTTGACCTGCAGCCTCACCAATGCCGAGTACAGAGGGAATAGCTAAATANTTTTTTGGTTCAGTTATTGCCTGTCAAGGTAGTTGTTACCAGTGTAAGCTTGAGCAATCTCAGGACTGACAGGTTTTTCAGAGATCAAGGTGATGTTATTCTACCACTGACTCTTTGATCCGGGTCTGATACTACTGAACTTCAGCCTGACTCAAGGGAATATGCAAACATTTTGCTGCTGAATCTGAGTGTGGTCAGGAAAACAGATCTTGCAAATTGGTGTATGCATCTAACTATATCTGCACTGAGAATATAAAAGAGTATATATGATCTAAAAGATAAACTTGGGGAATTTTGAATAGTAGAAATGCTATAAAATGGCACACAAAATTGGGAAATACTTTGAAGTGGGCTGACAGAAACTACATAATGCTTCAGGTCTGGCTGGGTTCCTCTGGATAAAATTCTTTTGTCTCATATTTACAGAACTCAGATTTGAAGAATAATAATAATCAATAATTTATTGCAGTTTTTATTTTTCATATTCTTCTTAGTGGATATTACCTTTTTGGTTGCAGACCAGGTAAGAGAACTAACATTTTGGATACTGACTAGTTAAGCCATTCTGTGTGTGAATGTGCTTGTTCTATTAATGTGGCTACAGTGAGCAGAGTCAAACACCTGCACCTTTAAGAGACCTACTAGTTTTCATTTGGAGAAGGAAAAGGGACTCTGGTAATGACATTAATGTGATTTTCACTGAATTTTTTTACACTTATTTTAAATTCTCTATGTCTGATTTTTGAGAGAGGTTCCACATTATGCAGCAAAGCGTATGAAAACTGAGCACAGGAAGTTCGTTGGCATTACTGTTGTCTACCCATACCTCAAAACGTTATGTTTTTTTCCTAGTTCCAATATTTTCAGACCTATCTTTGGAAAAGTCTCAGATGCTTTTGTGTGGTGCAATGGTCACACCCAGTGGCCAGTTGGGTTAATCACATATGTGTATTCCCTAAGGATATCTGAGGCAGATTGTTCCAGGAATTTCTTCTTATGTACTATGACATCTTGGAATCTAACTCGATAGCAGGGAAAAAATGTATGTCCACCTTCACCTCAAGGTTCACTCCCAAATGACCTTGGCTGATCAAAAAGAAGGTCCAGACCATTCAAGAAATGAATAGCAAAGAGATGATGAATCCCCCATGGAGACATTCTTAAAATTAGGACCTTTGACTATAATGAGCTGGTGTTTTAAAATAATGATTCAAGGACAGGCTGAAATGAGAAAACCTGTACTTTTCCTTAGTTTAAATTCAGCTTTCTTTTAACTGTGGAGAGCCTGAAACATTTGCCTGATTCTTCTTTTAGGGCATTATCAAGGTAATTTGAAAAATAAAGATAATTTTTCTTTCCCATAAATGAAAAATATATGGAAGTAACATGGATAAATCAAAAGANGCTTTGACAGACCATCACTATGTCAAATAGACCACAGCATTAAGTGTCATGTCCAGTTGTTTCTTAAACACCTCCGGGGATTGTGACTCCGCCACCTCCCTGGGCAGTTTGTTCCAATGTTTAATAACTATGAAGAAATTCCCCCTGATGTCCAGCCTGAACCTCTCCAGCTCAGGTTGAGACTATGTCCTCTTGTCTTGCCTCTAATTGCTTGGGAGAAGAGGCCAATGTCCACCTGGCTACACCCTCCTTTCAGGTAGCTGTAGAGAGTGATAAGGTTGCCCTTGAGTTTCCTGTTCTCCAGGCTAAATGACAGCTCCCTTAGCTGTTCCTCATAGGACTTACCCTCTAGACCCTTCAGCAGCTTCACTGCTCTTCTCCGGATTTGCTCCAGCACCCCAATGTCTTTCTTGAACTGAGAGACCCAGAACTAGATGCAGTACTTGACCTGCAGCCTCACCAATGCCGAGTACAGAGGGAATAGCTAAATATTTGTTTAAACAAATTTAAATAGCTAAATCTTCATTACTTATTTTTGTCAGTCTTGCTCCAAATGTTTTAAAACATTGCCTCAAAGCCAAAATGAGCAGGATTTTTTCAGCTTCTTACCATACCCTCACCTTCTTTAGAACAGACAATACCTGTTAATTTCTACACATTTCTCTTCTTTTATCTACAACAGATGGTACTTAATTCTGCTTTTTTTTTTTTTTTTTCCACCAGGAACTGGAAAAGTTGCTCCCTTCTGGTATGAAAAGTTCTGATCCATCTTCAACCTTGTTAACTGGGTGCTGGCACCTGCAGGAAGTGNATGAAAAGTTCTGATCCATCTTCAACATTGTTAACTGGGTGCTGGCACCTGCAGGAGGTGTACCAAGGCCTTTATGATCACTTTCTACTGAGAAGCTTCTATACATTTCCTGGTCAAGATGCAGACTTTGGGCCCTGGGATTGAATATACTGACAGTACTCTTGCTTTACTTACTTTTCCCTCACACACATATAGTCCATGGTTTGCCAAGGGCTTCCTAAACCATGTATTAGACAAAATGGAGAAATAATTCATAACAGGTTTTTAAAAATAACTTTGAATTTCGTTTTCTTGGTGAAATTTCCTTTTTGTGCTTAGATCACTGAAAAAAATCCTAGCATGTGACACTGTGGACATTCAGAGAATGACGCCACAAGTTCTTATTTTAACAGAGACAGTAAATCTGGAAACAACGTAGGATGAATTCTTGGATCTCTGCAGTGGGTTGAGAAGTTTTCTGTCAGGAATCTCCCCTAAAAACCCATGCCCTAAAATATCACAGCTATTTCTGTACTGGGTTTTCTTGCACTCCACAGCCTGGAGATATTCAGTGCAGAAGTTGTGCTCACTTTTCGTTTTTGCTTTGCAGGTCACATTTAAATGAAGCTTCCACATGGGATCAAGCTTGACAGAAAAGAACATTTATACTTTAAGAAAAAGAGTTGGCCTGCTTTTTGTATCAGTTCCCCTGTTGGTTCTTTCAAGATGCAGGTGATGTAAAGGGACTCTGTCAGGTCCAGTTTGGCCCCAAATTCAGATTACATTCAAGAGTCAACAAAACATTTAGGACAAAACCCCCCTAAAGTTAGTGGAAGTTTTTGTTATTTAATAAAAATAAAATAACTGAAGTCAAAATACTATTTTGTGCTGCAAAATAGTGCTGGTGCATGGGAATCATATAGGAAAATTTTGTATAAACAAAATGAAACTCTTGATGTGTCTTCTCTGACTACATTGACAGAAGCTAAAACATGTTTCCCTACTTTTACTGTATTGATATAATCCCATTTCAACTCCAGTTGATACGTAGTCTATTTATGTGAAGTTCCAACTGTTATTTAATGTTTAATAAGCAATGGATAAATATGAAATTATTTGTGAAGTTCTTGCTAGCTTCAATGACCTCATGTAGGAGTAAATAAATATAAAAAGGAGTAAATAGAAGAGATGCCTGTATATGTTGCCCTGTTCGATAAAATCTCCTGTGCTTTATGTTCCCAAAATAGATATGATGTGTTCTTTTGAATAGGACTGACCCATTCCTACTGCAAGCAGGAAATCAGATTTAGTGGAAAAATATCCAGTTACCCAGGTCCCCATGCTTTGTGGTGCAGATGAAAAGAGGAGTCCCTCTGAACTGCCATTGTTTTCAGCCGTGACAAGGTTCAGCAAGTGAGGAAGGAATGAGTAATTCCCAGCACTTCATCTGCTCTCAGAGGAGCATGTTTGCTGCACATACTATTACATCTGGGGTCAGGTCATGGAGATGTGCATGTCCCCACTTTCAGTCTCTTCTCCCTGTGCCCACCCCAAAATAATTCTTCCTTTTAGGGAGGAGAAACTGGATCAAAAGTCCTACAGCGAACAGTATTTGCCTCATGTTTTCCCAGGACTGACAGTGAGCACAAGGAATTGCTGTCTATGCAGAGATTCCCCACCACAGAGTTTCTGCATGTGCAGTGACAGGATTGATGCTGTTGTGGTCTGTGAAGCTGAAGGNCTTACCATACCCTCACCTTCTTTAGAACAGACAATACCTGTTAATTTCTACACATTTCTCTTCTTTTATCTACAACAGATGGTACTTAATTCTTCTTTTTTTTTTTTTTTTTTTCCACCAGGAACTGGAAAAGTTGCTCCCTTCTGGTATGAAAAGTTCTGATCCATCTTCAACATTGTTAACTGGGTGCTGGCACCTGCAGGAAGTGTACCAAGGCCTTTATGATCACTTTCTACTGAGAAGCTTCTATACATTTCCTGGTCAAGATGCAGACTTTGGGCCCTGGGATTGAATATACTGACAGTACTCTTGCTTTACTTACTTTTCCCTCACACACATATAGTCCATGGTTTGCCAAGGGCTTCCTAAACCATGTATTAGACAAAATGGAGAAATAATTCATAACAGGTTTTTAAAAATAACTTTGAATTTCGTTTTCTTGGTGAAATTTCCTTTTTGTGCTTAGATCACTGAAAAAAATCCTAGCATGTGACACTGTGGACATTCAGAGAATGACGCCACAAGTTCTTATTTTAACAGAGACAGTAAATCTGGAAACAACGTAGGATGAATTCTTGGATCTCTGCAGTGGGTTGAGAAGTTTTCTGTCAGGAATCTCCCCTAAAAACCCATGCCCTAAAATATCACAGCTATTTCTGTACTGGGTTTTCTTGCACTCCACAGCCTGGAGATATTCAGTGCAGAAGTTGTGCTCACTTTTCGTTTTTGCTTTGCAGGTCACATTTAAATGAAGCTTCCACATGGGATCAAGCTTGACAGAAAAGAACATTTATACTTTAAGAAAAAGAGTTGGCCTGCTTTTTGTATCAGTTCCCCTGTTGGTTCTTTCAAGATGCAGGTGATGTAAAGGGACTCTGTCAGGTCCAGTTTGGCCCCAAATTCAGATTACATTCAAGAGTCAACAAAACATTTAGGACAAAACCCCCCTAAAGTTAGTGGAAGTTTTTGTTATTTAGTAAAAATAAAATAACTGAAGTCAAAATACTATTTTGTGCTGCAAAATAGTGCTGGTGCATGGGAATCATATAGGAAAATTTTGTATAAACAAAATGAAACTCTTGATGTGTCTTCTCTGACTACATTGACAGAAGCTAAAACATGTTTCCCTACTTTTACTGTATTGATATAATCCCATTTCAACTCCAGTTGATACGTAGTCTATTTATGTGAAGTTCCAACTGTTATTTAATGTTTAATAAGCAATGGATAAATATGAAATTATTTGTGAAGTTCTTGCTAGCTTCAATGACCTCATGTAGGAGTAAATAAATATAAAAAGGAGTAAATAGAAGAGATGCCTGTATATGTTGCCCTGTTCGATAAAATCTCCTGTGCTTTATGTTCCCAAAATAGATATGATGTGTTCTTTTGAATAGGACTGACCCATTCCTACTGCAAGCAGGAAATCAGATTTAGTGGAAAAATATCCAGTTACCCAGGTCCCCATGCTTTGTGGTGCAGATGAAAAGAGGAGTCCCTCTGAACTGCCATTGTTTTCAGCCGTGACAAGGTTCAGCAAGTGAGGAAGGAATGAGTAATTCCCAGCACTTCATCTGCTCTCAGAGGAGCATGTTTGCTGCACATACTATTACATCTGGGGTCAGGTCATGGAGATGTGCATGTCCCCACTTTCAGTCTCTTCTCCCTGTGCCCACCCCAAAATAATTCTTCCTTTTAGGGAGGAGAAACTGGATCAAAAGTCCTACAGCGAACAGTATTTGCCTCATGTTTTCCCAGGACTGACAGTGAGCACAAGGAATTGCTGTCTATGCAGAGATTCCCCACCACAGAGTTTCTGCATGTGCAGTGACAGGATTGATGCTGTTGTGGTCTGTGAAGCTGAAGGTCTACCAATAATGAGAGTGTATTACTTCTGCTGAGAACACAGCCATCGTGATTGCAGGGGGGATTAAAATCCTGTCAGGTCTGAATCCAAAATGAGGTCAGTAGGAGATTTCTGAGGCATACCCTTCGATCCAGGCTTCAAGGTCTGTCGAAGGTGCATTCAGGTGTGCCAGGGTTTGATGCACTCTGGTGCCTCCCAAAGTAGTTATGCCATCACCAAGGAAGGACCACTGAGATGATATTAAATATCCCATCTGGAAGCAGTCTTGCCACCTCATCCCCAAAGTTATACAGAGTGCAGAGAATGCAGCACAAGGGTTGTAGCAGGCTATAAGAACAAAAGACCTTTACACAAGCATCCAGTGTCAATCTTAAATATCACTGTGAAAGCCTGGGCAATTTACTTTAGTTCTGTCTATCACTCAGACCAGGCTCATCTTTTTTGTGCTAGGGGCATGACAGTGCATCACTGGCATTAATGGTGTCAAACGTGATGTGATGCATAAGCATGATTGCACGAAATAATTAAATGGTAACTTCCTGAACTCATTTAGATTTTTCCTATGCAATACATTAGTAAATAGATGTTGCACTTACTGCATGACCCTTCAACTGAGGATCCAAACCAGACCAAGCGACCTTCCCCGCACAAACAGTAATTAAGTCACGCAATGCTTCGGTGCAATTTGTTACACAGCAGCTTCTCTTAGTTGGATCAGGTTTCTTCCCATCACTTTGAATGCAAAAAGCAGTTGATCATTTCATCCATGTGACTACAAGGGTGACTGTCACAGCTTGCAAAGCATATGGTAGTTCTTGCAATATCAATAATAATCTCTAAGTAATGCAACTTTGGGTTGTAGTCATCTTTTATTATCACTCCAGTCTTCCAGTAGCTTCCTCCTGTCTCTTTCTTTTAAAATTTTTGTCTTTCATTATTAAATGAAACCTCCTCTACCCAGTGATTACATTATCAAGGATTACCTGCTGAAAGGGATCAAAACTGATCAAAATAAAGGCTGTGTTATTCTGAATAAATTTTACTTATTTTGAGAGGCTTAATCAAATTAATTAGAGGATGAAATTAAACAATAAGCAAGTAATGCTGTAGGCATTTTGCAGCTGGGGACACTGAAATTTAAAAAGGAGAAAGGGACTTGCCACAGAACTGCTGTGCAGACAAAAACAGAACTGAATTTTCTCCTTGAAGGCTAAGTGCATCCCATACAGATTCTAAGTGGAGTGGAGCTTATAAAGTGTTTATGTAAAACCTGTGGATGGCAATGAAATACTTTTTGGTCATCGTTTTAAAGTTAAATTCTATTACATAAGGAATAAAATCCAATGTAACTATAGAAGGCAATTTTGCTTTAGACATATTCAAAGTATTCCATTCCTACCCTGAAATGAATTCAAGATTGGGCATATTCACAGCATTCCTTACAATTTCTGTAAGATTTATTTGCATCGTTCTTTGTTCTAAATGAGATGCCTTGCACACTCTGCCTGTTATGGGATATTGATAAGATCTGTTTACTAATCTGAGAGCAACATCAAATGGCTCCATAGAACATGACAGATTTGAATGGCTGTCATGTTAAGTCAGGTGGCAGAGTGAGTGACTGGTCAGCTAATGGAAATAACGTGGGTTTACAGGCAAAATGGAACGGGACAGCAGCAAATGTGGGGAACTAGCTACTTATAATGCATATTATTTTGGGAATAAAACAGTGAGCCTAAAGGTACAGAAATCATTGAAATGTATTCATGTTTTTGTTCAGTGACTCAGAAACCCAGTTTCTGAGTAAAGCAATTCTTTGACTTGCGGAAGGAAGGGATAGAGTGCTGCCATATTTAGTTAGCAAAGCCCATTCCATTTGTTTTCTGGACAGGTGAGTGTCATGGCCTTGTGTCTGGTTGTTCATTGCTGATAGAGATGTGGGCCTTGTGTTCTGACTGTAGTCAGAGCACTTTCACCATGAAAGAATGAGATTAAAACCATCTCCAAGGGAGTTGCTTCTCTGGTCTGCTGTCAGGTGTGTCCAGCAACACAAATCTCTCACTCCTAGGGCAGTTCAAGCACAACATGATGGCACAGTGGATGCTTTGCAAGGGAAATTAGAGTTTTCTTAGGGGTGGTGAAAGCAAAGGGTTGCTCATTCTGCCTAATCACGAAGAATGTCCCTGTGAACCTGCAAAAGATGAGCCTGAGGGCAGCCCACATTCTCCTTCGTAAAGGATGGGGAGGGATCCTTTATCTTTGTATGATCTTTCAGACTACAGGCAGGATAAAAATGGGTAAAACTGCACTTCTGGCTAAAATAATTTTAAAAGGAGTCTGATTCTGCCTGGTTCTTGTGTGGGTACAAATGAAGAGGGAAGACATAATGTGCTTTCTCTGTGCTCTTCCCACAGAATTAGACATATTACAACACTTTTAGGTATCTCAAAGTCAGCTCAGATCTGAAAGGTATCCTGAGCTTCTTTTATAGTCAATGGGAAGAAATTAGAGGGTGCTTTTCTCCTTTAGATGAAGCATATAATCTTAACAGGTGGTCTAAGATGGGCAAAACAAATCACCCTGTGAAGTTGAGTCCTTCTTGCCATTGTATAAAGACTAGAGTGACTCAAACTTTTAAGAACAAAAGTTAGATGAAATATAGACCAGGAATAAGGACCAGCTCTTGCCCTGTTTCATTATTCTGGAAGGTGGAGGTCTCCAGAAGGGCTCAGTTTAATGGACTAATCTTTTGTAACCTATACTGTGTTTTTGTTGATAGGTATCTGGTCCACAGTCCAAGGGATATATCTTCCCTGTTGATAGGTAAGGTGAGACATAGGTCAACAAAGTAAAGTACAAGCACAAATTTGTTTCAATGAAAAACAGACTCGGTGAGTCTGAGCCCAATGGTCGTGCAGCCACAAATCCAGCTCTTGGCCATTATGAAATTTTTCTAGTAATATCAGAATGATTTATAAAGATAAACTAAGTTAGAAGACCTTCCTCATGTAGCTGAGGAGAGATAACACAGATGAATTCACAGAGCCCCATAATATTTTCCTACCTAGAAAAGACACATTTCTTAGTTCAACTTTAAAAATAGGTACTAAGATACCCATCTTTCTTTTTTCCCCCTTGCTATTGTTCACTCGTGAATATGTAACACAGCATAACATTCTCAAACGATAATCTGCTCAACATTATCTAATTGCATCTGTCATTTTACTCTGCAATAAAATACTTCTGGGGAAAAAGAAATATGGAACTTAGCACTTGAGCTACTTTTTAAAAAATTGCTTCTGATTTTAAACGTGTAGCAATGACATTTACCTGCTAAAATTTAAAAAGCAAAAACAATCTGCATGTTATCAAGCTCATATGTAGTTATCATCTACAGCTCATGTGCAACAGTGTAGGTATACTTTATTCAAGTGATTCTTAGGGCAGAGGCTCTTGTATGAGAATTGAATTGAAGTTTGTATCTCTATTTTTATTATATGCTTTAATCAGCCTATGGACTGCCTGTTTGATATTGTTTGATTATTGTTCCTCTGAATGTGCTAATTGCACTTTGGCTGTATAACTTGTAAATGGGAGGGGCGCCAACATATTTTCTAAGAAACATCTTTGTGCTATCCATGCCAGCTTCCCAGAAAATACATCCAAGATGGTTATTGATCCTTTTTCTTGTGCTTTTACAGCTTAATCTCCCTTTGTCCCTCCCTCCCCCTTTTTTTTTCTGATTCTCAAATTGATACTCTGTAAAAGTGATTTCCTTCATCAGATCCCACACCGTGTGCTGACTTTTTGCAGCCTTCCATGTCACTCGCAGTCTCTATTTTCTCACCTTTCTTCTCTCTGTTCCTCCCTTTTAGTATATCTCCTTCCTGCTGCCACTGAATGAGGATAGGAAAAGTCTATTATTGCTGCTTGATGGTTGGCATTCTCAGTTGCACAGAAAGTATTAGGCATGAATTTGTTACTGCCTTCAAAAACCATGGGAGCCTCTACACAGACTTGTCTCCTAAAATTCAAGTACAAAGACAGTCTTGCCTTCTATGTGCTTACATAAAAAGGAAACAGTGGGGATTAATTACTTTAGACAGCTAAATAAATATTTATTTCTCCATAATAGTCTTCAAAAATATCTGTCACTGTTTCACTGCCTAACAATGGCTGGTAGCGACAAGTGGGATCTTTTTCAATGGAAGTTGCTTTTTAATGAGTGTTTTTCGAGTAGGAGGTTTAATCTGATGCTGCTTTTGGAGCAATGCCTGGCCTATCCCAGTACAAACTCCCTCTGGTTAACAAAAGCCTGCATTTTTAAACTGATCTAGCTCAGCTGATGCTAGTTGATTCTTTTATTTAACTCAGGCTTGTTTATGAGTCAATTAGCATTTAAACTGAGGTCCCAGCCTTCATATAAATTCCCAGCCACCTAAACTAAAGAAAACAGTCCTTTCTCCTGCTTTTAGGGCCACTAAACACCTATACAATATTCTACTGTAGCATTTTTAGGTTGCCCAGGGCTTAGGGAATTCATCTAGTGATTTTGACTGAGATTTGTACTATCCTTGAAGTAGATGCCTGCATTTCCACTTCTTTCTATGTCCTGGCTACCTTCCTTGGGAGAAAGCTCCTACTGGAAGTAGTGGGGCAGGTGGTTAGGTGAGACAAAGTACACTTAAATGGCCTGAAAATGCTGAAATAAACCCCTTCTAAGATTCCTCTCCTCTATTTTCTGTGTTTAGTAGTAAATTCCTTTTTAATTTTGCTTGTGATCTCTGCCACACTTGGAGCATGAGATGTTTTGCAGGTTTTAGGTCCACAAAATGGATCTGTGGCCCACAAATTGGAGCCATTACCTTTGACGTTCACGGGCTCATGTTCTCCTATGTCTTTCTGCATTAAAGAAAATGTTGTTAATTTTAGGAAATGAGCTTTCAAGCAGAAACTGTTAAATTCTGGACCTCGGGCCATAGGTAAAGTGCATGAATTGTTCTGTTTATTTTCCAGTGGCTATGGTGAAGTTCTTCAGGGTGCAGCAAGCACTGTCCTGGCTCTTGTCAGGTGCCAAGGTCCTCACACATACCTAGAGGATCATGGTGACACTGACATGTGGAAGGATGTTCCTGTCCTAGACACTATCCCAGATTTTGACATGGGGGCTAAATTTTGCATTGATTGCTTCACTGGTGAGACAGAGACCTGAACTGTGGCCTGCTAGTCTTGAAGTTTGAGTGGTGTCTAGGTAGGGCCTTCCTACTCCTTCCTTCACAGTGTGTGGAGACAGCACACATAGAGGGAAATGTTTCTGCTCCCAAATTCTCCTAACCTTCATTTAACTCTTTTCATTCCATCTCTTGGCTGCATTTCCCTTCTCCCATGCCTGGACTATGTGTTAACTGTTCTGGAGTGCCTCAAACTCCGTATTGACCAGCTGGTGATTATCTCACTGTATGCAACATTGGTGCAACTGTGCACTGTGTGCAGTCTGGACCCCACAAGTTAAGAAGAATGTGAAGGTCTTTGAATGCTGGTGAACAGCCTGGAAGGAATGTCCCATGAGAAGCAGCTGAGGACTTTGAGTTCGTCTAGTTTGGAGAGGAGGATGAGGGTCAACCTCATTGTTCTCTCCAGCTTCCTGAGGAGGGGAAATGGAGAGGGAGGTGCTGAGCTCTTCTTCCTGGGATTCAGTGATGAGTGGGACTGGTTCAAAGCTGTGCCTGGGATGGTTTAGACTGAACATTAGGAAGCATTTCTTTACCGAAAGGGTGATCAAACACTGGAACAGGTTTCTTAGAGAGATGGTTGATGCCCCAAGACTCCCAGTATTTAAGAGGTGTTTGGACAATGTCCTTAATAACATGCTTTAACTTTTGGTCAGCCCTGAAGTAGTTTGGCAGTTGGACTAGGTGATTGTTGTAGGTCAATTCCAATTGAAATAATCTGTTCTAAAGACCTCAAGCACCTGTTCATGCATAGTGTCTCTAACTATACCTTCTGAGCCCTACCCTTCATCTCCCTCCAGTGCTCATCTAATTTATTTCGTTGCCCCACTAAACTGATTTGACTTGGTGCTACTACAGAAGATCTAATGTTTCTCATTCTCCCTCCTTCCTTCTGCTGTTACCTAGCAGTCAGACATTGGAAAAGTATGCAGGCAGTAGTGCTTCATTTCCTGAAGATGCCTAGGTCATGGTCCTGGCATGGAGATGGTGAAAATGGAAGTAACAACAGGAAACAAATCACAAAAGTGCCCAGATGACTAGTCTTTCCCATACAGCTGCATGATGGACAATATAGATGTCTTTCTGGGTCTGGTCATTCAAGTGCAGCTGCCTGCTGAGCAAAGATGCCTCTCAAGCTTTTGAAGTTCTGTGAGAGGAGAAAGGAGCAGATGAAACATCTGAAACAGTACTGTGCAGCTATTTCAGTCAGATGAATCACACCTTTGAACAAGACCTGAAAAATGTGTGAGACTTTTTAAATGGTGGTAAGAAAATTATTGATTTGGTGTGTGGTTAATTAAACAGCAGCTGGTACTTTTTGCTGTCTTAGAGGATTAATAAAAAGGAAGCTTTGATGATTCTGAAATATTGGGCTGTAATCAGAGAGCTTAAACTAAACAAAAATGGTTTATGATATTTTACAGTGATCCAGAACTAAACTTCTGTCTTTCTTATGAGGTCATGAGAAGTGTGAGTGGTGACCACCAGCCGTAGACAGAGAACACAGACTGGTCTTTCAATAGATAATGTGCCACCTTGTACTTCTTGCCTGTCTTTCATAAATCTTTCAAACATCTTCCTTTGAATTAACAGTAGAAATCTGAAGGTACTTCATCAGATGTTGGCAGTGGTCCTGATTTCAGAGGAAGCTGGACTCAATGACCTTCAGAGGTCCCTTCCAACCACCTCTTAAAAAGTCAGTCAACATTTAATGCCTTGGATTCAGATCACTGCAAGCATTTAAGGCCCAGCTTGTGTTTGTTGGGACAACAAAGAACATCTTAGGCCATGGATAACACTGAGATGTTAAACTTCTTCAAGAATCATTTGGTGCAAGTTTCTCATGCATTAGTGGGAGGAAGAGACACATATTTGAAAGCTGCATAAAAGGTATGGTGGGGAGAGAGACCGTAGTTCATATCACCAGAAACAGCAGCTGTTCTGCAGTAGTGTCCAGGCACCTCCTACTTGTGGCAGAGAGACTAGTTCAGAAAGGGAAGGTTCTTTAGCTTGTCCTGGGCTCTCACAACAATGCCCTGTCTTCCTAGGGTCATGTCCTCCTGGGACAGGGGTAGAAGAGAGAGAGGGAGCATGAGGGACACATAATTGTGAGCTGGGAAACAGAGATGGGTGGCATGGGAAAATGAGAGAAAAAGGGTCTCAAAGCCAAGTCAAGTGGAGTCTAGGGCACGGGGCAAACTGCTGTGTGGAAAGGGAGAATAGGGGTGCATCCCCTTGTCCTTGTCCTATGTGGGGAAGGCATGAACATGTTACAGAATGGGGCACAACAGAAATATATGGATCTGAGAGAGGACTCATGAGGAGGAGGTGCTCCTTGAAGCAGAGAGAGGGCTGAGAGACCATAGGGGAACTTGTATGATGCATGATGAGCAGTGCCTCTTGCACTCAGACCTGCGGAAGCAGCAAAGTGTGCAAACCACAGGGTGCTCAAAAGAAGGCTGGATGAGCATGTGTGGGAGTGGTGCAGCCTGACACCTTCTCCAGTTTTGGGTAAGGGGCAGGGAGAGGAGAAAAATAGATCTAATTCAAGAGTCACTTGTCTTCTTCTCCCTTCCTCCCTTCTTTATGTTTATTTGTATAGTTAAGTGCTTCATAGGTGGTTTGATATATTAATTTTATGTATGCCAAGGTAACTCCATCCCTGATTGAACTCCACTGAATCTAGATCATTATTAGAAAATTGCTTTATAAATAAGCCTGGACTGAGACACATTTTCTATGTTAAATACAAAGAATTGTGCTTCTAAGCTGCTGCATGTTTTCTTGAAACATAAATGCAGGCAGCAGGCACATCATTGTTAAACTAATTAAAGTTTAAAGAGAGACCTTTCTACATAGTAGTCTAGGTAATTTGTTGTCACAGGATCGTAATTCATTAAATATGTTTTCTATTGTTAGTTAAATTAATAATAAGCAAAACTGAGCATATGGAATATGTCAGCTGATTGAGTCAAGATGGAAGGAAACATCTTTACTGAGTCTTTAAGTTGTGCTTTCTTCTACAGAGTTTCTTTTCTGGATAAATGGCTAGAAGGTTGCAGTGTAAATAAACTTTGCCTGCAGATATCCTCTTGTGCTGAGTTGTGGTACTTTCCTTCCATTTTACAAAACCACTGGAAAACAATGTTAAAGCAACTACTTCTTAATGGGAATTCAGACCTCTGTATTTGAGAGATGATGTAAATAGGGTAAAGGTTGATCATGTCTGGTAAAATGTCATGTAAGTTATGACAGTTTGATTTAAAATAGATGTGTGAAATGAGTCACCCCAGGACACCATAGCTGCTTTCATCTCTGCATATCTGCCCCATTCCTCTTGCAGGGATGGCTCAGCTGCTACAGCAGCATCAGCTGGACTTCTGCACATTAAAACACAGTATTTAGAGAAAAAACAAATTAGATGCCAGCTGTGCTGCTCCACTTCAGATACTGCTTCATGAGCACAGAAGTCACCTATGTTCTGGCAGCAAAAATAGTGAAGACAGAGGCAGGGCAGATGGCTGAAGGCAGAAGATACAGTGTAGTAGCAGGATTAGGCACCCCCACAGCTGAATCAGAGTTGTCAGGCCAGTGTGACATTCTTGAGCTCTAAATTCAGTTCTGGCAGTAGTTTATTGGTTGTCTCATTGCCTGTGTCAGCCTGCTGCACAGGGGAGATGCCACTTGGTGCACTCTATCTTCTCATTCTTCTAGGAACTAGGTGGGCCTCTGCCCTGGGACTGGAAGAAAATGGAAATGATCATCCTGTGAGTACAGAGTTTTCAAAGTGCCTTGT
Source organism: Scytalopus superciliaris (assembly GCA_013400415.1). Classification (NCBI taxonomy): domain Eukaryota; kingdom Metazoa; phylum Chordata; class Aves; order Passeriformes; family Rhinocryptidae; genus Scytalopus; species Scytalopus superciliaris. The sequence continues at coordinate 219,699 of VXBX01007816.1, forward strand.
ATTGCTACAGAAAGTCAAATCTTCAATGAAAAGCCATCTCATAGGTACTGGGTACCAGCACTACAGAAAGCACTGGTATGGCATGGATTTGGAGAAAGTTGAAGTTCCAGAGTTTTCTTGTATTTGTATTTCACATCTGGCCAACATATTGCCTTCTCCTTGGCATGAAGGGTTTTCTGGATTCCTTCACAGATTTTTGAGTTTGAATATCTGGCTGTAACATGTAAGAGGACTTCCAGAGTCCAAATGCTCTTGGTTCTAGCAGGGTTAGGCTTATGATTTCCCTTTGGCTGAATGAAGATAGTTGTATTCTTCTGAACATTTGCTTAATAAGGGAACTCTCTCTGAGCCATTCTTTCAGAGCATGTAGCTGCCTATCTCACCGCCTTTTCTTATCACATTAAAACAAGTGGCTCTGTGATTGTGTTGCTAATCAAGATGAGGGCCCTTGTGGATTTGTTCTCAACAACTCGTGCTCACTCTTTCTTTGCAACAGTCCTGGTTGTCCTTCCCATGCCCCTTCTGCCACTGTTAACTGCAATCAGTGCTTTAGGTCCTCACAGAATATTCTAAGTTCCTTCATCTCCTTTCCTCCCACCCATGGTCTTCAGCAATCTCTCCCACCTAGTCTTTCCACACTGCCTGCATTTCTATCCCATATTTACTCCCACCCCTCAGGACTGTGCAGGATTTGTCAGATCCACTAGCTAGTCTACAGCAATATGCACAGGGATTGTCTGCAGGGCTCAATTGGGCAAACTAGTTGCCAAACAAGAAAAATAATGGAGAAGCATTGCCTAGTCTCCATCAGCAAAAGTGTGGAAAAGACCTTTTTTCTTTCCCCAACTTCTGAATTTCCAAAATTTGTAAGAATTTAATATGCATTTGTTGCAGTCGTTTTTTAAATTTTGTCTGGGTTTACACGTCCTTTCATGTTTCTCACAGAAAGGTGGGCAGATAAGCAGCTAGACAGTTTGAGGGTTTAAACCTCTATTGCGCTGGACTGCCTAAGACTTTGGCATCACTTTAGCACTTGCATCACTTCTTTCTCCTGTTGGAATTCAGTACGTCTTACTGGTGCTTTGCCAGGTCCAGAAATCCTGATGAAGTCACAAAGGATTCAGTGCTATATACCTGGGGTGCCCAACAATGTATTTTTTCTCCTAATCCTTCTTTCTGATATTTTTGTGTTGAAATGACAGAATCACATGTTTCTATATGACAAAAGTTTGTGAAAAAATTATAAAATTTATAANGTCTTAGTGTATCGTACTCTGATTCATTGAAACAAGTTGAAGTTGATCACTTTCCAAAGTCAGAGATACAAAATATAGTCCCCTTTCTCGTTTCACAGGCTAAAGAAAATAATAGGTAAATTTTGTTATATATTATTATTTTAAACATATATAATATAATATTATTATATATAATTTATATGAAATTATGATAATTTATAAGCCCACCAGAGACTAGTTTTCTCAATCTGAATCATACTTTCTCTGCTCAGTGAACACCTCTTTGTGTTTTAACTGAAACTACACATTGGCCCAAATATAACGAGCCAGTAACTGTGCTAAATAAAAGAAGTTGTTTAAAGGGCTAGCAAGTAGCAGAACAAGCAAAGCAACGACTTCACTGCATTGCTGTTTAGTTTCTAATGTGTAGTTAGAAATACAACATACTTATAAATAGCCAAAATAAGGAGTTCTAAAAGTTGGAATAGAAGAGATGACTCCTCTTCAAGGATCTGGGAGAGTATGCTATCAGAACTGGAAACTGTCAGTGAAAAGAACTTTTTTTTACTAAAAAGATGTAAAAGGTGCACCAAAGAGAGTATCTGATTCCTGATACTGATAGCACTGTCATATCTGTACATGATGGATGTGATTAGTACTGTCAAATATAGACACTGGTTAATGCTCTCTTTAATTAGCATTAAAGTGCGTCTCACATTAGCATGAATGAGAGCTATGCCTTTTAGGGGGAGAGGAGAAGACGGTGGCCAAATGGAGACTGTAAATGTGTGTCCAGCAGTAGAAGAACTTTCTCACTACTTTTAAGACACTTGAGCAATAAAATACTCTAAGACTGGGGATTCTAGTAAGCCCAAAATACTGGGCTTGGGGATTCTAGTAAGATGGGAGAAAGAAGGAAAGGCATTCTGATTGGAGGAATGATGCCTCGTATTGGTAGTCACCTTATGTTGTAGGAACAGGACAGGCAAGGAGACTCGAGTGTCAGTTTTAATTTGAAGGGGCAGGGATGAATGTAAGTTTTTAGTAGAGGTTATTATACAGTTTCACAGTATTTGTTCTTTTGCCTGCATGAAGTATACCAATTTAGCCAACAAGAGCAACTTCAGCCAGGTGATGCCTCAGCAAACGTGTCCAAGGGTACCAGCAGTGTTGCCTTTTGTGCTTGTCTGTGCTGGAAAGCACCCACAGCAGCTCTGTGTCATGAACAGATTACTGCACTACTATAGTCACAGGGATTTTGTCTACCTGAGGGTTGTTGTCTGCTTCTCTTTAAGAGCCAGTGCTTTCTCCTGGGCCTACAGCGGCTGTGGCCGTGTGGGTAAAGCCGCCGCCCCTGGATCCGTGCTCCTTCTCGGAAGGACGCCGGTTCGAGTCCTGCGGGTCTCGCTCTGCCAACTTCGTCCGGGCTTGCCCCGGCCAAGGCTTAGAGTGTCCCAGGGCTAAAGGGGGTGGGGCCAGTTCCGCGCACGCTGAGCTCCACGTAATAAATCCATTCGCGCAGGCATAAAAAGCATCGTCATTCGCAACGGCTAGCCACACACAGCAGTCCTCTACCCTAGCTCTTGGATTCTCATTTAAAGTCACCATTCCACGGAGCTGAAGCAACTGTTCCACTGGAGCAGAGTTTGAACAGAGCTAAACACGCTGTGCCACTGCCATCCTCGCAGCACCTCCTACTTTTTAGATAAAATTAGCTGAGAAATTTTATACAAACTATTTTGCATGACATTCAAAAGTAAACAAATGCAGTTTGAATTTAAATTTGAAACAAAACAAGAAATGGAAATTGAAACTTAACTTACTTTCCTCATAGACCTTGCCACTGAAAAATGAAAGGAAAAAGTGACTAAGTTCTATTTCCCCAGGAAAAAGCATTTTCTGACAAAAACTCGTTCTTTAGAGAAAATTATTTTTCAGCCAACATTTTTGACCAGCTAAACTTTCAAAATAAAAAGCTAAATATATGGTTTTAGAGTTCATTTTTTACTGCCCAGTAATATGTACTTCAAATGAAAAGTAAAAGCATTGTGCAGCATGCAGAGGAGAAGGATGGAAGAAAAACCAAAAGGAACTGACAGACACAGGTTGAAGAACAATTCATCATTCAGCAACAAAAGCTGATGGATTTGCTGTGTAGTTTACCAGCATCTGAAGCTTTTTGTATCTCTGTTTTCATGCAAAGTCTTTAATTCTGCATGTTACAAATAGGTACTTTCAAATTATTGCACTGTCTGTTTTGAAATTATTGTTCTTCATACTTATGAGAAACTTTGAAGGTCACAGAGTGATTTCACTGTCTCCAATGAGTCATGGTAGTTACAGAGTTGTTTTACAAATTCAAATCAATAAGGTTATGTTTCACTATAGAGCGGCAATCAAAAAAGGTTGTAACCCTGAAAAAGAGCACCATTTATTGATAGAGATGTTCCTTGACTCAACAAATACCACTTTTTTATCTTCTGGAGTTAGATTGCAGTTAAAAGCTTCATTATCTATTTCAATATTAAAATTATTTTTCATTAGGTGATTAAGTACATGTTATTGGCTTGGAATAAAGGAGAGAAACCTTTTTTTTTTTTCCACCTGTTTCTTTCCAAAACACAGACTCCTCTGTACTGGCAGCACACAAAAAATGCAAACTCATAAGCACAAGATAAAAAGTGCTGCAGCTAGCTGTGTCCTTTCAGAAATTCAGAGCAGGGCAAAAGAATCTCCAGGCAACTATTTTGCTAAAAGAACAAACCCTGAAGTTGCTTCTGCATGTAAGGCTGAAATGTCACATCTGTTGTTCATTGATTAGCAGCCAAAGAAATATGCAGAGCTCTGTCTTTCATTTTCAAGCCCTTCTGTATAATGGTTGCTCACCTACCATATGAATGGCTTGTATAAGTTCTCTCACAGAGTCCTTTATTAATCATCATCTCAAAACAGAATTTATAGCAAAAGATGAAAGGAGGAAAAAGAGGAGGAGAAAAGGTGAAGGAAAAGCAGAAGGAGGAGGAGACAAGGTAGCAAAAAACTAATATGAAACTAAGAACTCCAAAACAGCTTAAGCTCTCAAAAATGAAATAATAGTACAAAAATATATCTAATTCCTGATAGCAGGTGGAAGAGAATGGTAAGCAAAAGGTTGCAATGTGTTCAATACAGCAAAGTAGAGCTGAGATTTCTTTAAAAGCCCACAGCTGATTTAGGAATAGAAACCTGCTGAAGAAGTTTAAACCTTAGGAAGCATGAGGTTTCTGAGAGATTAGCAACATGTAAATAAAGAGAGTAATAGTCCCGAAGTGTTTGCAACAGAGTTGAAACTGAGTCAGAAATAGTATTTTGGAGGCACATGCTATCCTTGCTTTGGGACAAGACTGCAGTGGGTATCAGAGGCCTAAGTACCAGGGCTAGATCTCAACATGATGTTGGAAAAATTGTTTCTATTTTACCTAACTACAGAAAAGAACCAGATCAGACTTTAGAATACAAAAATGAGCAAAACATTTTTGCAAACTGTAAGTCTACAGCAACACGCTGATGTGGAGAAAAAATAAAACAGGAAGAATACTCCACAAAATCTAATGGTGAGTTTGGGAGAAATCATACAAATAAGTGCAAATGATGTGAAAGAAAACATAAAATGAAAATAAATGTTAGTTATCTTAAGCATCCACATATAACTTCTGTCCACAGATGAGGAAATTTGCTTTTTCACCATGAGCCTCTTGTAAGCAGCAATTTTAGCAGACATACTATATAACTGCTGTCACAAGTGGAGTACCTACTCTTGTTCTGCAAATATCTCTGACCTACTGGTGGTTCAGGGAGTATATTCCTTGGAAGGACAGCAACTCATAAGTTGGCAGATTGTTTTCCAGATGTTTTAAATGTTGCCAAAAAAAGCCAACAAAAACATAAAGTAAGAATGATTGAATCAGTTGTCCTGACATAGATGTTCCTAGAAATCTCTCTCTGGAGCTGAAATGAAAACTTGAAAGAGCTATTCTGGCCAAGTTAGATAGAATGGAAACTAACAGAGAACTTCCAAAATTAATTTATTCCACAATAATTATGGAAAAGAAAAATGAATACTTCCCTGTGGCTAGCAGTCTGACCAGAAAAGCATGTAAAAAGGGGAAACAAATCCCACAAATCCCTTGGTGGGAAATTGTTTCTGGGGACCACTGGATGTCTCAGCTCTGCTCTGACAGGGTTCTCCAGGGAAAAGAAAAGCTAACATTGTGCAATTTTAATGCATCATTTAGAAGGCCTCAGTTTACCACACTATTTGGAAAATGTTTTCTAAAATAAATATTTCCCACAATACATAATAATTGACATGAAGCCATGGGACGAGACGAGGAGAAAAATAATAAAAAAAATGTTGCAATCAGAGACTCTGGTAGGCTCCTGGAAGGGATTCGGATTAGGAGGTTGAAATGCAGAAGATGAAAATGTGAGTTCAAGGTTAAAGAAATAACCAATCTAGGAAACTGTAGCAGGGGAAAAAAAAAAAGCTTAGCAGAGGATGCAAATAGGTCTGATTACTAACATGTCCTTGTACATACATAAAAAAGACATACAGAAACTGAAAGAAAAGGCAAATTTTGTTGGGGTCTTTATTTTCAAACAGCTCTAAACCATTTAAACTGCCGTCTGAAGGTCTTTAGTGTGTAAAAATGCATAATGGGCATGGACTGGTAATCACAACGGGGACTTCCTGAATCTCAAATAGTTGATAAAGAAGGAACCTGTCCTCAGAGTGTATAATAATAAGCACCAAACAAAGCTGGCAGTTGATGCTTCTAAGCAAGGCCTTGGGGCAACACTTTTAACAAGGAATGGTGATCACTGGAGACCCATGGCATATGCTTCTGGATACCTAACTGGAACAGCATGTCAGCATACACAAAAAGAAGGGGAGGCTCTGTCTGTAGTCCATGCATGTCAAAAATGTTCATTGTTTTTATACAGAATACCAGTGCTATCAGCAACTGATCACAAGCCATTAGTGACAATTGTTAACAGGGTTTTGCAGGCAAGTCTCCTAGATTGCAAAATATGGCATGATTAACAACTCAAATATAAATCTGGAAAAGACTTACACAGAGCAGGCATTCTGTTCAGAGCTTTCAGTAGAACTGAAGTTGTACAGACACAGAGTCTTATGTGCATGAAAAACCTGTTAAGAAATTTTTTCTTCTCAAACAGGATGTCACTGTGGAGACCTGTCACTGCAGAAGCCAAAATACAAGATCAAACATAGCAGAAGGTAATACAATCTATGAGTCTGACTAACTAGACAGCACCTACTGGTCCTTAAACCATTTTGAAAGATGATTTTATATAATATAGAGTATATTTTCTGAGCATGCTAAAGTGCTTCCCAAAACTTCTGGTCCAGTGCTAGTAAACAGAATGCAAGCATGATATCAGTGTATGCAGAAAATGCCTTTATAAATATTAACTATGGGTCAGTGTTGGTGATATAGCAAAGAATTAAACACAACAGTTAGTTCCAGAAATGTTGGTAAATTAAAAAAAACCCAGCAATGATGGTAATTCTTGAAATTTAAAATTCATGCTCCACAGCTGAAAGAAATTTATTTATATTTTTGCAAAAAAATTCACATTCTTCTCGGATCATTATCCCTGGTATCCAGAAATAACATTGCTGCAAAAGTCATCTCTTGAACGTGTGATCTCACATACAAAGCTGGTATTTGTCTGCCATAGCACACATCCCATGGTTATGTGAGATAACGGGACGTGATTAGGTTATTAGGAATTTAAACATTTTCTAATGGAGTTTTAAACACATTAATTCTGGTTCAGAATACCCACAGTTTGATGGCAGAGTGGGAAGATGGCTTAAAAAATCTGTTAAGCTCCACTCATATCCCATTTAATAATTATTTAATTCTGGAGCAATGCTCTCGATACTGAAACATGTTCAGCAGAAAACGTAAATTAAGACTATCCAATGATGTAGTCAATGATAGTAAACTGAAGGAAGTCTAACTGCTGTGAAAAAATCAAATAGGCAATGTACTGTATTAAGGAATGGCAGCAACAACAACAAGCATTTAAAGGCAATATGTTTAATGGCACAGAAGACTCTTTCATGAGGAGTTGCTCCTTTCTCTTATGAGGCAACTACTGAGCAAGCATGGGTCTGTTAGACAAAGACAGTGCACTTCGTCATCCCGTGGTGGGAAGACATGGACACCAAATTTAAAAGCAAGTAAAAAGGAGCCTGTGAGCCAGACAACATTGTTGGAATGGACCCAACAGAAACACAAAGAAGGTAAAACCATGGGATACTTAAAGCAGCATAAAGCAAAGGAGGCCAGCTTATATACTAGTTGATAATTGTGGATCTATGTGTTGTACTTTTAGTGGTCACTTTCCCCACTTCGCCACTTTGGGAGTGAGAAAAAACCTGAAGGTAACTGATCCTCCATCAGTTTGAAGTGTAACATGCCCTGGAGGACTCTGATTTGGAGTAGCTGTTGTTACCTGCCTACAAACCTGGGAAAGAAAGGGAAAGAGGCAGAGACATTCATTTTAATAGTCTTAGGAAAGGCCCATCACATTATCAGCTCTGACACAGAGTGACTGTGCAAGTACTGCTATAATTATGCCTGTTAAGCTGCAATGAGTTTATTAATAGTAGGAAGAATTAATATTTGCAATGTATTTTTCGGGTTTACACCTGACAGCAGAGTATCAAAACAACAGTGATCTTCTTGGTGGTAGAAGAAAAAAAAGATTCCCTAGACTTCCTGATATGGGATCAGGAAATCTGGAGCAAGTAGATTTGCAAAAATGGACTTCATGTTCTGAGAGAACAGAGGAGGGGAGGTAGAACAAAGAGATAAAAATGTATTTCAAGAAAGGGTAGTTCTGGGGGAAATTTTGAGAGAAATGGTGGGGATTTTACTGTCAATCTGCACTGGGCATAAATCCAGCAAAGTTAAACTCTGGGTCCTTGAGAAATGACAAGGACATGACTAAAAGCAACTCAGGTGGCCTTTTGTGTTTTGGAGCAACTGTTGTGAGGTTGGAAGGCATTAGTAATCTGTACCTATAGCTTTCTTTTTATCTTTGGGAAACTTGTAGAAGGCAGCAGTCTGGATGCATCTCTAGGGACAGCTTAACTTTCACAATGAACAGTTTAACAGAAGTGACAGCTTAGGTAAAATAGTGAGGAAAAATAAACCCAGAAAGGAAAGTGTCTGCACTTTGTGGGTGGAAAAGAGCACAGATTTTTCACTGTGTCTGTGACTGTTTCTTTTAGCCATGAAATGACTGCAGTCATTGGTATTTTGCCTTCAAATCAATGGATTTTGGTCTTTGATCGGACAGTTTTTAACCTCCCAGTTTTAGTGGCATTGCTTCTGATTTACAGAGATGTAGGAAGACACAGGAGGCACTTTCCTGACTCACTCCTGATTGATAATGTAGAAAAGCTCTCTATATCATGGCCACCAAATGAAAGATTTTTTAGTAGCATTACTTTTTCTCTGAATCATGGCAAATAAGAATGGCCACAGCTTTTCATATAGGTTTTGCACACTTTTTAAAAAGTAGGTATTATTTACCTTGGGGTGTAATTTGTAATTTCTAATCAGAGAATGGAAAAATTAGTGAACTTATTATGAGGTGCTTGTTGGAGCTAAGCAAACTTTTCCTGTGGAAATTACATAGTAGTGCTGGGAAACATTCAGTAGCTCAACAGAAATCCTAGTATGTTGTTGTGCACAGAGTTTTTGTGTATGAGCCATTTCGTGTGTGTGTGTGTGTGTGTTTGCGTGTGTGTGCACATACACATCTGTCTGTGTCCCTGTTTAATTTGCTTTACCCACGTTACTCTTCTGGTTTGTATAATTAAATGGAAGTATCACACCTGATGTGGTATTTCCTAATAATGCCTACAAACAAGAGTGGGCAAATTTTAAGGCTATTTTTTTTTGCAAGAGATGGGTTAACTCTTTTCTTTCTGTCATGGTTTTAAGTTTCTTCACGTAATTTAATGATATTTTACACTGTAAAAATAATTTCCCTTACATGAGATGCTAGATTAATCCTCAATGCTTCCAGTCATGCTGCTTTGACCAAAGTGGATCTCCTCATCACAGTGAAAGAGAATGTATGCCCTTTTCCAGGGAAGTGGACACATCTGTTCCTCACACACACAAAAAAATGCTAGTATTACTTGCTCTAGTGCAGGGATCTCAGAAAAGCAACTCTCACTGTGATAGATAGTGTAGTGATAATATAGTTCCTTGTCTCTTCATTTGTGTGCCCAAATAAGTAAAAGGTACCACAAACCAAAAAGAAAATGGCAACACACCTCCAATTCTCTTTTATTCTGAATGTGGCAAAAAACTTTGCAACTCCTATCTACAGTTCAAGAAGGTGATATTCTAGTCCCCACCTGAAAATTAAAGAATCATAATCTGGTGATGGAGGGGAGCAGAAGCACACCTGTGTCCTTGCTGCTAAAAGGTATATGAAAAGACTGTATTTGGCATCTACATGCCTACTGTGATGTACCTCATGGGCTCTAAACAGTAATTTTGTAAGAGCAAAGCAGGAGCTCTCCTTGGACTCTTTATGTATGTCTTTCTCCTGTCCACAGAGCAGCTCTCTGCATGCTAACTAACACCATGAAGGAGGTGGGAGCTCTGTAAAGATCACTCTGGTTTCTATTGTTCTCTGTAGTCATAGGAAAATGAACACAGCCTCTCAAAAAGTTCTCTCCCATGGGAAGATACTCAAGGAGAGAAAATTGCTATGAATTTGCCCTCTACTTCAGACACTTACTTACTGGCACGGTTCTAAAGTTGTCAAATGTATTTATACATATAAAATAGCAAATGTTTGATAGTGCGTTTTGTCCCCTGAGACAAGATCATCTGCATATTGCCTAGGGGGCTTCAGGCACTGTGTAAGCATGACTATTACATCACAACAGCAGGCAATTCTATCTAGCACTGGACCCAAGCAGATAGTCCACCTGTGATAGGATGGACAGAGCTACAACTTCATGGCCAGCAGCCAATGGGCTGAAGTGCCCCACAGATGTTATGGTCTGAGGCCGGGAGTGTCTGTACCCTGTTCTGGATTCTGTGACTCCCAGGAAGCTGGCACAGCAGTGCCTCTATTTCTGGTTGGGTTTTTTTTTTTTTTTTTTATCTTTGCATTTTGTTTTTAAGTGATCAGAGAAGGGACACAGTTAATTTTCTGTCTATCAGTCTTTCTTTTTTTTAAATTTTATTTCTCTGAAACTGACATAGTGTACTTAGAAACTGTCTGGGCAAAGAAACACTGCCTAAAATTACAATTTGATGAGGTGAAAGGAAAGGAGAAATTCTGTTCCTAGATATTTGCTAAAAATTTTGCCCCCTCCTATTTCCATTATGACCCAACATACACCTCTAAAGCTACCAGCAAGTTCTGTAGAAGGACTCACTATTCACAATGCTTTTTGTCACACCTACATGGTAGGTACCCTGCCACCACGGGAAATGCACAGATCTGCCATAGGCTCCTGGTTCTATTCTATTCATGGACTTGAAGAGAGTGACCCAGCAAGGAAAACCGTTCATGAGATAGCTCTGGCACTGATCCCATGGCATCCTAGGGGAGACTGGACAGGAACTCTGCTTTGAAATGTAGCAGGAAGCTGAGTGTCTCTATATGATATTAACAGGACCAGAGCCCTTTGCAGATTAAGTCAGCACAGTTTAGATACTTTTAGTGTTTCTACCCTAATTTTCAGCAGCAATTCTAGCATTGAAAAGTATTTTCTGGTATTTGTGTCAAGATGAAAATAAAATATGCTTTCTGCCTCAAATCATGCCTTGAAGAAATATGAAGGAAATAAAAAAAAAGGCTGGATTATAGGATTCTATAAAGGATAAATTTGCACCCAGCAAAAAATGAAAACCCAGGAGTCCACAATAAAGTAAACAACTGCCTAACAAAAGTGTGCCGAAGAAGGATGTATTAAACAGCATCAAGTACATCAGTGAAGCCCCAAAAGAAAAGAAGCAAAACCCTCAGCCCTAACTGACAGCAAATAAAAGGTTGTTAACCACATGGAGATCTGTCTTTGGACACTGCCAAATTGAAAACTGAATGGAACACAGTTTTGAAGATTATAACTGGAGAGATGATTAGAGGCATGGGGGAAGCTTTTTCAAGGGCTTACTACGGAAATGGGATTGTAATTAGAAAAGGAAATGGAATCTAGAGAAGATTTCTGAAAGGTGAAGAGAAAAGGCTTTTGTAAATAGTAAAAACACATGTTAAGAAGCCAAATTGACAACACAATGTTGGTGTGAGTTCACTTGTAATTTTTAGCCTGAAAATTATAGAGAAGTGCATTTTAAATCTAACTACTTGAAAATTTATTTCACTTTTACAGCTCGCTCAGAAATGGCTTGTAAGATTCCACGCTTGTTATGAGAAAATGGAAATGATCTCTCAGCCCTAGAGTTTTCTGATCCAGCCAATACTGCAGTTGTGCTTAGTTCCATGTGTCTATCCCCCCACAAATTTCACTGATTTGAATATGAACATTAGCAAGACTAGAACTCTGAGTGACTACTGAACTCTCTCTTAAGTCCTATTTTTTCCGACGAAGGCAATTTAAAGAGAAAAAACCGTATCTGATTAGATATTAGGAAGAAATTCTTTACTGTAAGGGTGGCACAGGTTGCCCGGAGAAGCTGTGGATCATCACCATCCCTGGAGGTGTTCAAGGCTGGGTTAGATGGGGCTTTGAGCAGCCATGTCAGGGAACAAGATGATCTTTAATGTCCCTCCCAATCCAAGCCAATCTACCATGATTTGTAATTAATTATTACACATATAGTTCCTTAGACAAGAGCCACCCAGAACACCAGCTCACTGCAAAAGTCTAAATAGAGTGATAATTAAGATAGGTAAGGGCAAACCACAGCTTCTGAGCAGTCCAGGTGCTGGTTTTGCATGAGATCTCCATCACATGGGCGATATAGGGCCTCTCCTCCCTGCAATTTCCTAGCTGAAGGGGAAAGTAGACCACAGAGGACACTGAAGCTGAAATGCTCACTGTCATGTGTGCAACAAAGCCCCCAAAGTTCTGTTTGGTGTGAACCTTGAATTGTTCCACCAGTCCCTTCTAGTCTGTGGTAAAAACCAGCAGCTTAGGGAATCAAAAGCTGGCCCTCATGTTTGTCTGTGTACCAGCTAGAAAAAAAAGGGCAAATGGAATTCCATTACTCTGCCCTGGCAAATTTCACTTCTAAAATGTGGCTTTAGTGGTCCAGGGAGTCTGTGTGGGGTGCCTGCCCTGAAAAAAAGGCAGCTTCAGGAATCTGCAAGCTGGAGGATTACGGACTTTACCCCTTAAGAAGTAATAGTGACTGCAGTTCATGTTCTTGTGAAGGCTGGGACCTGTATTGTTCATGAGAGTGTTTGTCACAAGGACACCACACAAGCAAGCAGTGAGGGCAGGCAAACCTCACTGATAAAAATCTCAAGCTCGTTTCCAGTTCATAGTTGCTGAACATCCATGGCCTCATCCCAAACTTGGTTCTTCAGGTAATGCTGTTGTAATGCTTCGTATCAGAAAGCAGATCAGTATTATTCACCCAGCTATATATTGCAGAACCCTTCTCCCCAGGCAGATGTAGAAACCTGTTGTTTCACTGCACAATGAAAAGGAGGCAGGAAAAGGAGATTTTATGCTTTCTGGCTTCAGCTGACATGTCTCCATATCAGCTCACTGCAGATTACTAAGGTACACTTGGGATAAATTAAGTGACTGAAGTATGTAAACCCACCCACAGCAAACTCATTGCCTTGTGGGGTGTATTTGGAGAGATTATGATTATTGTTTGAGTTGGAAAAAAAAAGTGCTTTTTTATATGCTCTATCCTGCCTTTGGGGTTGAGAAAACTTCATAATCCTGTAAGTTGAACTCAAGAGCAAATGTTGGAGGTTTAGTATCTACACGGCCTTACCAGTGTCCCATCTTGGGCATGTCTGGCTGTGAATGCTGATCCTGGCTGGCGGTATCAGAGCAGCTCTGAACAGGCTGTGTCTATATCATCTAGTGCTGTACCTCACAGAGATACTAATTGGGTCCTGGAAGCAATATAGGTATGGCAGTATGTTGCTGTGTCAAGCTAATTAGTGGTGCTTCTAACGAGCACAGGTGCAGCAGCAAGTTGACATGGCTCTGGTGCTGACTTCAGAGCTACCTGACTGCCTCTGCCCTGAGCTCTGCACAGCGTCGGGGCTGTCACCTTTCTCACACTGGGAAGTACCGTTAACCTCTTTGGGCAAAACTGAAGTGGATTTGAAGGGAGAGATAGATTTTGTTATATACATATGTGCGATGCCTTAGATCCTCCATCTGTGAAGCTGGGCATAATGAAATGCATCTGCCTTTACAAATCACCAAAAATCTACAAATGAAAAGTGCTGTGTGTTGTCAGTGTTAGGATATCTTTTCATTCTTACTCTTTATTATGTTCTTTTCCTTGATACACAACACATATGCTGAGACAGAGGTCATGAATTTCAACCTGCCAAAAAAAATAAAAATAAAAATGAAAAATGTTGGAAGGGGAAGTAAAAAGCCACTGAGCACTGAACAAAATACAAGCTGAATTTGTATTATTTATACAGTTTAGTATTCTGCCTACTGCCAAGCACATGAAAGTTGAATATTCCCTGTGCTTTACAATAGGGAGAATGTAACAGCAGAAATTGAAGCAGGATGGTTGGAAGTGCAGGTGGGAGAATAATTTATAATGGATAATTTATTCAACAAAATTTTCCTCTTATCTCTTCTCAAATTATTCTAAAACAGATTGCTGTTTTCTCAGATTCACTTGTTATGTGAAATTATTTACTGAACAATTCTTTTAAGTTGTTTGTGAATTTAAATTGTAGAAAGTGGGTATGCTTTTGATTTGACAAAAAAGCTTCATAGAGCATGCTTTTATGAGCTGACTGGAGGGATGCTGCCTTCCTTGGCCCCCATCTGTTTCCACATAGCTCCATGAAGGTTTGACTCCTTCTCTAGTGGGGCAGCTTTTCAGAAAGGAGCTAAATCAGCATTTTTGGCATCAAATCCAAATTCCTGACCATGCTGTTTCTGAATGTTTTGCCAACACAGGGGAAAAATACTCTTTTAACATTTCATTAAAGTGACCCAAAGAGCCTCTTGGCTGAAAGGTTGTTTATTTTTCCAGCCATTTCATCTGCTCTGTCAGAAGTGTAACCTCCCTTTTACCAACTTGTGCCTTCACAAACTCCTTCCCTTTTCACTCTGCTCTCCTTCATCAACCCTTTACCCTTACCATGACTAATTGTTTGGGGAGGCTGCTGAGACCGTTGGGGACCAGATAGTGGTTTGAGTTGGATGTGGTGGTTTTGAACACACTGGTTTCCTGGAGAAAGCATTTGAATAGAAAGCTTTTCCTCCTCATCAGCTGAACTAAAGTTGTTCCTTCCCCTATGGCACAATATGAGGAGAAGATGCTGTAGCAGAGGCATTAGACATGTGGCTGGCCCACATGTCAGGTGGCTATTTTGTCATCGTGCCATCAGTCCCTTTTCTCTAAAACCAAGAACAGCTATGCCCATGCTGGCCTGGGGGTGAACCTGATTTTCAGCAGTTGTGGGGAGGGGTAGAAAGGTTTTCCTGTGTATGTGCTAGTAATGATCCATCTGCAGAATGTGCCAGTTGCTTTCCTTTGCGTGGGATGGTAAGAGATCAATTAGAGCAAGAAAGTTCACAACCCACTTAAAAAGCAATATTCCCCTTTTATCTCATTTCCTTCTCAGGTTTCTACCCTTTTACAGCTGTGTGGCTGGTGTGCTAAATGCTAATGTGAAAGTACTTTGTACAGTGCCAAGCAGACATTCTTGTGGAAAAGAATTCTCCCTTCTCACATTGGACTCTTGCTTTCTCACCTTCCTGTCTGCCTGATCAGATAGTCCCTTGGTATTTAGGGACAACCCTTGAAGTACCTGGCCAGCTGTCCATGCCTGCAGACAGCCTAATGCTTTACCTCCTTAGTTCAGAGCAGGTTTGCTGCAGTCTCTTTATTTTTCTAGGCAGGGAAAGAATTAAATAGTCTTTTTTAGATCACAAAAAGAGTTAAGTGTTTGGTATTTGATCAGTAGCTTAAAGGACTGAACAGACTTTGCTGGATAAAATATTCAGCAGGTTTCTTGTGTGTTTTTTTTTTGTTTTTTTTTTTTTTTTTGTTTTGTATTTGTTTTGTTTTTCTTTCAGTCATTCACATTTGTTTGTGATTTCCCTCTGCCCTTTTAAACTACCTCTTCTCAGTGATTATTGGTCTAATTGTATCTAGTCTATTTAGGTGCTTATATTAAGCTCATCACTGTGGTGTCTGAACATCAGATCAATGCCATGTAATTACAGTCACACCGAGCACAATCAACAATTATCAGTGATCACTTTTCAGATCTTGCAACAAAGAAATGCTATCTGAGACGTTGCTGCAGGATTTCAGATTTCCAAATATTTGCACTTCTAATTAAGCAGATGGAAGACCTGCTGGTAATGAGAAAACAGGTCTCAGAACTTCTTCCATAGCTAATTTCTGCCCAGACCAAAATAAATTATGCTGCAACAATTCTTTTCCAAGGTAAATAACACAACACATCACTTGGCAAAATGCCTCACAACAACAAAAAAAACCTGGAGAAGTGTTTAAAGGTATTGCACTCAGTGGGAGATTTTCACACCACAGTAATAAATGCAACACAGCAAAAACCTACAGCTAGCAGAAGGGAATGCCTTCTTATCTAACCGCTCTGGAGGATATTTGCTGATCAATCCTATGAAAGGATGATATGGTTCTGTGTGTGTCCAGGGGATGAAATAACAAGCCTGAAGGCAATAATGCTCTCATATCATGTTTGAGAATTTTACAAATACGGCATGAGGCTCTGTGACTCAGTCTGAATGGAATTTTTCTTAGCACATGAATTTTACATGATATTTCAATACTAGCTGTTTTGGGCAGTTTTCCTAACAAAGTGTGATGTTAGTTTTAAGGTGGTTTTTATCATATTGGTAAATACTGGTATGCATTTTGTCAAATGTGTGAGGAAGGCTAGCAAATTTGAAAATTACAAGGGTATTTGATTTCTTGTCCTTTAAGTTCTGCTTCTTGTTAAATAAATATCCTTGTGTTCCAGATTAATTAAAAATAAAAAAATCAAATAGGTAGGTTATTTGTTTTTGTTTTGTTGTGGGCATTTTTTGTGTGTTGTGTTTTGTGGGGTTTTTTTGCTTGTTTGGATTTTTTTGTTTTTCTTTTCTTTTTTTTTTTTTTTTTCTTTTTTTTAAAGTAGAGTTTTTTCATTCTAGCAACAACAAAAATCCATGTCTTTTTGCTATTTCCAAATCTCTATAAGCAACAATTCTTGTCATTAGCAAGTTTTCATATAGAAAACTGGTATGCATGTGATAGTGTAATAGCACAATCTGATATTCTTGTTATATTGGTTTTCTATAAATAGGGAAATCTGTTATTTATCATTGGAACTATTCATTAAAATAAAAAATAATATATATACAGTATGGGCATCTGTTCCTAGATTTTTAGTTGACTGACAGTTTTTAATCCATTTAGCTAATGCTGAGTGGAACTTGCTGGAATATCAGCCTTTTCAAGAAGCCTTTTCAGCTTATTCCTGATATGTTTTTATGCCCTTTCTCATGATCCTTGGAAATTTATTTGTTTTTAAAAGATGACTCCTGGAGTCAGGTGAGTACATGAAAAATGCAGGATTTATTAAAAACCAAAGGTTTTCATTGTACAGAAGAAAGTTGAAAAGAGACACTCTTAGGGTTCAAAAAAAGTGTAAGCAGAAAACAATTTTTTTTTTTTTTTAAAGTAGAGGCATATTCTTTAAGCCATGTCCACGACTTCAGGAGCTCTGACCAAACGATTTTGAATATTTGGATTAACAATTTCAATAATATACTGTTTTTTATATCTGCAGTACTGTTAAAATCTTACTGACCCATGCTGTAGGATTACACATTATTAGTTCTTTACCACAGGGGCTACATCATTTCAGCATGTTTACCACACTGTTATTTTAACCATAAAGCATCCACTCTTGGCAATGAAGGTACATAAGCTCAGTGTTCATAGGTCATCTGTGTGATTGTATTTGTGTTTTACATTCTTAAATCCTTGTATTAATATTTTGTCTCAGATCTTCACTGCTGCTCTCTCAAAAGAATAGCCAACATCTCACCAGCAGAGCACCACTTACATGGCAGCCAAATCCAGGTGAAAATTGGCAAGATGTTATGGAACGTATTTATACCCTATAATTATTTGTCACCTCTTCATACTTTTAAGGTTTCCACCCTACATTTGTTCTGGTTTCTTTTTAATGAAGGTTTTGGAAACTGCCAGGTCTGATACTGGCATTCACTGGTGTGAATTTCCAGGAAGACTGGGAGAGAATTTGTCCCTCATTCTCTCTCCTGTTGAGGTACATAGATGGGAGTTTGATCACTTACTGTTGTCAGCATTTGTTTTCTTTTCTACTTGATGTACATCTTATGTGTAGAGTAATAAATAATATAATTCCAGCTTTTATGGCTTCAGATGGCACAGTGCCCTCTGCTCGAACTCTTTGGAGAGGGAAATACTCCAACTTACCATCAGAGTTTCATTTGCAAGCTTTACTTTACCTTAGCCTTATTTTAAAAATTTCAAAGCTTTGCCTCCACAAATCAGGTTAAGCTGTACATTACAAGGGAACTGCTTGACCTTGAAGCAATCCGTTTTGAGGCAGAGGTGACGAAGGGGTTGGCAGGCGGGATTTATTGCACTCTGAGGAATGCAGAGGGAGCACATGAACATAAATATACAGAGAAAGAGGAGCGGGAATCGCAGATGGATCTGGCAGATAAGACTTGGGCCTGTATCTGTAAGTAGGTCAAAAGTGTGATGGTATCATCTCCAATGGAAATACAATTCAAAATCCTGTTTGGATGGTATATGATGCCAGACAAGCTTCACTGGACAGGTAAAACATTATCACCATTATTCTGGTAGGACTGCAGAGTAAGTAGGATACTAAACATATATTACAGGTTTGAGAGGTTTGAGGTAAATGTGTAAGGTGTGTGAAAATATTGCACAAAATCTACTTACTGAGCAGTGCCAAAGCTGGAGAGAGCTGTGCGATAAAGGATTTGAAGGGTTGCTCACTGAAGTCTGTGGCAGCAAAAGGAGGCTGCTGGCAGGGTTATCTGCCCACATAGGAATTTGTGGATGTGACACATCTGGGCCAGCTACCCTGGTTCTTGTTCCTCAAGACAAGAGCAAGAAAAGACAAGCAGTAAGAGTTGGATGTTGTTAGCTGGTAGTCTAACACCAAGGAAAAAGAGTAGGGGTCACAGTGGCCTACATCACTAAAGAGAAATGAGACCCTCCTTGTTGAAAGTGAGTGGGAGATGTGCTTGTGCATTCAGGAAGATAATCTTTGTTTGCTGAATATGATTTTCCAGTGCATTCCCTGGACTGATTAGCGGCATTGTTGTGATCAATGCTTTCAGTGCTCTAGTACTTTCTTGCTAAGATGAATGCAGTCAAAGTCAGAATGCTTTAATTATTATTTTTTTTTCCAGTAAGCCCTTGTTTTTTAATAAGTTCTTGACAGGTAGAAGCTCCGAACAAGCCCTCCCCACTTCCATTGCTATTTTACCCCTATGTGCTGGCAGCCCACCTCTGCCTTCTGCAACTCTCTGATCCCTCTTTGGTCTAGAACTCTGTGTCATATGTCTTTCAAGGTCTTCAGGGCTTCAGCTGACCCAGAGAGAAAGTGGAACAAAAAAGCATGCTAAAAATATTGAAAGAGAGGACTAGAGAAGAGAAATGAAAGCAGATGAGTAGGCGTGGGAAAAAGAGATGGAACAACCAGAGAGGAAGAGTCAGAACAGACTACATATTTATTTTCTTTAGAAAGGTAAGTGGTTATGTTTTGAAAAGCTCCTGCTGTTGTTCTTTCCAGCAGTAAATCCTTTTATTTGAGTTTGGTTTGGTTTTTTTTTTTTTTTCATTCTCCTGACTCTTTTCCTTTCCCTCACTCTCTGTATTAAAGGTTTAGGATGTGACCTTCCAGAACATTGTTGCTGGATTTTTGGGCCCTTGGATGATAGTGGCTTATTATGTACATATTTGCATAATGAGTTAATTAGGCATACTATGTGGTTAAAATTAACTACACTGTACTCTTTTTATAGAAAGTCAGCACTGTTTTCTGCCAAAGTGTCTCCTTAGGCACTCTCTGGGGAGGTCTGTTAGGATTCCCTGTCCACTTTCAGATGTCACTAACTTCTGGTGAATAATTTGTGAGCTCTGATACTTTATCTATGCAGATTATACATACAAATCCCTCTATTTTGGAATTTTAGGATTATATAATGATCCCATTTTATATTTATTAAAAAAGAGGGAAAGAGATATGAAAACCCCCATGATTATAATGAAAGATTTGAAAATGCCACCAACATCCACCTAAAATGTACAGAAATTTTAAAAAAGAAAGAAAAAAAAAAGGAAAATCCACCTTTGTTGGTTTTAATATTTTCTTTTCAACTTCTGTGACAGCCATGCTTCCTGTCCTTCCCATTTGGAGATGCAATGCCACTATGAATGATAGTCAAGCTCATGAAGTTGTTTCATACTTTTATGCCCAGTCTGTGTTGCCCATCAGTGTAGACCCATGGTCCTCAAGGTGCTCCATGTTGACTCTCTCAGCTCTCCCCAAGCATAGTAAGGTTGATTTCTGATGCTGTGTTCATTGGACAAGACAGATGAAACTGATTGCTTAAATTTTTAATGTTATCCCTACCATTTGAAGTTGTCCCTGCTTTGAGCAGGAGACTGGACCAAATATCTCCAGAGGGCCTTTCACACCTCAGTTATTCTATAAGTCTCTGATTATTTGTACTGTGGCATGATAGTGAGTGTTGATGCTCAGGCTATGGCTATCAGTCAGCAATGGATGACAGGAAGTAGGCAGCTGACTGAGATTCTCTGGAAGCTCCTATATCACCATTCCTTTTTCCTCTTAAGTGTGGTGGAGGACAATCTAGAATAGCAGATTTTTCTGCCTTTTCAAATGTTCAGGTTTACTCCATGGTTCTAATAATATTGTGCAGACATATTCCAATATCTTCCTCGTGGCTTTGCATTTTCAGTGGTCTGTGTGCCACAGCTTTACATTACATGCACCTGCTATTATATTGTTTGCTCCAGGTGATGTTAGGAGAGCTGTGAGTAAGAGGAAATAACTTTAGCTGTGTGTTCTTTCCTCTTACTGATCATACACCTTACTATTTTCCTACTATCCCTTTCTCCCTCAGGCATGTCAAGCTCCTCTGGGGAAGCACTGGCCACTGCCCAAGACAGTATGCTAGAGTAGATGGAGTGACAGCCTAATGCATTTAAACAAGACCTAGGTAAGAACTGAATCAAAAGCAGAATTTAGAAAGCAGCCCTAAAGGCACACTCACTATTTTTTTCCTCTATTAAAGTCCAGAAAGGAAAATCTGCTTTTAGTTAATTCTCGGTGTTCAATGGTTTGCACAGCAGGAGAAATAAATGACTGGTAACCAAAGCTGGCTTGTGCCACAGAGAGACACAAACACAATTCTATATATTTATTCATTTAGCAACTGCTTTCCACAGGCCAACTTCTGGCCTCAGAACCAACAGTGGATGAATCATATTGTTTCAAAACAGTGCAATAATTGAAAAAAAAAATAAATTGGATTACAGTTTTTCTTTAAACAGTTTATCCTTATAGTTGTTAGACCCAGATCTGGAACATACTTACATCTTCTGAATGAGAGATGAACTGCACAGACAAAAGCAGTGGCTATTGAACAATAATCTGTAGTTGCAGAAAAATGAAGCATTTTCTGTTTACTTTTGTGTAAGTTATATTACCCTAACTTTGCATCACATCCTCTTTACACACAGATTGAAAGGTATGATAATCGAGCTGTACAGTTAGTTATTTAGACAACCACAGAAAAATGTCATGAGCAGAACAGAAGAGATAAAATCATTCTATAAAGACCATGAGTGAAATGAATGATTTTTATATGTTTGCTATGTTTAAGAGTGTTAAAATTTTACAGAGTTTTGCTCGAACTCCGACTGGTGGTTTGGGGACTAGGAGGTTCATTCCAAAGAATTGCATGGCTGCTGGGTGTAGCAAAGACTTTCCACTTTTCTATATGGGAAAAGGTCCAAAGATGAAAAGGAGATGTAAGAGGTATACAAATTGGGTAATTTCACCAGAGTACATTAGGGAAGAGTACTCCATTAAGTTTCCATGGAAAGCAAATGCACTGTTGGCAGAATCAGCAAACAGCTGGAAATTTTCAGAAAAAAAGCTTTTAATTAAAAAATGTAAGATGGATTGAGATGGACATCTTTTGTGGAATTGTATCAGTTCTGATGAAACTTCCACTGCATAAGGTTTCCAACAACAGTTTCATGCTGGGGTGATAAAAATAATGTCTCCTGCCCACCGCAGCACGTAGGCTCTCATCTGGTACAGGTTCCTATTCTGCCTAATTCTCATCTCAGTTGCGAACTTAGGTCACTAGTTTCATATGGGATTAAAAGCAAGTCTTCTGCCAGGGCAATTTTGTGTTCCACTTCAAAGAGGAGGAAAAAAAAAAGGACTATAGATCAGGGCTTATGCAATTAGTACAGATTTTGAGTCCTTATTCTCCTGTTTCCTAGCTACTACTATTATTATAGAAACCTAGAAGATTTCTGATTTATCTCAGATATTTTCACTCAGCAGGAAAAGGATTTTTTTTGTCCATTAACACTTGAAGAAGTTCCAAAGATGTGCTGATTGAACAGGATGTCCCAGTGTCCTTTCCTTAGCCCTCTGTATAAAAGCATAATTTTATAACTCGAGAAAGCCTCTCTGTTCCCCTAAATAAAGGAAGAAAAAGAGAATAATTACATAATGTGGGTTTGGATACACGAATGCCCTCTTAGTTATTTGAAAGTCTTCAGAAGATTGTGTGCTTGAGAGAGATGGAGGTGTAGTGTAGTCAACTGTATCACAGGGAGACAACCCAGAAGAGACATTTTTGAAGGAAAAAACTGCAAGTAAGAAAAGCAGTTTTGGAGAAAACATGGAAACAGAACCTGCTATAATCACCCTGAAAGGGAGAGATGTTGCTGTTCCACCCTCAGCTCATCTGTCCTATTATATCTCTGAATGCTGAGGTTCACAATGCTTTTTTTCCTCCAGTTTCAGAACTGTCAGACAGGAGACACGGTGCCGGTGAAAAACTTATACCGATCTCTTGTTAGCTAACAGTGGTGTTTTGTTCCACGGTTGCATGTCTGCACAAGCCGTCATTGTGTCAGTCATAATTACCACCTATTCAGTGGCTCCCTTCAGGTTTCATCACCTTTGCAGTATTAAGCAGCCAGCTGCAGGAAGCAGTCGGCTGCCCTGGAGCAGCAACTGTCAGGCTCTGGATTTCAGGGTATAATTGCTGCCTGAGCACAAACATCTCCCTCCTTCCTGCATAAAACACCCAATCCACTCCTTTCTTTGGTTGAGATCAGAGCCCCATCAAACGCACTTTTTGCACAGCGTAGGAAGATAGACCCTGTCTTCTGCAGGGACAACTCAGCATGGACTGTATGGGGGACTGTGCAGCTCTGTGTCTGTGCCACCATGTGCTACTGCATGAAAATGTAGCCCTGCGCTCCTAATTGGAAAGGGACTCCAGCTTTCCTGTAAAACCCTTTCTCTCTCTACTGTGAAAAATATGAGCTTACCTCTAGCACTGAAGTCTAACTACAACAAGCTCAATGTGCCTTAGATGTGGGGACTTCTGAGTAAAAATTTGGAGTACCCCTGTCTAAACTTGACTCACTCTTCAAGAGCTATGCTCTAGTGGAAGGGCGGGTAGATGAGTCCTCATCTGGGCCAGACAGGCAGAAAGAAATGGTAATGCAAAACTGGGAGGCAGTTTCAGAGCATTCCTGTCAGGCTGGTGCATGGTTTCACACACAAATTGACTTTCTTGTCTTACCATCCTGTTTACCGTGTTTTATAAATCCAGCTTTGGCTGAATGACCCAGATCAGCAGGCCTGCCAACAATCATGTTGCATTTTGTTAACTGCTCATGACTTCTGGACAGTGTACTGCTGTGATTGTCAGACTCTTTCACTTAAACATATGGCACGTGGAGACAGAAACTACTCCAGCATGCAGCGTCCCATGATAGATTTTTACATAGCAATTGCAGATGCTATTTGCAGCTGCTGAGATTGGTGTGGTCTGATCCCAGAAGTAGAGGAAATCTTCTAGTCTGAGAAATACCTGGCATGCTGTGTTTCTTCAACTCAATTAGGAAAGCCAAAGATGCTGTCAGACTTTCCTCAATCCAATAGAAATGCTACCAAGCTGGGCTAAATATGTGTATCATGTTGGAGAGACAAGAATGACAATAAAAACTTTGTGGGAGTAAGAAGGGTTGAGAGGCTAATGGAGAAGAAGTGTTTCATTTGTATCATGAATGAGGAGGAATTTAGAGATGCAGAAGTTCTGCCTGATTGAGGCCCCAACATAGTGAAGTTTGTAATGTATTTATTGATACAGCTTACATAAGTGGGACATTTTCTGAGATGCTTCCTGCATAGGACACTTTCTAAGATAACTCCAAGACCAAATCACTACAAGAAAACATAAAACTATTGAATATTAAAGCTAATATTCAGAAAAGCAAACAGATGACATAAAACCCCTCAAAGACTTGCAAACATTCCTCCAAAGATGCACAACCTGTTTATGTACTATGGGATAGACATGCAGAGTGCACTTAATTTCCTCACTTCCAATAAGTTGATTCTTCTTTAATTTTGCATCTGAATCAAAGAAAGGGATTTTAAGGGATTTTACATGAGTTTTTTGCCACAAAACTCTGAATTGCCATCAAGCATTGATATGACCTGATGAGAAGGAATCGGGTAATGATCACCGTCCCCTTCTTTTTATGAGGCAAAGCATGGCACGAATTTGAGGGAGGAAAAGCCTGGAGGAGAAATGGGTTCTAATTTTGTGGAGATATACTGCACTCTTCAAACCTCTGTATTTTCCACCAGACTTGCTGGATTTGAAAAGATGCAAGACATACAGTAATAAAACTATCTAACTTCACCATCTCTTTTATGTAGAAGAATTCATAATGAATCTTCAAGTAGAGAATCTGAGCAGCTGTTACACTTCACCAACTGCTGCTTTCACTTGTAATAGTGTTTCATACTGCTAAACCACATTCTAGTGTGTTGGCATGAGGAACATTAGTTTCAGATCCACAGTAAGCTAGGTCATGGGAAATATCTGAAACTTCTTGGCATTTTAAGCTTCTGAAGTGCTGTGATCCACAAGGATGTGTTGTCATACAGAAAGAGTTATGTATGTAAATGATCACCACTGACTTTTCTTCATTTTCCTTGGCCTCTTGATTTGCCTTCAGTTCTGACACTCTCCTTTCCTCTCATTCCTTGCTTACTGCTGTATATTTATCTTGATTTCTTTTAAAAGTGCATTAAAACAAGTGTAGTTTAATTTCCTAATGTGACTGCAAAAAACTCTGCCTGTTTAAATTTACGTCTTCACAGTCAGCTTGTCTCCTGCCATCCATCCCATGCAAGTGCAATGTTATCCTATTGTCCCACTTTGCTCCCAATTTTGGAACAAGCTATGAGCTTGTTCATGAGTGTTATTTCTCTTGTGACGTTAGTGGCCTGGAGTAGAAATTGACTCAGTACACTGATAGAAGTGGAATGGACTGGAAAAGAAGAAATTAGTGAATAACAACTGCTAAGGAGCCCAATGATCTAAGTACATTTCATAGTTGAAGACCCTCAAGCTAAGAACGGACCAGAATCCCAATTGTGAATATTATTTAATTGTGGAAAAGCCCAAAACTAAATCAAGGCTTTTTTATCTGCTCTTTTCTAGAAATATATCAAATCCAGTCAGTGAAACAACAAATGCACATAAACCATCTGTAGCTTCTGTCATGGGACAACAGGAAACTGTAATTGTAAACTTCTCAGGATCCTCTTACCTGGTAGTTAATTTGAAGTAAGTGAGATATGCACAAAGCATTTTACTAAGCATTTTTTGTTTCCTTTTACCAGGAGCCCTCTATAAAGTCCAGTCTGGCTCTGGAAGAACAGAAACTGTTTGGAAACAGCTGGTTGTTAGCGAGCCAAACCAAACCCGGACACTGTGGGCTTGCTAGTGTGACATGACTGTATTTTCACTGAAAGCTCACCAGGATGCTATGTCAGACAAATGCGCTCCTAGAGTACAGGTGGCAGGAAAGGCTTGGCCATATGGAGAAGCATTGCTGTTGCTGTCACTGCCAAAAGCTGTACTAGATGCCCCACAGAACAGAAAGAGGATTTACTACAGTCTAAGGGGCTTGTTAACTCTGTTGGACATAACATAACAAAAGTAAAAATGTTCTCCTTCATTAGAAAAAACAGAAAAAGTGGTGTTACCTAAATGGTGGTCAGTAGCAAATGGATGGTGCAGTTATGTAGGAAAGGAGCTACAGGAAGGCCTTATCAGTATTGCAGTTAAGATAAAGTAAGTACTTGCCACTCTGTCCCCTCTATCTTCTCTGAGCATATCACCAGTGAGATCATGCCTATTGTCACTCTTACCATGAGTTATGTGATTCTTTCACTTTTGAACTGGGCTCTGGCCTATGATGCCCTCTGTGTCACTCACAGTTAGGCAGTAACTGAGTGAATTTGTATCTGCAGGCACAGCAATGAAGACAGTGACCTCCCAGCTTTTCAATTCTACCCCCAATCAAAGAGGGATTTATTTCCTGATAGGAGTGTAAAATTTAGAGAAAATGGAGTTTAAGGCTTCAGACAGTTGCTGGGCATCGTCCTGTCTAAACTTAACTGCACACCAAAGATAGCCCAGACAGGCAAAGACATCCCAGACATCACTCACATGGTACCACTGCACAACAATTAACTTTCATCAGAGGGAGAAAGTCCATTTTCAGACCTTTCAGAATATGTGGCAGAACTTTCCTACTTGGCCAAAGCTGTCCAGGGAGCTGAAATGAAGTTGGGATGCTCCTCCCCAGAGCCCTCAACTTTGCATTTCTTTGTGCCCACACTGGTGCCTTGAGGCGAGGCTTGCCAGGAGGAGATGAGAATGCTTCAGGTGTAACCTCTCCATGTACCTGTGATGAGTTTTCAGATTGACAGATGTAAATAACTCATTGTTACTTAGGCCCCAGACTGTGTGTGTTAACTTAGCCCAAGTCAGCTGCAGTTCTTCCAAAGAAATGTGTTTGCTGATGCTATGAGTAGGTTGCTGGTGAGCCATGTTGCCATAGGTACAAATGCTGTGAGCTTTTATAGTGGTTGCACCTGTGGCATCTCAAGAGGTCATCTACAACAGAATCACCACACTAAACTACTCTTGAAAGACGTTTGTGTAGCCTGCTCTTAAGAGCCACCAGTGAAGAGTTCACATCCCCTTAAGCAATTGATTTCTCTGCTAATCTCTCTCTACTGGTTCCCTAAGGTATTTTAAAATGCTTAATCTAAATCCTTAAGCCAATATTAGCCACAAGGGGAAGACACAAAAATAGCACCGACAATGGGTGTTAATACCAGTTCAGAAACCTTAAGCTCTAGATTGTCTGCATACAGCTGTTTGATGGTCACACCAGTCTGAGTTTGTACCAAGCAGCAACCTGTATGCAAAGTTATGCCATGACTTTCCAGAGAAAGTAGAGCTTCCCATTACTCCTATGTGTGCCTAGAAGCTTGCTGGGTAAGAGCATGGACAAAAAAAGTTATTTCCTCACAGCAGTCCATACATGAAGTTTCCAAGGCAATGATAAAGGGATGTCTTGGGCATGCTCTGAGCCCTGCACCAAACAGGAGAAGGGGGAGAGGCCTTATGTGGCAGGAAGGCTAGCTGCTCTGAAGAGGGCAGTGGTCCTGAGGTGGGAATATTGCTTCTGGTGATTGAATTAGTTCACCTAGAGCTCACTCACCTGTCTCCACAAGGCACTGTGTATGACCATGTGGATGGAAAGGTTTAGCCGTGTCAATGGTTCCTGAATCAGCAACCAACCCAGTGGTTTGGAAAATAAGTTCCTTGTTAGACATAAAGACAACTCAAATCTGGTTAGAATTAACTAGGTGAAGTCTGAGCTCTTTTCTTCACCTCCATGGCATTTTTTCCGACTTCCCATAGAGCGGCTCAAGTGCAGTTCCTCTCCCAGGCATTTGTGGGCTGGCAGCCATGCAAGAGATTTTCCTGTACTTTGCAAAGCTTCCCTCTTCCATCTAGTTGAGAGTATAAGGAAAGCAGACTGCCTCAAAATAGACTTCTGCTTTCCACTCTGACCAAGACCACTGCCTGTTGGGAAGATGGCGTTTCCCCCACCCACCCTAAGAATGGCTTTCAGAGAACTCTACTTTTGTAGTGTTTTAGATTCAGCTTGGTTGAAGCACAGCACAGGGACAATATTTAATTCTTCCTTGCTATTTTCTCTAGCTTTGATTCACTGCAGTGTAATTTTGAAAGCTTAATCTAGTTTCATCAGCCATGACTGGAGCTAGAAAACAGGGCAAGTTATCAGAAGATACAGCAGGGAGATAGCTAAAGGAAGTTTCATTTGGCACAAATTATCAGGAAATCCTCACAAAATCAAGCCATCAAGGAAATGATGGAAGTACATGATTTCACTAAAAATGAACACACGTATACCACAGCACACACAAATACAAATACACAGCCCCTTTCCATCCTCTGAAAGTCAGTTTGCTTTTTTTTTCCTGGGGCTGCTGCAAATATTTTAATGTATCCTGGCTCCAGCCCAATCCTCTGCAATTGTTGGCAGCCATTTTATATCATCCTTGTCATAAGTTTCACTGTCACAGCAGTTTGTGCTTAGATTTTTACTATGCCCAGGACCAAACTCAGTCATCTGGAGCAGTTCAGGGTCTGCACCCAGGTCCGAGAGCAGCATCTGGAACATCTGCCCCAAAAAGGTCCTTATCACTTACTACTTGTGCCGTGGGAGTCCCCAGCAGCCACTTCTGGAGGAGGGCTGTGCTCCCCGAGAGGAATCTGTGCTGCCAACAGTTTGTGCAGCAAAAGCAAAGGCAGCCCACACCTGGGGACCAACAGCAGCAGCACTCGGGGAACTTGGGGTGTAAGGTGGCAATTACCAGCAATAAGTTTGCAACAGGATTGCCTGTGGGCATTGAAACTGCTTAATGTTTCTCCAGCCCTCCCCACACAAGCCAAGGTCACCTTGTAGGAGGTGTGCTGTGGGTATCAGGCCCAACAGGCTCTGACTCCATCTCCAGTTTGTCTGGAGGTGTGTAAGTTCTGGCACACCTCAGTGCTCCTAATTGTTATCACTATTAGAGCACAAGGATAAATTGCTGACAAAGAGGGCTGTGTAAAAATGCACTTGGGTGCAATAGCTGTGGCAGTATTTCAAACAGCTTCCTATTGTACATCTCCAAGAGAGATGCAAGCACGTGTGCTTTGTAATTGTGCAACCATGTCGCTGAATATGGATAGCGCTTACAAGTGCTGTGTAACGTGTTGACAACTCTGCACACATAAATATGTATTTTTTTTCAGGCACCACCCAGGCAAAGAAGAAACCAAAGTTTTTATTTTAATTTCTTTTGCAATGTCTGAGCTAACTGCAACAAGACTTATGAAGAAAAGTGGGAGATCTAATGACTTAACCAGCAATTCAAGACAAAGCACCTCAGATCTCTAAGTTCAGCTCCCTAAAACATTTCTACCTATTGCTCAGATCACACTAATTGTTTCTTTTTTATTATTAATTTTTTTAATTACTATTTTTTTAAGAGCTATTAGCTCTTGAACTCCCAGGTTTGTTCTCTGCCTCTTTTGGGCGACTTTTCAAAATTCAGATCATTCCACAGAAAAAGCTTTAACTGTCCTTTATACCAAGATTTCTCTTTCTTTTTGACATCAGGACTTCTCTCTTTGATAACTTCAAATGTTTTTCCCTCTCTGCAGTGAGTACTTAATTCTCACCAATGGTTTTGCTTTTCTATCAAACATAGCAGCAGCACCCTGAATGTTGTTTATCTGCTTTGGCCATTGGGTGATTTCTTTGCCTTTAAAAAAAAAACCAAAAAACACAACAGATTTCACTAAATTTATATAAACAACATCATTATTTGTTTGACATTATTGTGAGGGGTTTTGTTTTTCTTAATTATGTAAAAATACTCTTGCTTTTTAAACTCAGTTCAAGCTTCCTTTATGTGTTAGCAGAGCTGCACAACAGAGGTTTTTATCCTGTGCACTGCTTTCACTGACTGTGAAACAAATAAAAGCCAAGCTTTTGCATTTCATAACCTTGAAGTTCTCTGAGTAGTTTCACCTCCAGGGCTGGGTAACTGAATGTTTTCAAGCAGCTTAGAGAGAAAAATGGGGAGGGGGAAGGAGAAGGTGGCAATAAACAAGAATATGATTTCAGATTTTCATGATTTAGACTAAACTGAATAGCAGCGGCAGGTGAAGTAGAGAGAGAGAAAGACTCTCTATATATGATGGAATAGTTTTATAATTTAAAATACGTATTGTATTAGACTTTCAACATAAAAGGGATAATGTATTTCTCATAACATCTCACATTTTGTTATTGCTTTTCACCCCATACCAGCACAAATGATATTTGAGTGCTGACAGACTGAAGGAACATGCAGAGACCATGTTATCAGTTGCTGGGGCATGGCTGCAGATGTGGTATAATGAGGCAACTGTGCTAAGAGTGCTCTGCATTGCTACACAGCAATTTCAGGATAGACCTGGGAGTTTTACTGGAAAAGCAAATGCACTAGAAAGGAGACGGTGACTCACGAGTGGTTATAAGCTGTGCAGCACTGCTAGGATTATGGAGCAGGAAGAATGTAATTGTTCACATTAAATCATCACTGCCCCCTCTATACACCCAGGGCTTTTTTATTACCACAAGTGATCAAACTTCCCTTGTTTTCCAAACATTCTGAGTCCTTTAAGTTCATTGACTTTTCACACTGCCCTCACTCACTTGTTCCATCAGTACCAAGTCAAAAAAGGTCTATCACATCTAGAATTACCAGTACTGCTTTCTCTACTAGGCAAGTTTACCTTAAAGGCTGTTCCTTCAACAGTTGACCTTGTCTGACTTTGCCTAGCTTGTGCTAGGATAGAATTGCAGAAAGTGCACACAGAAGTCAATAGAAGGTAGTTTTTGAGAAAAAAATGGGAGCTATTTACGCCCTCTATACAAAAACTCCAGCCTAGAAATACAGATATCCCTTGATTTGAGACATAGTTCTGAGTTTGTAGTAGAAAGGTTGTGGATTGAAAAAAAAGTAATCAGACTTAATTTTATAATGAAGCCAGGATGCTCTTTAAATTAACCATGTGTTAGATGCTGCATGGAATATAGGTATTCCTGGTGACATAACACCTATGAGATACTGCTTTCATGGAAAAAACTCGTAACATGTCTGTGGTATTTATTGTCTGTGGTATTTATTGTCTGTGTTAAAACAAAAACGCTCTTGATACTCACCATTTGAAATAATTCCTTTAGATTCCAAATCAATTTGTTAATGACTGTCTTTCTGTATCGAAGTTGGCCAAATGTGGGCGTATAATATTAATCTTGATTCTACAAAAAGTGTGGCTTTTTTTCCTGCTTGTATTATGTGCCTACAGGTTAGTGCAGTTACAGATGTAATCTGCAAAATATCAATTTGCAAGCAGAAACTTGAAGCTGCACAAGGGGATGGAGCTCTATCCATGATTTTCAAACAAAGGCCTTCTCTTCAAAAAGCTTGAGAAGCAAGTGTGGATGTTAGGACAAACTGTTCATTATTCACTGCAATTTCAGATATCCACCCTGGAAATCATTGGCCAGTGAAATGTACCCTGTGTAGTCCAGAGTTTTTCCCTTATTTATCTCCAGCCCATTTATGCACATGAATAACCACTATTAGATTCATTTACAGCTCCAGGACAAGAAGGCACTCTGAGGTTTACAAGATTTGTCTGATATGCTGTGGCCAGTCTCCTCTTTTCTTCATGAGTTCAGTACATCAAGACACAGAGACAAAAAGAATAGATTTTATAGTTGGAACTTACATGCAAAAACCTGGCTTCTCATTTAACTGACCTGGAAGATGATATCTGATCACAGATAAGATGGGTCAATCTCCCTTACCAAAGACATTGTATTTGTTTCCCTTTTTTAAGTGCCATAGCCCATGACTTCTGATGGGAAGAAGAACGAGGTTTGGGGACCAGTATTCTTTTCAGTAATAACCTTATCTCAAAAAGTAAAGGTGTATTTTATTGTAACGTATTTTGTTGCTGGTATGAGGCTGAGTGGCATTGTGAACACAGATAAGGTTTAGATGATAGCGTAAAAGAAGCTGAAGACTGGTGGTCTGGCAGAAGGAAACATGGTGCCATTTAGAGTGCAAAAACTAACAGAGTAAATTTATTACACAGAAGTTTATTGGTTACTAATGATAGGGAGAGAAAAACCTCTGTGCACTATAGGCTGACTATGCACAAGATACTGTGAAGTGTGTCATATGATATAGCTATGGAAAGGCAAATGTTGCACAGGATGTCTTCCACAGAGTATTTCTGATAAAGTGAAAGCTATCAAACACATTGTGTCTGCTTTGAATGAATATGAATCTAAACCATAGCTGGAAGATATCTCTTAATATGATAAGGACTTGTAAAGACCAGTTTGTAAGACAAGCCAATCTGGTTAAATACTGGATCAATTTGTGAAGTGCTTTACATAACGCCCCAGCCCATTGCTTCAAGAAATTGGCTCAGTGAGGAGAGAGACCTTTTCTACACCTTTTTTGTTTAATGGTACTGGCCTCATGTTTGATCAGAGATCTTGGCTAAGTTCTTAATTTGTTAATTAGATGGGATATCCTTTTAAAGAAACTGATAGAATTTGATAATACTAGCTGTGGCAAAACTACTATTTCTGCAGATATAGCTGCACATTTTTCACAACCTGACTTGGTAATCAGTGCCACAGGGTCTTGTTGGAGGCCTCTCACTGGAAGTGTCTCCTAGGGCTCAGTACTGGGCCCAATATTGTTTAACTTACTCATCAATGATTTGGATGAAGACACAGATGTCTCCTCAGCAAGTTTGCTGATGACACAAAGCTCAGAGTGGTGGCTGATACCCCAGAGGGCTGTGCAGCCCTTCAGGAGGACCTTGATAGGCTGGAGTGATGGGCAGAGAAAAACTGTCTGAAGTGCAACAAAGGTAAATGCAGGATCCTGAACCTGGGGAAGAATCACCCCCTGCACCAGTACAGGCTGGGATCTGACCTGCTGGAAACCAGCCCTGTGGAGAAGGGCCTGGGGGTCCTGGTGAACAAGTTGCCCACAAGCCAGCAGTGTGTCCTTGTGGCCAAGAGGGCCAGTGGTATCCTGGAGTGCATTAGGAAGGGCACTGCCAGCAGGTCAAGGGAGGTGATCCTGCCCCTCTACTCACCACCAGTGACGTCACTTCTGGAGTGCTGTGTCCAGTTCTGGGCTTCTCAGTACGTGAGAGACAGGAAGCTCCTGGAGCAGACCTAGTGGAGGGCTACAAAGACAATTAAGGGGCTGGAGCATCTCTGTTATAAGGAAAGGCTGAGGAAGCTTGGACTGTTCAGTCTCAAGAAGAGATAGTTGAGAAGGGACCTCATCAATATCTACAAGTATCTGGAGGGAGAATGTCAAGGGGATGGCGTCAGGCTCTTTTTGCTCTTTTTTCTGGTGACAAGCAATAGGACAAGAAGCAATGGTCAGAAACTGATGCACAGGAAATACCACCTGAATATGAGGAAGAATTTCTTTACTATGCGGGTAACCATGCACTGGCATAGATTGCCCAAAGAGGTTGTGGGAGCCTTTCTCTATGATTCTGGGGCTTGGCAGTCTGCTGCCCTCCCACAGGCTGCTCTGGCTGGTCCCTGTTTCTTCCAGTGCAGTGCTGCCCTGTCCCCAGCCAAGCACAGCCCAGCAGGGAGGCTCGGCTATGAGAAGTTCAACTTGCTCTGTCACAACCCTTCATTTCCAGGACCAGATCTCCAACATAACTGGAATGAGAGCAAGTCTCAGAGGCAAATGATAAATCCAGTGCGAATGACATATTCTTCCTGTACTAAACTCAGAGAGTCTACACTAAAACCACTGCCCAGCACCTTATACTAAAGGAAGAAGAAGAAAAAGGAAAGCACTATCATTAGCCATACTTCTATGAAAAGCAGTAATACAGCAGTGGTGACCTAAGAATTAAGAAGGCTAAATAGATACCTGTCTTGAATAGTGGATATTATGCACGACATGTTAAATGCAAAGCACAGTGGTACCCCTGTAAAGGTAAGAGTAGGAAGAATGATTATTATCTTCAAACCATTTAATCTATATTTAGTGAATAACAATTATAAAGGCTGCCCATTCAGTAATGAGATTCAGACTCCCTTAGTTAATTGATATATAACGGATAACGTTGAAAGAGATCTTCTTCAGTTCAATGCCACTTTATACTATAGCTATAGAAAGTTAAATAAAGTTTTGCCTGAGCATTCATATGCAGTAAAAAAATAGTTTGTTTGAATTTGCTAGTAAATTTTCAATGGAGGGGAAACTGGGCTTGCAGAGTTTGTTGGAGGTGTTGGAGCTTTTCCAAGACTCGTGCCTGTAAATCTTTATATCATGACCTACTGTGATGTTGTTGTCTCCTGGCAGAAAAAACACACCCTTCTTGCCATATTTTAGTTCTAGCAGGAAGTGCATCGGGAGGAATGAATTCTCAGGCTTTCTAAGAACATAGACAACATGGCAGGAATAAAAACAAACAGCCCCCTCCCACCAAAAAAAAAAAAAGGAAAGAATAACAGAAGACTTTCTTATGTAATCCTTGCTTATTTGCAGGCTGAATATTTATGCTTACTTCTTCTCTCGCTGCTCGTATGACTGATGAATTTAGCATGCACAAAAGCAAAGGTGATTGAGAGTACTCCATGCTGATGACTATTATTCATGTGCAGATGACAGCTGTTAGATATAGAGGTGATATTAATATTGCTTCACTTTTCCCAACTCCAACTCCACTCGCTCTCCTTCAGCCTGTGTCTGCAGTACACAGGCTGCAAGTTATCAAATGGTCCTTCAGTCTCTAAAGGAAAACTATGAATTTGCTGGGGTATGAAGGGGTACAAGAGGCATTTTCTCTTGACAAAATTGTACAACTATGATCCAATTTAGCTAAACAGTAGGTTTTTGGAACTGTCTTGTTTGGCTCATCCCATGTGCAAATGATTGCCCAGAGATGTCATTTACTCTGTGTCCCAGGACCTCAGAGCAGTGGTTTGCCTAGTCCCAGCAGCTGATGTGACCCTGAACACAACGATGGAATACAAAGAGCAACTAGTCCCACTGCTGTGCCTGTTGCTGGTGTCCTGACATCACATGGGATGAAGAAATAGACATTGTTTAATGGAGCTGGGTGAGAGCTTCAGCTGTCTGGGAAGCAGAGGTACAAGGCCCAGGTATCAGAGAGCAGGCTTGGGACAGACTAGAAGACAAAGATGCACAAGGGAGCCTGCACTCATCTGAAGCAAACTCACAGTACTGCATTTTTGGCCTTTGTCTCTTTTGAGCAAACATCTATGAAGTTCACTGGCACCCTTATATGACACTTTCTGTTCCACAACATCTTCATAGAGGGACAGCATGCTACTGCTCACAGACAATCCACTAGCTCCACGGATGGAGGCTAGTGTAGGGATACTGCTTTGTTAATATAGCACCAGAGGATGGAAATTTACTTCCTCTCCTCTTCTTACCTCTCCTCTCTAAAAACTGCACACTGAAAATAAATTAAAAAGCACATGAAGATTGAGAAAAATCAATTACTCCAAATTAGCAAATACGGTTCTGAGAGGACTTAAACCTTAGATCAGTCTCTTTCAGTGCATGCTTTGCAAAGCTGTTTTCACTTATGTCATGACAAGGAGTCTAAAACTGTCACTGTAGCAGCAGAAAAGAGCTTAGTGAAGCCACAGTCACCTTTACATTCTTGCTGACAGTGAATCATTGCATTGAGCCAGCTGAAATCCCCAAATTTTGTAAAAGGAACCTTTCTTGTGCTTCAGACAAGGGAAAAAACGTCAGGCTGTTGTAGTTTCAGGCATAAAATTTTAACAGGTGGAACTGCATCAAATTTGTCTAAAATCCTGCTGACCTGGTCCTTAGTCCTTCCCAGTAAATAAAACTGAATATAACCTTTCCGCCTCTCCCTAAGGTATAAAATTATTCAGTAAACACTTCTAGCATGAATTTTTAATTCCTTTCCATTTCTAGAAAAGCAGGCAGAATTAGTGAAATTCTCCATGTCCTGTGGAAAACACGGCCAGAGATTAAGCCTTGCATTTTATTTTTTATTTTCTGGGATTACAGGTGCTCAGTGATCCCACAGCCCAGTGTGCTAAATGCTATGAAAACACAACAGAGACTGCCTCTTGCTAAGGAGAGATCTCTTCCACCTCATGAACTGTGATTTTCTTACTCACAAAACACTATAAAAGGACTTCTAATATAAAGAGTGCATCATTTTATACTGAAATATAACCAGCAGAAATTAATTTGAATATTAATCCACGAGATGTGCATCTCTATGCATCATGTATGTTCATCTCTATTAGCTGTATATAGCTGTGAGATTTTGCTGAGATCTCACTGGCCAATACATTCCCTTGCAACATAGAATGGGAGGACCATCAGTGTTATATTACTGTGGTCAAACTGACCTTAAATCACAATACATACAGACACTTGAGGAGTTATACTGGAGGACATCGAACCTGGGTACTATCCTCCATCCCCTCCCTCAGCATCTGCACTGTTTACACACAGTTTCTGTCCATGACAATCCCTTCCAGACTGGGGAATTCACCCAAGTCACCATCACTACAATGGAAAAATCAGAGCCGCTTCGTGTGATGTTGGCTGAATGAATGATGGGTCCAACGGCAATTACATCACTGTCCTTGTGCCAAAAATACCCCTATGCTGCTTAAAGGCAGCTCCTCCTGGGAGACCGACCTTCATGTTTTAAAGGACATATTATTCTAGCTGCAGAGAGTCAAACGTAACTTCTTTAGTTTGGTTGTATGAAAAGCTGGATTTATACAAAACTATGAACAGAATACAACACAACAACTGAAAATGAAGATCCTGTTTATAAGGTGGGTGTATGAATATCTCCTCCACAAACTTGCACAGCATCAGCCATGAGTGGAAAAATCACCATGCCAGGCATTTTGTGTTAACTGTCCGATCTGTTGCTCTCACATTCTTCACACGATCATAAAGCCTATTACCTCCTCAAGGCCATAACTGTGTTGTGGTTGGACAGAATATCCTGTACAATGAAATGTAAACTCTACAGTAAAAAACAAAGCTAAGGTTTGGGATTCATGACAATATATATGGGGCAAAGTCATTCCACCTGTGGTTGTAATTATTTTCTGAAAAAGCAGCATAAACTCAGTCATTCAGAGGGAAAATCTTACAGTGCTCTAACATTGCTTTTAAAAGACCCAAACAGTATTGCCTTTGAGACATAAAAATATCTACTTCTGCAAGAAACAGGTTACCCCATCACTGTAGATTGATTATGTAAAAGCAGCTATCACCACTGCTGGCTAAATGCAGAAATAATACTAAGCTTCTGAAAGAAAAGGTTTCGCTTTGTTAAGTTTAACATGCTACTTGGAGAGATATTTTCTAATGATGCTGAATAAGGTGAGAACACAAATCTCACTTAACTTGAGGTAAACCTAAGCTGGGGTTTATAGCCTGAGTCAATATTCTTCCTCTGTCTTCGCAGTCTTCCTAAATCAGCAAAGACAGGGACTATCAAGAACATATGGGATGCCAACCAGGACATAATCAGTAAAACATGAGACATTCTGAGCATACAAGGCGGATGATCACTCAAAAAGATGTTGATGTCCTTATGCCTATTCATTTATCTACTTGAATCAAAGGAATGGAGAAGGAGGGGGAATGAGTATTAGTAAGCGGGGAGGGAGTCTAGGCATGATTAACAATAGGTGTGAGACAGGAAGAACTAGATTAAACTGATCCATATGCAAATTATCTGAGCCTGATTGAATCAAACCATGCACAGTTTAATGAGTATGGTAAGATGCCTTTATCTCTGCTTGGATATGTTCCGAAAAGAAGGACTGCTCCAAGATAAAACACAGTTTAATAAGGAGGTTTTTCATTACAGGGTCGAACTGCATTTGCATTTCTCTCTCTGAACCACACATTTTTCCTCAACCTCCATTCCTTTTCAAGAGATTAGTTGGGTATATATTGTTGACACACATCTTAGGGCATTGCATACTTAACATGTGTGTTAGTTTTAGCCTGGTCCTTCATGACCTGGATTAGACATTTCAAAATGAAGACTAAGTGGCAAACTCCTATTTTTTTGCTTATCTACAGGCA
The DNA here is from genome assembly GCA_013400415.1 of Scytalopus superciliaris. Classification (NCBI taxonomy): domain Eukaryota; kingdom Metazoa; phylum Chordata; class Aves; order Passeriformes; family Rhinocryptidae; genus Scytalopus; species Scytalopus superciliaris. The sequence continues at coordinate 257,651 of VXBX01007816.1, forward strand.
CTCTTTGCCCTTATGTTATTTGGAAGCTTTATAAAATCTTTTCAGTATTCATACACTGATAACAGGGAGAGAACTTAGCTTGGGTACTTACAGCATCATGGGCTAGACTCAGAACTGCATAACGGCTGTGAGATGGTGATAACTCCAGCTTCTGTGGAGTTAATCTGATTTTATGCTACTGTAGCTGAGGTCTGGCCCTCTATTTCTAAAGTATATGTTGGTTTCTTCCAAGTGGCTGCCTTTTTACACTGAACAAGGTAGCTAGGCACTGCCTCAGCTTCACCTGTTGTATGCTCTGCTTACTGTTACAGTGCAGGTGAAATAAAATAGAAGCAACCTTTTCCTCCTTGTGCAAACAATATAGTGGGAAATATCCAAGGCTCTCAGGATGATCATAGGAAAGACAGCTGACCGAGGTTCTGGCCTCTGCTCAGACTCCAGCAGACATGGTATATTAAGTACTAGTATTCTCACCCAGCTATTATTAAAGCTGTGGCTAGCAAAAGCCCTGAATCAGACTACACCTTATTTTTACTCTAAGACATAGTAAGCGGTGGAAGTTCATCTAGCTTGAGGAGATCTTACCTGTCTGGAGCATTTTTTAGGGGGCACCTACGGATACTGCGTTCTTCCTTGCTCAGGACAAAGTTTTTCCATTTATATATTGTGTTCTTCTCTGAAGCCTCTCTACACACTAACATCTGTATTCCAACACTGCATATTGCAGATAGAAAGTAGTTCAATCTCAAAGTGCTGCTGCTGCATATTTACTCTTCAGCTAACAGAGGCAAATATAAACCACTGGTCATCCAAATGCCTTAATGAAGAAGTCCTTTTTCTCAATACCTACAATTTGTCTGTGCAATAAGGATCTTTTGAACTAGACTGGTTAATAATCTCTCTACTCAACCTCAGCTTCAACTGATCACCTTCATCCTTATATCATGAAGATGAGACATTTAATAGAAACAAGGCACTTGAGCAAAAACTTTTCCATTGATTTCAACAGAAAAGATCACAGGCCTAAATGCCTTGCAGATTGGGAATCCAGACCTGTTGTTGCATGTTCCATCATTATTAACATCATCACTTCTTTTCCATCACTGGGCTGCTTCATGACTTTAAAAATTTTGGGGTTTTTATTCCTCAGAATACAACATATACTTAGGTCATATATTTCAATACCTTTGATTTGAGTTTCAGTTCTGTATCTTTTAGTTTCCTTGACTATAGCCTGATGTGTCTGCAGCTTCTTTACATTTTTACATCATTAATTCTGGCTCAGCAGTTATAAAGCTCTTTCTTATCTTAGATTATCTTAGATGATAGTTTTTTCGCTGTATGTATTCCTTTACACTTAATGCTACAGCCACACAATCTTTCCTTGTAGACTACGCGCCTCACAGCAGAAGGCTGAAGCTTGCTAACCCAGTCATAAAACACGGTGCCAACAGTTAGAAGAGTCCTACTTCTTCCTAGCTTACTGTTATTTATTATCATTTATGGTATTACAATGCTGAGAGTTCAGGAGCAGTCAGGGTAACAGAACAAGTCAGTTACTGGTGGCAGTGGACTTACATGCCCCTGTGCCTGCTGAGAGGATGCACTCTCAGGGCTAGGTGTGAGTGAAGTAGTTTGGAAGCGGGCACACACCTTCTTATGTCTTGACATGGTCTAACATGCAGTAGAATCATAGATTCATTTAGGTTGGAGAAGACTTTTAAGATCGAGTAGTCATTAACCCAGGACTGCCAAACCCACTATTAAGCCTTGTCCCTAAGCACACAGGTACATGTCTTTTAAATATATTCAGGGATAGTGACTCAATTTACTTCCCTGGGCAGCCTGTTCCAATGCTTGACAACCCATTCCATGAAGAAACTTTTCCTAATATCCAATCTAAACACACCCTGAGACAACTCAAGTCTATTTTCTCTTGTCCTGTCATTTGTTACCTGGGAGAAGAGGCCAATCCCCACTTTTACAAACCTTCCCTGCACATAGTTGTAGAGGGTGATAAGGTCTCCCCCAATTTTTCTTTTCTGCAGGCTAAATAACCTAAGAGGAATATTTTGCTAAACAAATACAGGACAAAAAGACACTGCTTGTCCCAAAGCACTTACCTTTGAAGTAAAATACTGACCGATGAGGGATACAAGGGGTTAATGGAGAAACATTAATTGAGTTTAACTTTAGAGAGCTAAGAGTACTATTGTACTAACTGCCAATGTAGTAAGTACAGCTGCATCAATAGACCTTGCCATCAGGTTCCTGTGGGGGCAGTTCAGACAACTAATCATCCCTCAAAGGATCCTGTCTGTCTTTATGGATTAAACAGAGAAATCAGATTGCTAACATGGTGAATTAAAGTTGGTTGCTTAAAATTAAGTTATGTGAACGTTGCCTTTGCCCCACTCCCACCTCCCACCTCTCACCTGACCATGGGCATGACTCTAGGTAAAGGGTGCTAAAGGGCTGACAAACTTCATTTGAAGGGACGCATTTTTGAGGTCACATTTGAAGACAGAGAAGAATGAAGTTTTGCAACTGTGGCAGGAAGTATAAGTAACATCACAGAGATAGGTGTTGAGCAGTGCAGTGAGTGACTGATGGAGGCTGGCACCACCACAGTTATCTGAGGCAGAATATGGAGTGGCCATAAGTGATTAGGCCTACATTTCAGGCACAGTTCCAATGCTCCTTTGGTTAGGTGCTGTCAGATGTCTCTGCTCTTCTTAGGCTTAATCTGTACTGGTTTAAAGACATGAGTTCACACTGGCATCTTTTCTCAGGTGTCTATTACAAGTAACAAATTCATCATCTTGCAGTGAAACACTTGGGTGAAATTCTGACCACTGTGTAAGTCTAGTTCACCTTTGGTTCCAGTGACCTCAAAATCCAATGGCTCAATTCCAAACATGTTCACCTTTTCACCTAGGCAGGCATCCCAGTTTCAGTGGTCGTATGGCATTTCTCTTCTGCCACAGATGGGAAGGGTGAGTCTGCCTGATTTCAGACTCTTGGCAGCTGTTGAACATGACTGTTAAACTCCTTGCTGTCTTTTCAGTTGTCCAGATTACATTTTCCTTTTATAATCAGAGGTGCTTCCATTCACAATCACTCCAGAGCTGGTGTAAGTATTTAAAACCTTGGTATCTTTCTGAGTGCCAGTTGTGGAATAGGTCTGATGACTGGTCTGGGATGAGTAAGGACTTCTTGGACTCTGCTTATGAATTCAGGATGGGAAAGAAAGCCGTCAAAAACATCTGCTGTTAATGCCATCAGAGTTGCACTTGTACCTCAGTGTAATTTTATTCTGATGTCTTAGTCCCATGTTGTCATTTGTACTTTTGCCCCTAGGATCAACCCTGGAATTTGTATTGAAAGTTGAGAGCAGGTATTTATGTAGGTTTTGAGCCATACCTAAATGATGTTTGATCTCAACGCCATTATCACAGTGTATCTGTCTTTTTCTTCTTTCCAATTCTCTTTCATTCATCGGGTTGAAAGACCTTTTAATCTTTATGCAATTTCCTCTGCAAAGTCTAAATCACCTTGATATTTGGCAACATTGATTCTGTCTTTCCCTTCTTGATTGCTCAATCTTAGGGAATTTCCTGAATAATAAAAATTATGTCCATATATGCAAACGTGGTCATAAGGTCTCTTTTGGCACCTTTGCTCTATTTATTATATCTAATTTATAGAGGATTTATATTAGTCCAAATGTGTTCTTTACAGGCCTGATCCAATTTCTGTTTAAGTCAATGGCACTTTCATGATAGATCTTAATGGTCATGGGATTCAGCCCAAAACCTGGGGTATTTAAATCAGTTTTAATCTGAAGGGCCTGTAATAAAACCAATGACTTTGATCTTCTTTTCTGGCAGTTCAACTGAGTCAGAGACTTTAATTTTTCTTTTTCAACCTCAAGTAACTGCATGTTAGACGGGTGACTGTGATGACAGTCCTCATCTGCACAAGTTGTTCTTTATGATTAGAACAGTGTGTAAGACTTTGGACTAAGAGGGAAGTTATTTTCAGTACCGGCAACTTGGGATACGTTACACAGAAACCTAACTACAAAAATAATTATCTATTTCTATTAAGGCCCAGTAATCATACACACACACACACACATATNTCTTGGGCTGAATCTTGATGTCTTTTATAATCTGAGCTTCTCAAATAGCAGTTGTGATGGAATTTTCCCCTGATATTCTCTTCTATCCAGTAGGAATTGACTGTAGATCACAAAACAGTTACCAAGTAGTAACAACTTTCAGATCCTGTCAAGATTGGCTTGATATGAACTGGGGAGCTAGAGGTGAGGGAATAACTTATTAACCATTCTTTTGTGCTACATCTTTGCCAGCAGTGACAATTTAGCAGAATTGCCAGAAAGCTCATCTATTACAATCACAAATCAGATGGCCAACAACTTTAGTGTTTTAATCTTAATCTGCCTTTGGTTCTCCACTTGTTTTCTCTTTCCCCTCTGCCCCTAACACATACAAACATAGAGTCTTTCCCCTTTTATAAATACAATGGATGTTGTTGTCAGTTCAGATAAGAGTAAATGCCAGATAGGATGGCAATATTTTCAGTCCTGGCAAATGCAATCATAAGTTCAGTTTATTAATATTGCAACAGTTGCACTAAATGAGATCACTTGGATAACAAAACATTTGTCAACAAAACGCTGCCACCTACTGAAGTTTTGCAAACAGCCCAGATGATTGGATAAGATCACAAATTCACTCTGTCACAAGCTTATGGTCTTTGCTGAAATCGTTCTGAGGGAAAAAACCTCAAGAATGATAACCAGCAGAACAAGACAAGACATCTCTTTCATGCAGTCTGTTCAGCAAGTGTCAGGGTAAATCCTGGAGAGAATCTCCATAGAGGAAAGGAGATCTGGCTCTTTGTGCTCAGTATGTCGTGGAGTTTTCAAACAATGCAGCTAGGGAACTCATCACAGAATCACAGGATCACAGAATATGGCAAGTTGGAAGGGACCCACAAGGATCACTGAGTCCAACTCCTGGCCCTGCACAGGACCATTCCCAAGAGTCAAACCACCAAGCACTTTGACATTCCTGTTATAAATGCCCGGTTTTCTTGTGCTCATGTTCAAAGCTTCTATTCAACCCCTAGTAAATTGACATTAAAACTTGCCAGCATTCTTTTGCATTGCACCACCCCAGATTATAAAGACTTAGTAAATAAATGTAAAAGAAGTCTGAGTGATTAGAACAAATCTTGTGCATTTTCTGTTGCAAGTTTTCAACCAATTAAAAATTATCGTTATTTCTGTATAGGTATCAGGCACGTCCATGAAACAGGGATAAGTCCTGCATACCATACAGGTGTGTGAATCAGCAGATGATTAGATATACAAGGCTTGACAAGGCTTTGGATAGGAATTATTCTGCCCACTTGAAACTGCAGACAGCACTTCTAGTGCGCCACAGCCTAAACTGGCTTTTAGGAAAGAATGTGGATCTTATTTCCTAGTATGTTGGGAGAACTGCTTTGTGGGTTTAGCTGTTAGTTATTGGTAGATGTATTTAAAGGAAATGCAAACAAAATTATTCATGGTGCAAGTATTTTTTCATATTATGAGTAGAAAGGAGTGTTTATGTTAATCAAGTAAAGCAAACCCAAAGAGTCAAGACAGCGCCATTTAGGAATTTCAAGCTCAGCACCATACTTCATGCAATAGGTGGTGCATCTTTTTCCTTGCAATACTATTCCATTTCTTATTTCTAATAAACACAAAATTAATACTTACACCCGGAACATTCCTGGATGCTAAAATTACAGACAACTTACAGGGCTGAAAAATGTCTGCTTTTTAAGACTGGAGCACAACAGAGCATTTAAAGGTGCATAACTTTAAACATGGGAGTAATTCCATTCAAATAAACAAGACTACTCCACCATTTCTGATTTTGCATGTGCTTCTGTGCTCTGCTAGCTTAGGGGCTAAGAACAGATATGCTTATTTAATACAGTGTTTATCTGCTAAGCCTACATTCAGCATTACTGATTTCTTTCCCTTTCATCAGACAGAGGCAAGGAGTTCTCCATTTTCCTAGCCTCCTTCTGGGTCAGTTGCAAACTTTCTTGTGCCTTCCCAGGCACTGGACTTTATATCTGATGTAGAAAATAGCAGCTAAAAAACCAAACCCAGAGTCCTGAGGGAGTAAAGCAGATGACTTGAAACGAAACACTCAGAGGTTTGTCTAGATTAGGGGACACAATTGATATTAGGCTGGGGCTGGCTCTTCCTGACATAATTTTGGATGTGTTTGCACTGGGAAGCAGGATCTCCTTTCTTTTTTGGATTTAGCTCTTTGTGATGGCTCTTGGGTTCCCTTTCATGACTATGACCACAAGCATTGACTAGCCCTGGACACATTCTTTCTTTCTAATGCTGGAATTGTCATTACTGCCATGATGCCATGATTGTTTCATGCAGGACATGAATATACACGCTCATTATTGTACTAGGAATTCCCAGCTAGTGACAAGGCAGACCCAGAACATTTGACTTGAGTTGGCCAGTATGTTTCACTCTTTTGCTGTAAAACTTACAGTATCTTTTAGTCTTCAGTAAGTTTTTAAACATGGATTGTTTATGATGGGTTAGCTATGTTGCTGTACCTGTTGTGTGTATCCAGTGCCAGCTCCATCACCTTCCTTGCTGTGCAAGGAGGGAAAAACCTAAAATCCTCACTGTGGGCCACCTGGAACCAGTGTTGCCAGATATAAGCCCTGACTAGTTTAGGTAGGCTTGAGCTTTAAGCTGTGCTTTGTTGCAGCTGCACTCCAACACAAAGCAACTTCAAAGGATTTTGACTCCACTCAGGGACACTGCAGCCAACACATCTGCTAGCTCCTATGGAGATGAAAGCCACTGTTTAACGCACACCATTGCTCTAACCAGTGCGCAGGTGCAATTTCTGGCAGAAGCTTTTCGCATTGGCCTGTCTATATTTAACTTTTTTTATCAGGATTTGTGGTTATTTCTGAGCTCCTGGCCTGTCACTCAGTGAAACCCTTCCTCTAAGAGCATCTATAAGTTGTTTCGTCTGTGGGCAGAGTGGCGGCTTTGGACTTTCCACAGCTGTACTGTACTAATGTATATGCACCTTGATGTATGTACACACTATTGAACTGCTGTAAGAAGGCACTCCTTTTGTGATAGAAAATGACTCAGAGAGGAGCCAAGAGAATACAGGTTTCTAAAGAGAATGTGTTCATAAAGCCAAGAAAACTATTGATTTAAGGCCAAAGTCCCATTGCAACCTGCTGAGGGCATGCTCATCCAGCCCAGGGCAGAGCTATGTCTGCTGCTCCCAGGAGCAAGACAGTTCCATCTGTGGGGCTTTTCAGCCCTTTGGTGAAAACTGCTCATGATAACTGTGTTGCATCATTAGAGGCTCCAGGGGGATATACACAACCACTCAGAGCTACACATCCCCAAAAATAAGTCTGGCAGCAAACAAACAGGAGTGTGTGCAGAGGCTTTTATGCACAGCGTGGAGCTTGGCAGGTTTTGCCCTTACAGATCTGTGTGTCCTGTGAGTTGGGATGGAGCAAGCAGGGTGAGTTTTGATAAACCATTTTGTGCTGGAGTCTGGGATGGCACCAGGGTGATGAAATGTGCTCCTACTCCCTGGGGTGAGAGAAGTCTTCCATGCTGTTTGAAGAAGCTGTGACTCCCAAATACAATTTTAAATGTTCCTTTGATCCCTACTTTGCTTTCTAAACACTGGTGGCGTGGAAGGAGTGATCTTGTGGAGCACCTCAACTGGGCAGTTATTTGGATGGTGTCTTGATAAATGCCTATGTAAGGTGCCAGCTCCCAGGTTGGAGAAGATAACTGCATGGGCATTACTACAGCAGCAGGTCTGATACCCTGGATGTGTATCCTCTGGAAAAGTCCATACTGTCCACCTTTTGCTGTACAAGCATGGTAACAAAATTTAACATAAAAAATTATTATGAGTTTTAGTAGCTAGTCAAAACAGTATATTTTATTCATCCTCAGTGGAAAGAATGTTTTAGTCCACCCAGATACACTTTTTGAAGGCAATGTATCTAGAGATTCTCTCGTGTTCGACTTACTTGGATGTTTTATAAGTAAGACTTTCTGTATGTGTTAGATTTTCTAGTCACACTTATTAAAGAAGTTGGCCACTATGTGATTAAATTAGCAATGTTTGTTAGTTTGCATTTTCGTGGTCAGTAGATCTTTACCAGGGAAGACTAGAGCACGATCTTGTTTTTCATGTGGAGGTTTAGAGTAGAGCTCATATGCAAATATGGTCTCTATACTCAGCATAGAAGATCCTGAGCTTTTCCAGCATGGAGACCGGGCTTGTGCTGGAGAGAGTGAAGCATGAGCAGCTTGGTTGATTGTGGCTGGTGGGAAAAACTCCTGGGAGGCCATTACTTGCCCTCTGAGCAGATTAGGTTTGAAGTATAAAACTACTAAGCAATTTGAGGTCCTCACAAAAAGAACAAGTAGGTAAAGCTGTATGAAGGAGTTGAAATCCTATAGCACTGTGACACTGTCACAGCAGTGGGCATGCCACCCAGCTTCCATGTACCTAGCTAGGGCGTAACGTCCTGATGGACTCCAAAGTGCCTCAATACTGGCTACCATAAATATGGTCCCTACAGAGAAAAATCTTCAAAAAACTACTACCTGAGAAACTGTTTTGTTATACCCAGACTGACTTGCAGTTATGGGTGGTCATGTGAGTGTTCAATTCTGCTCTCTACTAGCCATCGTTTTCTGTTCCTGTCACTCGGGGAAGCACCTGTGAAGAATTCTGTCACTGCTTCAGCATAATGGTACATGCCTACTTTCAGAAATATGCACATCTTTTAAATTATGTGGCCACGATATAGCAGGTTTGATTTTAAAAAGACTGAGTGGAAAGTCTAAAGAAGTAAATAAGCACATGTACCTACAGACTTAAAATTCCGATTTTCACTGCATCTTTAAGAAACATAAGTGGGAACTGGTCCCTAAATTGTCTCGATATTTTTATCAATTTTTCCAGTTTTTCCTTCCTTCCTTCCTTGCTTGCTTGCTTCCTTCCTTCCTTCTTTCTGAAAATGTCTGTAAGTGATAACTCAAATTTGGGTTTTTTGAAATGCAACAAAACCTTCTTACTGTATTTTCTATTGGAGGCAAAGGAGATAATCATCATATGTTTTAAATTTTAAGATAAACAAAATGCCATGGACATGACTTTTTTACTTCTCATATTATTCAGGTCCTTTGGGATGTCTTTAGAATGTGTATAAATTAGCTCCTACTGTAATAATTGCACATACTTTTTAGCTAATGCTTTCATCCCATTACTTAAAATTCCATTTTATTTATCATTAACAAAATGAACATTTGTAGACCTTGACTGTTCTTCTCACATTCTCATTTCTTTTCGAAAAACAAACATGGATATTGATAATCAAAAGCCATTACAGGCAAGATGTGTACTTCATTTCTGGAATCATATTACACCACTATAAGCTAATTTTGGTCTTTGCCTGGAAAGAATAAGCAACATTAGCCTGGTCCACAGAATCGATTCAGTCACTCTGTAACGAAATCATGGACATCCTTCTGCAGACTGTATCTGTTTCTGTTCATTCAGGTAGTTAATCCATAGCAGATCAAGACTTGTAACTTGCCAAGAACTTACGAAATGTCCTAACTGTGGAGTAAAGTTGTTCCTCAGTGAGTGCAGAGGTTCACATTTGGAAGGAAGCAGTGCTGTTTAATGGGAGGAAGGGAGACTGGGACATGGCTAGCAAATTTGTGACTGTGAGGTCCTCCAGCTTTTACGATGCCAGTTGATGGGTTCCCAGGAATGGCCAGTCTGGTAATCTGTGGGGACAGAGACCTGCTATTCTGCTGTTTTCCTTAGAGAGCGCAGCAGTGCCCATCTTGCTGTTGGAGGAGACAGGGAGCTGACTGCAAAACTTCTGCCTGGAGTAAGTCAATGCAGCACCTCTGGCATGACATTTATTTGCACTGACCGTCACACAAACTAGCCTGTGCATAAGGCTGTACCAGTTGTGAACACAATCCTCTCAGCTGCATTTCCAGTCTCTGCTCACTACAGATGTTCCAACTAAACTATATGAATGCTTATATTACTTCAGTGAGATTTTTTTCATTCATACGGAACCCAGTTTTCTCCACTTGGCTCCACATGTGTTTGCTCCTGTTTCATGAAGCCAGCGCCTAAGGAATCTGTAAGCCAGCATTGTAACTTCCCTGCTCTTTGGCATGTGTTTAAAAGTCACACCACACAGATTTAATGCTGGTGGATGGTAAAGAGATTAAATTTTCAAGTGCCAACTCATCACATCAGGTTGACACAACTCCCACTGTGTTGCTGAATTTACTTGAGCCCTTTATTATGGGGGTGGGGAGAGATGGTTGAAGGGAATAAGAGAAAAATGGTTTCTTTACTAAGACAGCAGATAAGGAAATACATATTTTAAAATGAAAACTCTCTGTTCTGAAAGGTTTGGCATTGTGCCTTGTCTGATGTCTGCCCTGTCTTGAAAATTACGGAACTATGAGTGTAAACTACATATGTGTGTGTGTATTTGTGGTTTTATTATAAGAAGCTCAGAGTGATGTCTAGGAAAGCTGAACACCCATGGAATCTTCCAGGTGGAAATAATGTCCGTGCACTTTCTTGTTGATGAGTTAGTAAATCACAAAAGTTCCAGGAGCTCATTAATGTGTCGTTCTCAGACTGTGGTTCATGAAGACAGAGAGAAAGATGTGCACTTCTGCAAATGTGCTCCCTTCTCAAAAAAATGTCTTATGGGATGGGAGCAGCCCTGTAACAACTTGGTTCACCATTTCTTGGGGATCACTAGAGGGTTTCAACTGGAAGCTTAAGGGATAAAACCTCCAACAACACTAGCCTCCATGCTCTGCCTTTTCCTGCTAACAGCTTGCTGTCGGGCCAGGAAGAAATGATTGAAATTGTGGAGGTCCTCCAGTCCCCCCTGGGAATACTGTGCTTAGTCAGAGGGTGTTATGTACGGCTTTGACTGAGGAAAGCTGCCAGTCAAGTCTGGGTTCATAACTTCCAGATATCGAAGACACGTGTGCTAACAGATACTCCAGCTTCTGCTATATCATTTACAGTATTTGCAAACAATTAAATATAATGCAGATATATCCTGATCTTTCATTAATCAGGAAGAAACAATATTAGAGGACGCATCGGAGGCCTGATTCTGCTTTCCAGCATGTACGTACCTTCACCCCTGTTTATCTGAGATGGAGTCACATGTGTGTATCCTGAGGGGGTGATTGCATCCTACATCAGCTACAAGTGACTGAGAAAAGGAAAATAATCGGCCTGATACTGGTCATTTGGACAATGCATATTTGATGTGTCAGAGTCGTTCCAACCTTCCAGTTACCAGATGTCCGTAAAAATTCATAGCAGGCTATTAAATTTAGCAGATCCCGTCTTAATTAGATTAGCTTCTGCTCAGCATGACAGCAGAGTATTTCACTGATGGAGGATTTATAAAGATTTCTGGTGGGAATTCTTTATGGAAGATGTAGTCTTTTATCCAGTGGGATTTACAAATGGAGATGGGGGGGGAGGAGAGAAAGCTCTGATAAGGACACACAAACATTGTCATAGCATGTTAAAACATAAATGGGAGCTTTTATTTTATGGATGCTCCCTTTTTATTTCTCTTTCGCAATACAGATAGGCGGTGTGAGTGATTTTTGTGTCCTTGCATTATCAGGCCCAGCTAACATAATGGCATACGGGTTGTGGAAAACTACAAGCAAATTCTTGTTGTCAAATTCGCTCCTAAAACTAGCACCAAAGGAGTACTCAATGTTCAGTTGCCTGTCAGGTCATGAGTTATTTTTTCACCTACAGGAAACAGAACTGTACAGTTTGTCTTGGGCGAGTTTTATGTGCTGCAATCCAACATCTATCCATCCATTGCCCTTCTTTCTTTAAGGTCACTGGGAAAAAAAAAAGACACAAAAAAATCCCAAACAACCAACAAACCTACTTTCTTATTAATTCTGCCTCTGTCCCAATGCCAATGATTTTCTGGTTTTCTCTGCACAAGTTTTTATGGAAGATATATATCGTTAATGGTGACACTGGTGTCAGTAATAGAACGTGAGCAGCAGCAATGCCTGCACTCTATTCCCAGAGTGTAGATAACTTCATAAAGAAAAAAAGGTGGGTGTAAGGGAGGGGAGATCTGGATAATTTTTCTTGTCATTTGATTCACCATTGAAAAGGTCACTCCCTGTAAGAAGAGACAGTCTTCTCTCTGAGATGTCTGGGGGAGGAGCAGAAATGGCAGAGTCAAAATGTGGGGGACTCTTTGCCACCACACGGCTTTTGTAAGGTGGCAGAGCAGCCTTTCTGAGCACAAGGGCATGCAACACCCAGAGTATGCATGCTGGCAGCTGATAAAAACAGAAAGGGACCATCCTTTGCTCACGCTGCGGGCTGATAGCATTCACATCATACACCGTTTGTTACTAGGCAACTGATTAAATATACGTGCTGGTCCTTCAAGCAGTGCTTGCAATTAATTAACCGAACCATTTTCATTTTGACTGTCTTCTGTCCTCCCCTCCCCACTGGCAACCACCTTCCCAAATGCTGACATCTGACACAAGTGAGAGGAATTTGATGCTCCTCCTGACTTGTGATGCAATAAAATATAGAATGGAATCTTTGCATAATGGATGTGATCTACACCCAGGCAGTGGGTGCATCATTGGTGGGTCTAGATAGCAGTGGGCACAAGCAACAGACATTTTGCTTTGCTTTGTTTTGTCAGGGCCAATGTCCACTGAACTGTGAAAACCAGGGCAAAGTCCAAAGGAAGTTCTGCTGGCAAACCTATTTGAAGTGTTGTTGTATTGAAGGATGGAGGATGGGTCTTCTTTCTTAGTTTTAAAACTGTGTTTCCTCACCCCTAAAGTACTCATTCTCAAATTTAAAATTTCCAGTACAGGACAGATTTACACACATATATATATACAGATACATACATATTGTAGTAAATATAAATATTTATGTAGCTACTAATATGTATGTGACTGCTGTTAAAGTCCAGATGTCACCAACTCTAAGTGCACACTCATCTGTGATAGCTGTTACACTGGCAGCCCAAAACCAGGCAGTCACTGCTCTGCTGAGCTCACAGTCTCTAAATAGCAATGACAGGCAAAGCGGAAGAAGGCATCTAGACATCAAAGGTTGTTCAAGGTCATACAGGGGGTCAGTAGCAGGGCTGGGAATAGAAAATGTCTTTTGTTCTGAGATCAGATTCTCTAATAAAAAAAATCCCCCCAAAACAGTGAGTCATCTCACCCCAAATCCTCCCTCTAATTTTGTAATACAGTTGTCATATTAAAGTTGTATGAAATAGACTGGAATTACACATGGAAAATGGGTAACTACAAGGATCCTAGAAGATCTGACTGTTCCTATTACACTTGATCAAATGCAACTGTCAGCTGCTTTGGCAGAGATCACCTTTGATGATTAAAAGGAGAGGACTACATTACAAGAGGGTTTGAGCACGAAACCACTTGCTGCAATCCACAATTAAACAGAAGAGGCTATTGTTCTGTTTCTGACTGGGAACAGAGTTACAAATTCATTGGAGTTCACAGGCTTACTGCAGAGCTTGTCTTTAACAAAATTGTAGCCCCATTCTGTATCAGAGCTCCCTACCCTGCTCAAAACCTCGAGTGCATTAAAGAAGCAATTTAGGGTTTATTTGAAGGGGGAAAAATAGAATGTCTACTTGGGTTTCTTTCTTCCTTCCTCCCACTGGCTTTCTGCTGAGGAGGGAGGGATTTGAATCAGCAGATTCTCAATGGCACTGTTGCCTATTGGAGCTGGTATAGATTCACTAGAAATGGTTAAGAAGCAAATAATGAGGCACAGGCTGTCATTTTGAGGGTTTTTTTAACACACTGGCCAGCAGCTGATGTGGTGTGAACCATCTGTGGAGCCACGCTGTTTTACGCTACCTATGCCTTTGAGTCAGAACTGAAACAGTACCTCTAAGAAAAGCTCTCTTTGGGTTTTTGACTTTTGAATGAGTTGAGGCCATTTTCCACTCCTGATGGGACTAGGTTACCTTGGCCTGCTTTAGTTTGACTCTGGCCTATCATTTTTTTTGGCCTGTACCCCACTCTGAATAAGGAAAGGCTTGTAGCTTTTACCAGCCTTTCACGAGCTGGGTAAATCTGCACAGTGGCAAGACCAGCCCCTCAGCTGCCATCCTGCCTGCCACATGTGCTCACAGCCTGTGGTGGTGACTACTGGCAATGGTTGCCCCTTTATAAGACAGCAGATTAAGTGCCCTCTTCTCTGAAAGTTGCTGGTTGCTTTCAGCAGTCCCATTAGAGTCATGCACTCCTCCTCTTTAACTTTCACTGTGGCTTTGCTGACCTTTGAATGAGAAAAACATTAGTAAAGAGCAATTTTATGCCCTCATAAAGAGTTATGTGTTACTAGGCAGTAATGGAAGCACAAACCACCCTGGCCAAAAGATCTCAGCCTCCTGCCACTGCTTTCTTTAATGGTGCTGCTGCATTGCTAACCTATTTTGCCCTCATGGATGGCTGGAAATCCCACCCAGATGATGTGAAGATTGTTCATGGTGCTAGTACAGGCACTGCTCCTCAGCCCTGATAATCCACAGGGTGGAGGAAGAAAGTCAGAGAACACCTGTATTTCTTGCAGGTTTCTGCATGTTGCTCCTTTCCTCTTAGTCCTATAATTTATATTTAATTGACTTGTAATTATACCCACTTTTCTTTTTTTTTTTTTTTCCCTTCTAGTTCATCTCTGTTGTTCCATACCCATATAAGGTCTGTCACTAGCCTAATTTTTTTTCTACCACACCAAGGCAATAAATCCTGTGGGGCTGGACAGGAAACCCAGCTTGCCAAGGAGAGACAGGATGAATATCTCCTAGAGACAGCCAGAGGTTTGAGTGTGTATTGTCCATACAGCATATTTCAAGGAGTGCCCAGGGCAAGCCTGGAAAAACTTTCATGTCTGCAACAGTATTTCTATCTGGAAAAACAGATTTTAAAAAAAGCCCACTGTGTATTTTTTTCTCCTTTTATGCATGTGGAATCCATGTTATGTAGAAGTTCACTTGTCTCAAATTTCAGCTAGGACCTCTTTTTTATAGGCAGAAGATAACCACATAGAAATGCCTCCTTCAGAAAAAAGTGCATTTGCTGTCATTGCTCTCTTCAGCTGACTCAGCATGGATGCGTGCATATTCCTCAGATTAGAAACAACTTCTATGATCTTACAGCTCCAAACACCTTCATTAAAAACACTGAGCAAGTTTTATGATTACTTTCTTGGCCTCCCAAGCATGTCTAGGCTCATTCAGGTTTATGCTTCACTGTAAACAGTGGTGATCTCTCTGATCACAGGTTCCACCCAGCTGCTTGTTCCAGTAAAGACAGGAGAGATCCTGAGGTGCTGGGATATTGTAATAAAACTCTGATTAACTCAATAAAATGGTGGTAAATGGCATACTAATGACACAGTGACTACTCTGTATGAAAATGCACATTACAGATCCTTTTTTAAGGGATCCTTTCTGTAAGATTCCTGTGGTACTTGTAGTCAAGGAAAATCACTCCTGGTCTTGCAAAAATATTACCTTGCAGTGAGAGCATGATGCTGTTCAGACACAACATAATCTTATTGTGCATGCAATGACACAGGTTTGCATCCTGGCACACAGGTGCAAAATCTCCATACTTGAGAAAGAACTGCTTTCAGATATTAAGTTTACCTTTGTTGCTGCTAGTGTAAGCTGAGGGGAAATAGAAGTAGAATCATTTGTGCTCTGTTACGGCTGGCTACATTAACCACTATGTCTTTCAAATTAAGCCACTTACTGACACAGGAGTTGGATTGTGAACACTAGGAAAAGAACTGGATCTTTGGTGGTCAGTACATGGGCAAATAAAATCCCCAGATATACACAAGCCTGGGAGTACAGCATCACTTAACTGTGCTCTCTTGCTTGCACACATACACAGCCACACTCCTTAAGGGTTTGCCAATGCAATATCGTTTTGAATTATACAGGCTAACTCTACAAGCTAGCTCTACAAGGATTAGCTTGGGGATTGGAATTAGTCTAACAGCAGTAGCAGGATACATTAGCTCGCATGGCTGAGTTAGCTGTCTGGATATGACTATGATTAGATGGCTTCTGATTGCCAAAGCAAAGACATGAAAGCTATCTTGGGACTTTCAGTGTGATAGGGTGGACTACGGCCCTCTCCTCCTCCAGTCCTCACCCAGCACAAATCACTTTGCAGGACATAGGCTATACTTACTTGCATTCAAGACCTGTATTCTTAAATGGAATAAACTGGCCTGGCTTCACTACGGAAGTCAGTGGCAGAGCTACACTGATTTACATTGATAGACTCCCAGCCAAGATGTTTCAGTCTGTCAGCTGTACTAAGCATGCTCTATCAATCTGGGGGGTTAGTCATACTCTTATTCCTTTTAATGATGATTCTGCTGCAGTTGTCTCCTTTTGCTTGTTGCAGTTAAGGCCAACAGGCATTATTATGGTCTTCTAGCTTGGTCTTGCAATGAGTTTAGCTTTAAGGGATAATTTTGAACAGTACTGCAGAAGCAGCAGCAGCTTCCTTACCCTGCCAGACTTGAAGGCTCAATCCCTCACTCTGCTTCCCCCGTGTTTCAACCTGCAGAGTGTTATGTTAATTTTACTTTCAGCTTCAAGTCAGCTGAATTTCCGGCTGGCTTCAACTTAAGCTGTTTTTATTTTAAATAAGGTAAATTACCCGCTTCAGCCCAGGGCACGGTTTCCAAGCTTCCGTTCTGCTGGTTTTCAGGCTTCACTTCCAGCAGCTCTGTATAATCCCCACAGAAGGCATGTCCTCCACTCCTCCTGTGCCAAGGGCACGCTGCTTTGCTTGGCTGCTCCCAGGGCTGCAATCCTGCTCTTCCTCCTCCCTCTTCTCTTTGGACTTTTGGTCTGAAATTGACAGAAGTTATTTTTCACCTTTATTTAAGGCTTTTGCTAAGAGCAGCTTGCCAATCCCTAGACCCTCTTGCCTACTTCTCTCCAGACTTTGCAGAAGCTCTCACTGAAGAAATGGCAAGTATGTCTTACAGTCAACCCCATTATTGGCTAGCAAAAATTATGCCATACATCTGATGCAGCTGAGAGCTCCCTAGCAGGCCAATGGTTCCCAGCTTGCTTTTTCTGAGGCTTAGGAGGCTTGTGAAAAAATCAGTCATAACAACACTGCCATTAATCCCAGACTGTGGGAGAAAATAAAATCAGGACTACCTGAGGAGGCAAACCTTGCCATGGGACCCAACAGGATACACAGATTCCTCTAGCCATGGAGAGATAGGAGGTCAACAGCTTTTAGATCTCTAGCCACCAGAGCTCACTGCAGCACACTGCCTGTGTATGTCTCAGCCACCACCCACTTCCCAGTCAGAGAGGTCAACCATCTCTGCCATCATGCCTAAAAATCCTGAGACAGTCTTTCTCTAAAGGACTTACATTCAAATCAGTAATCCAGACCAGTGAAGGAAAATAAAGCAGAGAGAGATGGGGTGACTTACTTGTGGCCACATGGCAGATCAAAGCTGGGAAATCAGTCTCTTTCACTACACTGATCCCATTAAGTGTCATGGCACTATGGAACAGGTTAATGTATGCTTCTGCTTCAAAAACTTCTGGAAGCCAAATATAAACCAAAAACCACCTACCTTCAAGAAAACTGCATGAGACATCATATTATAGCATAAAGGAATAGCATTTCTTTTCTTGCTTTGAGGAAAGCTGACATTTTATGTGCTGTGTGTTGGCATTTCCTGTGATATTGCCACAGGCACAAGACTCAGATGGATTGTTCAGTAGCACATTAAATACTGCTTCATAGATATAACTTTGGACAGGAATCTGTTTTATGCATGTGGGATGGATAGGCAAAGCATCATCTGAGACAGAGATCATTAGAATCCACAAAATATTATTGAGGTGCTCTGCAGAAATCTCCATTCAATATAGGTAATCCAAGTCTCATTTCTCTGTGATTTACTGAAAATTACGTGTTTTGGTGTTGTTTTATTTCCATTTTACAAAACTTACATTTATCTTGGTTCACTTTTCATATGTGCAGCTGTTTCATTTAGGAACATAGGAAATTCGCACTGATCCTGTCCAGCAGCCAAGCTCCCACACAGCTGCTTATGCACCCTTGCCCCCCATAGTAGGATGGGGGACATAAGAGGAAAAAAAAGTGAAAAAACTTGTTTAATTGGTGAAGGAAAGGGTAAAGAAAAACCACAAGCAGTCAGTGACTATCTCCCACAAGTATAACAGCCAGTCTCCAAGCACCACACACCTTTGAAGCCAAAAAGCTCCTTGTTCTTTCTCTATCCCTGTTTTCAATGCTAAGCATGTCAGTATATGGCAGTCAGTATCTCTCTGGCCAGTTCAGGTCAGCTGTCATGACTGTGTCCTCTCCTAATGCTTGTTCACCTCTTACCTATTTGCTCCAGGAAGTGGGGACAGAATGGAGAAAAGGGAAATCTTTGATGCTGTGCAGGCACTGTTCAGCAATAGCTTAAACATTGGTGTGCTATGAACACTGTTATAGACACAAAACCAAAGTACAGCACTATAGGGACTGCTATGAAGAAAATTAACTCCATCCTAGCCAGAATAAGCACAGGTACCTTGTTTAGAGTACCTTGCTTCAGAGAAGGTTGTAAATGTCTCAGAAGAAACAGACAGGGAACATAGGATTCATAGGTATCTCTACAGAATGGTCCCTTGAATGTGTGTTTGTCTCTTTCTTTTCATTAGAGAGGCATTTCAATACCAAGCTTTTGTATAGCTGAAGTAAACTGAGATGACCCTTACTCTTGATGATCAATCATGAGACTTTCTCCTGTTCTCTCTGTATTGGTTGTTATGCTATACCTGTCAATGTGGTTGTTATCTGTCCCATATCAGGTTTCATGTAGCTTATGATTTTATGTTTAAATATAGTAACTAAAAGTAATTTTAAATGTCCCTTTCTCATATTTCTCCCCAGCACTGAGTCTCACAGGTTAATAATGTTCATTTTGTTCTCGTATTATCTATTTTTACTGAGTAAGCCTTGACTATGGATGTTTTCTGGCCATGGATCTTACCTTCTCAAATGCAGAGCACAGCTTGTGTGCCTACTGTTAGAAGTAACCCAAAGCCTGAGATTGTGAAAAAGCTCTAAACTGTGATAACTGTCAGCCCCAAATAAATATTGATTTTTAAGTGTCAATTCTGAGCAAAGATAGATGTCAAAGCCAAACAAACCCAATTACAGTGCAATAAAACATATCTCATAACTCTAGTTTAAATATGTGCCACAGCTTTTATAGAGTAACATGGAAAGACAGAGAATCCACATGGCCTTCTCAGTGCAATATAACCAGAGAGATATTTATTAAATTTATCAAATATATATTGTACCAATATAGCCAAGTGTGTTGTATTTCTGCCACAGTTTACTTCAGTCTTCATTTTTCTGTTTGTTTTTAATGAACTTTTAGTGCTGTTTTCTTCATCTTGGCTTCAAAATGGCTGTTTGTACACAGAATCACAGAATCATGGAATCTGATGAGCTGGAGGAAACCCACAAGGATCATTGAGTCTGTGAGTGTGTGCTTTTCTGCCTTCGCTGTGGCTTTTGAACTAGCTGGTCATTTCTAACCTATTTGGAAGGAAAAATGTCTCAGATACACTAATTTCACGTAAGTTTAATCAAACCAGGCAGCTGTTAGTGGCCTACTGACAGGAAACACCATATTATGAACTTGTCTCTTCTAGATAACAGTGAATCCACACATAACCTGGCTACGTTTGGCTCAGAATTAAGATTTGGCTGGAGCCTTTGCCTTTCCAGCCCCTAGAGAACCTAAGCATAAGGAGTAGAGCCAGAAGAAACTCAGCCTCATCAGATCCTTTGGCAGTGCCTTTCCTTGTTTCTCCTCTGACCACGGTGAGCTGAATATGAACGTGATGGCCAAGGCAAAAACAGGTCATGCCAACTGCTAATATGAAATCACAAGATTATAGTATTTTCTTTACTGGCTTTATTTTTAAAAAAAAACTTTTTCATAAAGACTGATGTTTTCTTTCTCAACAACCACTGGATGGTCAGGAGTCAGTTTCCCTAAGTTATCTGTACAGGTGTCTGATGTGTTTGGGGATGTTTAAAAGAAATTCAAAACCTACCCACATGCATAAGTAGTTTGTAGCATTCTCTACGCATCATTCTTCTCCTATCTGTGCTGAATTTCACCTGCTATCTCAGTTTTCTTAATTTTTTCATCCTCTGCAATTTCTCATGCCTCTTCATTTGACCCACCTACCTAATTTTGCATGACACATACTTTGTCACCTTTGCTCTTCACCATGGTCTTCAAATCATTAATAAATATCCCAAGCTCATGTCATATTTTTAATCTCTTGAACACCCTATGTGTAAGCCCTTTCCATGCTGAGATGGACCATTTGTTCCTCCTCTTTGTTTCCATTCTCTCAGCTGTGGGCTTTTTTTCTCCCCCTATCCATGCAGGACTTTACCCTTCACCTTGTAGTTACTAAGTTTCCTTTATAGCTTCTTCTCAGGAACTTTATCAAAAGCCTTTTGAAAGTCTAAATAAAATACAGACACTGGTTGTCCTTTATCCACTGTTTTGTTAACTCTCTTAAAGGCCTTGAACAGGTTTGAGGTTTCTTCTAAGACAGAGGTCATGCTGGTTTGTCCCTACCATATCACCGTCACCTACTACTGCTCCTGCTTTATAAGAACTTTAATGATTCCCCTGTACTAGGAGTGTGTTGCTTAAGAACAGAAAGCAGAGGGAGATACTCTTCTGTGGAGACTTTCCCTTACAGCCTTCTATCTGGTTGGTTTATGCAGCCTTTAAGCCCTGAGGTAAGGAAACAGGAAAACAGATTAATAGACATAGCAATCTCCCCCAAGATACTTCTAGATAAACACAGCCTTGGGCATTTAGAAAGTCGGATTTATTACACCTTAAAAGAGGTTTCTGAAAACCACGGCTGTTTTATTTTAAAGTATGCAGCCAAAGGCATGCACTTCTTTAATCTTTGCCACTCTTTCCTGATAGACAACCAAAAGTACAGGTCCCAGGGTTTAGAAACAGTTGTGTATAAACTGGAAACAATCTCAGCAAGCTTTTATAACAATGAAGATCTCTTTGGGGGCACTGAAGTGGATTTGAACTAAAGCCAAAACACATTTCCAGTGCACAAGCTGTACAGAAACAGACACAAATGCACAATTGATATTGGTAGGGTAATATAATTGCCAATATTTTCCTGGAAAAAGCAGAATGCAGACAGTGATGTTTGAAGATAGGTGGTTTTTTATGCTCAAAACAGCACTGAAGAGCAAACTCAAGCCTCTATGTTTGGCTGGCAATGGAGGTCTGGGACTCCAGCTGTGACCCCTGTTGCCGGCAAAGCGGCATTACCAGTATACTCGCTTGTTGATCATAACCCAAGTTCCCAAAAATTACCCGTGCTGTACTGTCTGTGGGTGTATTGCATACACACGGCTCAGATTAGGTATTTACTTTTGGGGACTGTTGGAATTTTTTATTCATTTTACCTGAGCAAGAAGTCTTCAAAAAGCTGGCTTTGCCATTCAGGTTTCAGCTCTCTCTTTAAGTCCACAAAGGCAGGGAAATGTATTTGTTGATTTCCTTCTGACATGGGAAAGAAGGACTCATATTCCTAGCTACTCTCATCTTGTAATTTTTCCCCCCCTGAGTAATCCCGCTCACTTCCTTCCCTCAGTTCCCAGTAAACAGGTAAGTACTCTAATCTGAAATTCTCTGACTCCTCAAAAGGCTCCCTTCTCTTAGAGTTTGTTGTCTGTGGTATTTTTAACTAATGTAAATGTAAAATAACCCACCACCATGGGCTTATGCTAGAAGATAAGGGACTAATTTATACCAATTTCCATGCCAGATGTATAATTTACTAATAAACTCCGTAAGCTTCTTTTGCAGACCCTCAGACTTCTTTCATTTCTTTTAAACCATGAGCAGCTGGAAATTTTATGGACTCCCTTCTCCTTAAGGGTGGGACACCACAAAGGGAATTACATTGTTACTTGGGAAAAGATGCAGGACTAAGTTAATCTCTCTCTGATGCTGTGTTGGTGTGGAGTTTTTTAAATATTACAGTATCCTTGAGAGTAGCCTCAATTCTGAAAGGAACTGCTGGTCCCTCTGGAGATGCTGAGGGCTGCTGGAGAGCTATAAACCCGGCACTGCTTATAGTCAGAACTGCTAAAATTAGTACCATAGTTCTTGGACTGGAGCACTGGGCTGTGGTTTGTAAGATTCCCTTTTCGTAAGCTGGTTCCTGCCTCAGATACACCCACCTGCACATATAAAGGACACCCACACAGTCCAGAAACAAGCTGCTGATAATGTGTGTTATGGACTGGGGACTTAATATTTTGTATTCCTTGATGATATTATGTATTAGGGACTGAGGCTAGCACTTAATACTTTGTCTTCCCTTCCAGTGCATCTACACAAGCCTCTCTGGGTACTCCTTGTTCCCCAGCATTTTGATTTTTCTTTTTCTGCACTGCCTGAAGCACAGTTTGCTCACGCTTAGGTGATTTACTAAAGGCTGCATAACCATTTGGAAATATGCAAGGCTGTTTTTGGCAGTGCTAGTGTAGGTATTTCAGTGCCCTGCCTCGGACTGATAATATTACTCAGGGAAGAGAAGGCAGCTCTGGAAAATCTTTGAGTTCAAAAGGAAGAAGAATCTCTTTAATCACTCAGGCTCTCAGGAAACCCAAGACCCAGTGGGACAGTCTCCTCATAGTCAAGACTGTCCCAGAAAATCGGTGGCATTTGGAAGCAAGATCACAGCCAAGGAAGATGCTGCAGTGATGGAGAGGGTCCCAGTCAGTGTGAAAGAAATGGCAACTCCCTCTGCTGCAGCCAATAACTGGCAGGGAGACTTGGGGTTCAGTTTGAAATATCTCTGAGGGTTTGGATCAGATAATCAGCTTTTAAAACCAGTGTGGCTCAAGGAACTATTTCAAGTTTCCTCATATTATATTCAGGGCCTGATCCGGCAACTTCTTGCTTGTTTTCTTCTCTTTCTCCTCCTGTCTAAATATACATATCCTGACTGACTCCTATGAGATTAATTCAAACAGAGCAACTGCTGGATTAGACCTTAATCCCTTTTCCATCCATTTAAATCATCCTGAATGGTGAGGGATTGCAGTGTGTTCCAGTGCTGGCCTAAGACTCACTTTATTCTGGCATCTAGTTGGTGTATTGCATTTGTTTTCTGTCCATTGTGGGTTTTTTTGGGTTTTGTTTATTTGTTTGTTTTTTTGTTTGTTTGTATTTTGGTTGGTTGGTTTGTTGTTTGGTTTGTTTTTTTTTTTTTTTTCCTTTTGTGGTGTTTTGTGGTTTTTTTTTTTTTTTTTTTTTTTTTTTTTTTTTTTTTTTGGTTGGTTTGTTTTTTTTTTTTTTTTTTTTTTTTTTTTTTTTTTTTTAAATCTTGCTTTCTTTTCCCCCCCTTTTCCTTTCCCTTTTGGCAGCTTCTCTGTCTTCAGTGTATTTGTAACTTGCAATCTTACCAATATGGTCTGGCAATGACATCTGTCTCGAGGGGATCACTTTTCTCCTCTCTTGCTCTGCAGCAGCCAGCGTGATTCTTACGAAACATCCCTCTCCCCTTTGCCTGGCTTTGCTCGGCAGCTTTATGCGGTGTGAACTTTGGAAGGATCAGCTCTGATTATCCA
Source organism: Scytalopus superciliaris (assembly GCA_013400415.1). Classification (NCBI taxonomy): domain Eukaryota; kingdom Metazoa; phylum Chordata; class Aves; order Passeriformes; family Rhinocryptidae; genus Scytalopus; species Scytalopus superciliaris. The sequence goes on from VXBX01007816.1 coordinate 281,601, forward strand.
CGTTTATCGCTGTATTTTCCCAGCAGTGCCCAGCGCCCGGGCCGGGGTGTGTGTGTGTGCGCGGGCGAAGCGGGGCCCGAACGCAGGGCGGTGGCGCCCTCTGCTGGGGCGCAGGGGAAGGGCTGTGGGTGCAGTCCGTGAGGGAGGGGCTCGCCTTGGTTTTTGGGTTGCAAAAGGCCTTTAAGATCATCAGGTCCAACCATTAACCCAGCACTGCCAAGTCCACCACTAAAACCATGTTACCAAGTCCTACACCTACAGATCTTTACTATTCCTTCAGGGATGAGAACTCCACGACTTCCCTGGGCAGCCTGTTCCAGTGCTTGACAACCCTTTGAGCAAATAATTTTTTTTGTAATATCCAATTTAATAAACCTAATAATAAATCTAATAATAAACTTAAAAATAAATCAAATGGGTGCCACCAATAGACAGGACTTATCCTTAACAGGCAGGTTAGTGAGACGATACACCTTCATTTTCTCTCTCCTTTTCTCACACATGCCCTGCCTAGCTTTGGTGTGCTTTTGTTTTGTTTCATCTTGGTTTTGGTTTGTTGTCTTCTCCTGACAATTTCTAGTAAAAGCTGAGAGGTTTGAGATGCTGGCTGACCTTAAAGTTTTAGCTGGTTCTTGTGTGCTTCTTGTGTCTTACTGATCTAAGTTTGATCATTCTTAAACACAGTTTCACATTAACTGGATTAGCAGGAACCACTAATGTGTCATTGTTTGTGATAAATACAGTGGATTTCTTTTGCGGGGGGCTGAAGAAAAAAAGTGATGTGTTGGCCCTTCCAGCCACATGCAGGAGATGGTTGTGGATTTCAGAGTAGAAAGCCTTTCAAGTAATGAGCTCCTGAAGGAGGGAGGGTGCTCTTTGCTATCTGGCATCAAACATGTTTTGAAAGTGTTGTTTGCTCATTGTCATTGGTGCCAGCCCAGATCTCTGTTTGCCAGTGCTGGTGGTTTGGCATCACTGATCTGGAGTGAGATCAACAAGGGGGAATATGGAGCCAGAGCCTCAGTTTATTTACCCTAGTGTGAGTGAATGGAGGCATGCCAGTGTTAAATGTAGGTAAGCAAATACATAATCTGTCACTTAAACTCATTTTGACACTTGGTAAGAATAACTTACAAAGCATCCTGTTGGACTACAGCAAAAAAGGAAAGATTGTGAGCATCTACTTTATCCCTACGCTTCTCACGAAGGAGAAAGGTTGTAATCCAATCCATTAGCAAACCGAAACATGACTGTTGCCTAATTCCTGTCCCTGTCATCCAGTGTAACTTACATCTCTGTAATTTCCTTCTGTGGAATGTGTTCATCCCTTCAGCGGGAAGAATAACAACTAATATATGGAATACCTTAATGCTCCTGAATTGTTTATGTGTCACACAGAGATTGGACTTAACCAAAATAATGGCTTAAAATACATTTTAATACGGCAACTGAACCACTGAACAAGACAGAGCAGCCAAAGCCTATACAGGTATTGTCAGTATTCTTTTATTATGCATAAGATTTTGTGGTTGTTACATGCTGACAGGAGTCTCAGTAGCTTGGCAAACCTGAATTTTTTTCTGGGGAACATTTATAGAGTATTAGTGAGCAACTCAGTCCGTTAGGGTAGCTGGAAGCAGTGATCTTCTGTTCCTGATGAGTGTGATCAAGGCCTCCTATATTTTACTATTTCTGAATTAGATATGTAGCTGGGCCTCTGTGCTTCACAAACCAAAATGATTAACTGAAGTTGTTCTGTTCAAAATTCTTTTTTTCTTTTTTTTTAATTTTTTTTTTTATTATTATTTGTATGAAAGAACTAGTAGAATTATTTTTAGCTTGTATCTGTAAACCACTCACTTAGTTTGAATGTGAAGGTATGTCCTCTACAATCTGCTGCTGACAACTGGCAACTGTGTTTGCAAGTAGGCAAACAGTACTTAACCGTCAGATAATGCTGCATTTAAATGATTTAAATAGTTTGTTCGATTATTCATGTTTTTTTTTTCTGCTGACTTTCACAAATAGTCTATTGAATGAATTTGCTATCAGCTATTGAAATACTAGCATTTAAGTAAATATTACACAGTATTTTCACAAGGCTATTTTCTGTTTTAAAAATCTAAATATTGAAGCAGAAACTTGATGCAAAGTGTCTCATTTAGCTAATCAAAGAATAGAAATATCTGCTCTCCGTCTGGTATTAAGAGTTTCAGCATTATTTTGACTAGTCCTGAAATGAATTGCTGAGGACAAAAAATAACTCAGACAATGATTTCAAATGAATAACTGAGAAACGCAAAAAAATCTGCAGATAAAAAAAAAAAAAAAAGACATTTTGAGTGAGTTATTCGTTAGGAACTATCCATCCAGCCATAACTGTGCAATAACTCTTGTTTGTATGGGCTTTGAAGAACATTAGCACCTTACTCCTATCCCTGCAGGATAGGCTTGTTGAATGTCAGACAGGTGGTTAGGTAAGACATCTACAGTGCATGGTTTCTAGGATTTCCCTTCCAGGCCAACAGTTTGTACACAGCCTTTCAAAATGCTGTGAAAATGGTTCAATTTGCCCCAGATAATAAATAGCAGGAGGCCTGTGATTCACTCTGTTTCTTCATCAGTTCTTTTCCTGAAGGTGAAGTCCAGGGTTAGAAGCCAGTTTCTTCTGGATTTCCTTCATGGCTGAAATTTGTTAACAAAACTTGATTACTGCAGTGTAAGTAACTTGGGAAGTAATGGCTACTTCTGGCTATTTGCTGAAGCAATCAATTGCACTAATAGTGTAGCAGCAATCCCCTGCTGCTACTTGAGGTGTGCCTCCAATTTCAATAGTATTGTCCCCCTGTAGAGTGAAGGATCTGGCAACAAAAGGCAGTGCTTGCTCCAGCCATTTTATCAGGTTGTGGTTGGGTGACAATAGCTTTTTATACCTCAGACAGGCTCCATGGGATATTTACAGCTTTCTTCAACTTCAGAGCTGAATCATAGCTACCTGAACATATCACTGACTCTGATTTGGGCTGCCCTGTTTGTGAATGCCTTGACCGTGTTGAATACAGTGGAGTCCGGTTGTGCTAAGTGCCTTTGGCTATTGAAGGTAACAAATCACACTTACCATTTTTAGGAGTTGTGTTAGTGATCAAGAGACCACAGCCAGAAACAGGGCTATATTTTTATGTGAACTATGAAAATATGAACTAAAAAGCCTTGCCCTTGTACAATGGCTGTAGGTAAATAGTAGTTGGTTCAAATGAAGGGCAGGGTGGCAATAATCAAGATAAATTTTATTTTATTGCATGTCTTTCAGTTGGCTAATCCTATGCACATTTTTGTTAAATTATATTTAATTTTCTAGTTCCTTATATTCTGTAGACATTGTGTAGCATGAGTTGTTGCATTTCTGTCTCACCTTCCAGGTGCTGTCAAAGGCAATTGACCTTCAACCCAGCATTTTTCCATGGTGAGCTTTGCCTGGAATTGGAGAAAAGGGAAAACTGAAATGAACAGCTCACTGTGACCATGCAGCTTGAGTCACTTGAACCATGTCAGATGGCAAATTATTCTTCGTGGTCCTTCTGTGCAGTCAACTTATCTTCCAAGGAAGAAAGAAACCCTTTTTCTGGGGTGGGTGCTTCCCTTTTCACCAGGAGAGTTGCTTGGTCTCTTTTGTTCCTCTGATGTACTTTTTCCATCATGTTTTTCATATGTTCTCTGTGCCAGCAAAAGTGCTGGATCTCACAGAATGAGGGCAGTTAGGCAAACAAGGTAATCACTGACGCTTTTATCAGGCAGTTCCTCAAAATTAAACTGAGCAACATTTATCTGGGAAAACATAGCACTGCTCTGCCTGGCGAATTTCCATTACTCTTGCATAATGTGGGTACATTTGGCATAGACATACCATGAGGTTCAAGTCTCGGGAAAGGATGCCAAGTAGTCACATCTGCTGGCTTGGGTGCCAGAGCAAACACTCTGCATTGCCTGAGTCAGGGCTTATGCTTCTTTTGGAGTTCATAAGACTAGTGGAGGGAAAATTGTCTGCATAAAGGAATTTCAGCTGAATGTTTATATAGCTCTCAGATTTCTTTGTGCTGCTCTGAGGTCTCAGCACTGATTATCACCCAGATAACTGTTCCCCCAACACCAGGATGGCTCTTTCAAGATCAGTGAGACAATATACTAGGAAAGCACTAGGCTAATAATTTAGTGTGGCTTTTATGAGAAAAAGATGTGGAATTCTGTGTTATATCACATCCAAGATCCCACCTATTTGTAAGTCATGGTACATGCAAATGATTCTTCAAACATCCAAAGAAGTTAAGTTTCTTCATAATCCCAGGAATACTACCCCAGTGGGATGAAATGCTCTCATTCACAACTGCCTTGTTAAGATCATGTATATTCATGTCCCAAGGAAAACTAGCATTTTTTTTTCGTCTTTCTTGGGAAGGAGAATCTGAGACAACCAATCATTTATCAGTTAACCCCTCTATTTGATTTCATAACTCCTGGGGAATGGCTTGCCTTACAGATAGTATCAACATGTTCCAAGGCTTAATGGGGGGATTCACATATCTCCTGACTACTGTTTAATGCATAAATGTAGTTACATGGTTCAGTATGATAAACTTGGTGCAGACAGTTGATGTTGAGAAAGCAGCTAAATTGTTGTTTTCTTTGCCCATGGGAGAAAAAGATACTCAGTGAGAAGGTTTAGAAGGTCAATACAGAAGTGTGTACCTCTCCTACACCAACAACGACAACAAAAATATACTCAGATGTAAGGCTGGAGGAAAAGTAAGGCTGGGGAAATTGTCACAGTCCAAAAATAAGTACACAAGATTCCTACAACTATCTCGAGGTGCATGTGTCAGGGATTACTTTTAAGTTACACAGAGCAGTTGAGTTTCTGTAAACCCTCTGAAAACATAACCAGCTGTAGGAGAGATACCAGATAGGTACTACCCAACATCACTTCATGATAGCAGGGCTGTCTTAAGATGGTAATTTTACTTGTGCAGCAACATATCATAGATTTTGACAGGGACAGTCAAGGAACACTTGAGATGTTTTCCCTCAGGAGGTGTTCCCTGTAACATTTTATGGATCTTAAGCTGCAGTTTTACTTCTTCAAACCTACTCCTGCAACATTTGCTTTTTCAGTTAAAGGCATGAATGTTCATGAAGCATAAATTTCAGAAAGAAAATCACGCATGTTTCTTAAACAACCTGAAATAGGTGTGTCCAAGTGTTCCTGGCAAAAATGGCTGAGTAGCCTTGGAACTGAAAATGAACAGTGCCATAGAGTCAGTCATATCTAGCAACTTCTGTGTGAGCTGGATTCAACACTAAGAAAGTACATTTTGGAGATATCACATGGGGTTTGTGTCTCATTCAAAAGTAATAATTAATTCATTCAGATATTTGATGGCATATATTACTAGGAGCAAGTGTAGACTCCATGCATGTGATACATTATTTGCTGCAAGCGATTTACAGACATGCTATTCTTCACTTCAAAAGGGATGTCAGCAAATATCTTCTGTGGGATATACTTTATTGTGACTCTCTTTGTCAGTGGTCAGCAGAATAGATCTCTGATAGACAGGGGCATTTGCTGCTGTTTAATTCAGGCTTTGTCTGAACTGAAGGAGGGAACAGACATAGTCAGTGCTTAGAGGCAGATGCAGCCCAGTCTTGGTGGGTGGGAGGAGGAACAGTGAAGGTTGTATGATGGCCAGCTCATCTGTGCTTGCAGCTCTAATCAGAGCTATCAGAGCAGGCTGTGTTACTTTTCTGAATTTCTGTGCTTATTTCTGAGTAAGCAGATCTGTGGATGTTGTCAGGAGTCTTCTTCATTTGACTGACTTCTTCCAAAACTCAAGAATGTGAGCTGGATGTGAAGCATTGGGAGCTTCCTCCTGAAGTGAAATACATGCTTTTTAATGCAACATCTGTGAATAAACTGTTAAAAGTAAAACTTGTATATTAGGACCCAGTAGCCAAGTTAAGTTTGCAATGAGCTCAGACCAAGCTGCTCAGGGCTTCCTCTAGCTGGGTCTTGAAAATTTCAAAGATTGGAGGCTGCACAACCTCTTCAAGTTTATGGAGAAAGGACATTTGCAAGAGTTCAGTTTGTTGCCATCAAAGGTAGGAGCTCCACAGACCTCCAGCCAGGCTGTTGCCTCTCCAATACAACAGCCCTTCCTGACAACTGTGGAGTTTCCTCTTCATTATTGTCACTGTAGATTGTCAAGATGGTTTGCCACAGGAAATAGATTCAGTAGAGCAAGGTAGAGATGCGAAGGGAATTGTGGACAGTTTTAGCATCAAAATCTTAAATATTAAAGCTGCATTACTGAACTGTGCCACCATACCTCTGGACAGCTGAACCTAATAATACAACTGCCTGTGTCATGATTTTAAAAGTCTCTAGATGCTAGCATGAGGTATTGTGAACTGCATTTAGAAACCTAGAGTTTTCTGTTCCCTCCAAAAATGTTCCACTTTTCCCATGTTCAGCAGAAACCCTGCAAATTCCCATACTTACAACTCATATTTAAAATCAAACTCTTTTGTTGTAATCCAGCAACAGTGAAGGTATTTTTGTATTTACTGTGTTTCATGTCACTAAATATGATTTAAGCTACTTCTCATATTCAGAATTTTTAAAAGTGGTCTACCAGACAGAAGCCACTTATGGCAGGGTTACTTTATGAAATGGATATTTGCGGAGAAAGGGTGAACACAATCCACATACAAAGCCCCATTCTCAAAATAATCTTTCGATAAGCTACATTATAAAAGAGTAGTCCTAAAAGAAAAAGCCCCCACATGGACAGTCCCTCAATCATTTCTCTGCATCAGCCTTCTGAGTATGAAATGCCATCATGACTGAGCATAGGAAAGTAAGTGGTTTATAAATAAAATGAAGTCTGCAATAGCAAAAGGTCTACATGAGACTGGAGAGTTTGTTTGCTGAGTTACTATGCAAATTTAACAATTAAATCTTTCAGCTCCTAAGGGAATAAGGGGGATTACTAAAGAGAAGGAATTTGACATGATTGGGAAAAAAAATAGAGATGAAAATGGAAGGATTCTCTGCAGTTGATCAGTTCTGCCCTGCACAGCAGGCATCACACAGTTAGTAAGAGTTACTACAGAGATTTCCAGGAAGATTTGTACAAAGCAGGGGAAATACAATAAGGAAATATAAAACCTCAGCTGCGTAAGTCAACTTTTATTTGTTTGTCTGTTTGCAAAACTGAACTATGAATTTATCTTCAAGGCCTCGAGTGAACTCCACACTTCATGCTTCTGTATCCACCAACTCAAAATAACCGAATAACTTCAGAAAAGGAAAAAATAAGTCAACCAAGAAACAACAACTCTCTTCGGTTTGACTGATCTGAGCTTTTTAAAATTTATTTATTTATTTATTTTCACTATCCCCACTTCCTAAGCTTGGTAGTTTGAACAAGAGACTTCTGTTTTGACAGCCTGTCTCCTGGGTTCCCCACTGAAAAGGCCAAAGCTCCCAGTGAAGCAGCAGTAGCTGCCTTTAAACAGGAGACGAGCACTTCTTGCTTTCCTGTGCTGCATGCAAATAGAGAGACTCAGTGTGACCCAGCTCTGCCAAGCTTCCTTGTAATGTGCCTTCTGCATGGCAATGGCTAGTACGAGTGATCATCCAGCATCGTGTCTGTGAGCGTGTTAATGTCTCTGACCCCAGTCCACTGATCACCCGCTTCAGCAGGGGACTCGTCATCTGTACAAACAGCATTTACAGAGCCCGCAGCCTCCTGGCTGTACGTGACAGAGAGCACTGCTTTATGCTCTGGCTGTTCAGCAGAGCTCAGTGAAGGGCAGCTGCCCCTTCCGTGCTTGTAAGTAACACTTCCATGACAACACCTTCAGCTCATTAGTTTTGTTTGTTTCTTTCTAGAATGGCAGTATATTTTATAGGGTTTTTTAAAGTGAGCTAAAGAATGGGCCATCATATCTGTTACTAAGCTACCCACGGGGTAATTCAGGAAAAGGCTGAGGTTTTAAAAGGAGGTTTTAAAAACAGAGGAGAGATGATCATACTGCAGAAACTATATTTAATCCTTCAACCCCCACCTCACCACCTGATCCTCTGCTGCAGTGCCAGTACCAGAGCCCAGTACATGCATTCATGAAAATGTGTTTAATAAGAGAAACTCTAAACATCAAATTGTTAAAACCTCGAGCAAAAGTAGTCAAGATGCTGCTCTATTCTGCTTTGCTGTTCATTTATTTCTTTGATGAAGGAAAAAGTGATGCTGCCTTCCCTCTGCAAAGGGGAAATCAAGTAGCCTGTCAGCCCCAGAAGACTTAAAGGGTTATGGATTCATACAGGAAGCATGTGGGTTGTCAGGGTGTTTGTGAAGGTGGTCTTTGAGTAGGTATGTGTAGAGGTTTTCCTGGGGCCATACAGCAGCTCTGGGCTGCCAAGGCACAGGCCACCATTCACATCTCAGTTTTAACCTGGCTGTGTCCCCCCAGCCACAGACCTGAAGCTGTAAAATCTGTGCTGGTATGAGATATTAGTGCCATAGACTGGGAAAAAAAATTAATAGCCAGTTGGCACCCTAGAAGGAAAGAAAAGACAGAAACAGAAACCTAAACTTAAAATAATCTGGTCAAAACTCCAAATCTCTATCAAGGGATTTTTGATAAATTTCACATCACAAATATTTCTAGGCTCTCTTGTGTGGAAGACCATGTTTTTGCAGTGAATATTCCCATATTTTTGTTCTGAATGGTCCTTTTTTACTCCTGCTATGAAGACTACACCCTAACAGGAGCATGGGGGCAGGGATGAGGAACAGCAACACAATTGGTGTTCTATTTTATATCCCTACACATACCTACCCACAGTGAATACAGTTAACTGTCATTGCTGCTATGAGCATGCACATGAACAGCAGATACAGAAGGCCAGGGATAAGGATTTATACAACAGAAAAGCACAGTAGGATTGGTACAAGGATGAAGGAGGACAGAGGCAGCAGTGCCCCCCAGCTGGCCCTCAGATAAGGGAAGGGAAAGGGTGCACAACATACTACTCTGTCAAAAGGTACCGAGAGCAGAATGGAGAGAGCAAATGAGGTACTGGCCACTGGTTAAAAAAGCACAGAGAAGAGAAAATGTCACCTTCAGGGAGGAGGTGGGGCTTCTGTAAATGCTGATTCAGGAATAGTTGGAACCAGGGCAGAGAGATATTGAAATGAAAAGGCTCCTGTTTACTTAAAAAAATTGCTGTGCAATGACTATCTACTTGGGTCTCTGCCACTTTCTTCCCAGCATTTTCTCCCTCCTGTAACCTGGTTTGTCTTATTTGCAATGACAGTTTGGCTCACAAGCTGTTCTCTGCCAGCTCACCTGCCATCCCAGCCAGCTTTCACAGTAGTCACAAATCCTCCACTGTTCTTGCCTTTTGTTGACAGTACTTTCTGGACTAAGTATCTCTGGTAGCTCAACTTTAAAGCTCACATGACATGGCACACATGAGGTCACACTTTCTTTGTGGTCTATTCATCTGTGTTCTCCATGTCAGGATGGGAATAAGAAGACACAAACTATGACTGAGGTATGCTTAGCCTTCAATGCCTACTTGCTATGAGCCAGAATGCCCATCCCTTATTTTTATAAACATCAGCTTAACTCACAAATTTAGGGAAAGGGAAAAAAAAATTGCACCCTGAGGCAAATTTTCTCATTCAAGTTAAACATTTTTCTCTTGAACAGAAGTGTCTGTAAAGGAAACCTCAACCTTGGCAGGGCAAGCACAGTGGCTGCATTAATCAATGTAAAGAGCAGAATCAGTGCTTCGAGCACCAGTAAGGATCCTTGAGAACCTTGCATGGGGTGGTATGAAGAGAGCAAAAAGAGAGTCACAACTCAACAAAAAAGGCTTAGAAATTTCCCTTCCTCTGCTGAGCTTCAAAGGCTTCTTTCTCTATCTTTGATATTAAAGAAATACAAAAATAAAATGTCATTATCCACAGTCTTAAAGCTGAAGATAAGTCCTATCTGCATGCAGATCTTGACAGCTTCAGGCCAGAAGAAAGTAGCTGCACACATGTTACTGCATATGTAGAAGCTGTGTGCATGTGTGAGAACAGTTGCAACAGGGACAGCCTGTTACTAGGAAGCAGATATGCTGAGTTTCAGGTTCATGTTACCAGGAGACTCGAAAGAGTTGAAACCCAGCCTAACCAGGCTGCCAATGGCCTCTAATGAAAATTTCCATTTGGAAAGGCTTGATGTGGACTTGGCATGTCACCAAACAAGCAGCCTGCTGCAAAATTTTACACCAATTGTATTGCTCCTAATTAAACCCTGTCTGACCTCAGCATTAAGAAACAATTTGTTTCAGGGTATAACCAGCACACATAAGCTATTACATTCTGTTTGCCCTACTAGTATTCTTTGGCTTCTCTGCTTTCCAGTGCTTCTCCTATTGCAAATGCTGCCTGGGAGGCAGAGGTATAGAAAGTGTGCAGTGCTCAAACTGTTTTGTTGGGTAGAGAAGAAAGGGAGGAGACGAAGAGAAGGTTAAACTGAAAATATCACCAACTTTTAGTCATACCATAGGCACTCAGAAGTAGGGATCAGATGGTGCATTCAAGTTTATTCAGGGACAATGAAAGACAGAAATTAAGGGACTTATGCAAACCATTGAGAACATGTATATCAATTTCCTACAATTAAATAAAATAAATAAAGATGATAACCTAATCATCTATTATCTCTCCTAATTTGTTATTTTTCATTCAGTCCTCTAACTTCTGATTTTTACCAGTCAGGATACAAATATCAAAAAGAACAGACTTTGGTGCCCTAGCTGTGAAACTATTCCTAACAGGACACAGTACGAACTTGTCTCTGTCTTTCTGGCAGCCAGTGACTGTGGGAAGACAAGTGATTTAAAGATGGAGGCAAGAGAGGGAATCATGCTGCACCTCCAGTACTGAGGTGTGTCTGTGGAGAATTTTCCAGTTTGTTAGGAGTCATTCTCACTGACAGTTCAGTACCCCTCAGGCACAAAGAGGAGGATTATTTAATAACATATTGGATGTGAGGATATAGAAACCACCTCTACATCATGGTTTCTCCACAAGTCACTGCTCTGGAAGACCTCTGCCCCTGCAGATAGATTGGTGCTTGTTGGGTTAGGACCTACTTAAGTGTTGAGGAGTCTGGAAGAAGGGGAGAAGGGAGAAAGGGGTGGCCTGTGGACCACACTTTCACAATGTACACAGGCTGGATAAAGTGTGAAAGACACTTGTAGGCAGCAGGGGAAAGAGAAGAATAAAATGACCAAATGAACTATGCCTTGCACAGGACAAATCAGCTACAGTGGGGAGATCTTAGCATTTTCAGTCCACAATGGGATAGGGCTAAAAACTAGAGCAGACCTTTCTGTGTTTCTTTTCTGGTTTAAGGCTGAAGAAGACTTTCTAGTGTTCAGTTATTCAAGGAACTGTCAGGAAAATAACAGCAAGATGTGTTTGTGCCAAGGCCATTAACCCTCCATTCTTGCCAACATCAAATTAAATAAACTGAGAAAACAATTTGCATAACACTGTCACAGCCATATATAGTCAAGGCAACCTTTTGGAAAACTGAGCTAATGAAGAGGTATAGTAGAGTAGACACAGTCAGTGACTGCGTGGTCAGACCTGAGAGTGACTGAGTTCAACCTCTGGAAACACACTCCGCAGGTCTATGTGCAGCTCTCACATGGATATGTTGGACTTCTGCGTGGTTCATATGGGCTGTAAAGAATAGCCTTCTGCTTTGACCTCTGTGCAAACTGTTGGTAAGTTTTCCTGGTGGTCTTCTAGAGGCTGGTGAGATCCAGAAATGTACATAAATATGTAAGCCATTTGAAAGCAAAAAGAGAACAGCAGAGTCTGTGATTGCTGGAGAACATGGAGTCAGCTGGTGTGAAAATGTATAAAACAATAACTTCTGTCAGTATCTGTACCTGTTCATGCTCTTTACAAGCAGTTGAACCATCTGTCTGAGCAGAACAGTACCAACCGCTTTCCTGGCTTGCTTTCACTTTAACTAAGCACATCCAGGAGACACTTCTGTAGCAGCTTTGCATACTGGCTATTTTTTACGTCCACATGGCAGCAAATGGAGTAGCAGGATGTGCAATCCAGAATACAAGATCTGAAATTCTGAGATGAGACACAAAACAATGTAAGGCACATCTGGAGTCTGAAATCTTTATGCTAAACAGTCACAGCTACTTACAGATGCTTCAGAATTGCTATAGATTAGCAAAAAAAATGTATATATGGATAATTACCAAAGTACACTTTAACTTGAGAAATTCTTTCAGTTCTCAAGAAAACATTTAAGACTGAGTAAATGAAAATATGCATTTTACATATTGCCTAACTATGCTCATTCGTTTCGATGTATTTGCATATTTAAACAATTGATTGTAAAGAATGTGTTGTGCAATCCCACATATAAGCCCGAGAGAGCATGGCTAAATCCTGTGCTAACTCCTTGAAAACATAATGGTTAATTTTATTTAAGTACCAACTCATGTAGTTTAATTTTCTTTCTTGAACTGATTTTGTTCCCCCACGTCAGTCTCATCAAAAACAAAACAACCACTCAAATAAAACCTATCATAGCACCTGCAAAGTTAAGAAAAAACCCTACAAAAAGGGAAGCTCTCTCTTAGAGCTGTCTGGGAGCAGACACAACATGTTCTTTACAGTCAATTGTGTAAATATGAAAATACGTGGAAATGGAATATATTTAGGCAAGTTTTAAAATGCATAATATTTATTCAACTCTAATAACTTCTTATTAGGAGTCAATAGAGTCTATCAACTAAATGGGTATTTCAACCATTTTCAATAGACACATTATTTACTCAATAGACCGTAATGATTCTGAAGGAGGCATTAGGGCCTATTATGCAAATCTGTGTGTATTGTAGGTGTATTCAAAAACAGTGAAATTTTGACCCTGGCTGTTCTACAGATCCTGATGCCACTGCTCCTTAGAAAGCAAATTGTGTAAACCTAGTTTGAATGAAATAGAAAGGTTAGAAGTAGCGCAGTGGAAATAATAGATGATTTTTTTTTTGTTGTTGGGTTGTAGAGCAGAGAATATAAAAAGGTTTCAGTTNCAAAATATATATTTAAAAAATTTAAAAAGAAAGGAAAAATAATTGTATCTCAAAAGAAACATTTCCTTTCCCACACAACGTTTTCACTCCTTTTTGACTCAGTAGCTACACAAATAACTTCATTGAATTTTTGGCTGGTTAAAACATTCTCCCAGGAGACCTGCAATGAATAACCTGCTTGACACTGGATGTGAGAGGGAGAGGTTTGAACACGACTTTGGACCTTTACTAAGATGGTAATGCCAGTCACCCAGCACTCCTGTTGGTCAGTCCTCTAATTTCTTTACAGCTATACTGCTGAAAAATTATTTCAGGCTGACTGAGAACAAATTAAAAAAAGAAATTACTGCGGAAAAAAACCCTATAGAAATGGCCCATTTGTAATGGCATGGGGAAATCCTAATAGCACTTAGTAGGTGACCTGATTCAAAACTAATAGGTATTACTGGAGATGCTTCATACAATTTCAATGGGGTTTGGCTCCTTGTTGCATGACAGATACAAATAGATTTCTTTAGGGAGACTTATAAACATCCTAGAGGAGACATATAACTAAAAAAGATACTTCTGACTCACATAACACCACATGAAGCTCTCTCAAGTTCAGTTGAAAGTGTCAAAACAGGTGTCTTCATTCTTATCAAATATTAAAAAAAAAAATTGTGAAAGAAAAAAAGAAGTATAGGTTCATACCCAAAAATTTAACACAGAGCAGTGAACCCTGGACTAAGATACCCAGACTAACTCAAGGACCAGAGGTAATATAAAAGTTTGGATAAAATATTCTGCACATCTGTCTCTATCGCTTATAAAAAGTGTTCAGGTACTGGGTGGATACTACTGCCCAGTGCTTTTGGCTCTGCAATGTGTCTTTTGCAGAACAGAAAAAATACAAACGTGGCATTAAAAAATTGCCAAATTGACATTCTTCAATTTGCTGCATACTGCAAAGTTATTTTGATTTGAAGGGCTCCTTTTTCTTTCCTTTTTTTTTTTTTGGTTGATGCTGAAATATTCAAAACCAAACAAATGACCAAATGGCTGAGTATGCCTGTCAGGTGCAAACATGTAGAAAATCTGCAGAAAAACAGCAACTTACATGCAGCAACAACAATGACTTCCTTACATTCTTTATCTGTGTATAATTATGTTTAACCAGTGTTTTTAAGAAAGGGCACAGCACTGGTGAGGCAGAGTTTATAGAAAGAAGCAATATTTTGTATGAAGTCATACTGTTGGGAATTATGTGCACAGAATGAATGGGCATACATTCTCAGTTGTGTACCGCTGGTGTATTTGGCGAAAACCTGATGGACTTCTGGGCACTCAGATCCTTCATCACGTTCTGTTCATCAGAATTAATTGACAATTACAGCCTGGAGGATGACCAAGATTATACAGCTATGTTACATTATATAGTGTCCTCTTCATATTCTTGGCTAAAGACCACACAAGGTGAGTTAGCTACACTGCCACTTACAGCTTCCTTAGTTTTACTAGTGGCAGCAAGTAGGTCTTTTTCACAGAATAAGATTGCTAGTGAACATCAGTCCAGGTCTCCACAAACCAAGGGCTGCCACTGACAGCAATGTGAGCCAAATGGCTGTCCTGTGACAGTGTACCTGGGCAGCTGTTATTGCTGGCGTACAACTTGCAGGTGTGAATCTGAGGTAGAAATAGAAAATGCATAAGCATCAGCCAGGAATGAGTGTGAAGATTCGGGTATTTTGACTATCTAGCCAAAAGAACCCTAAACCTGCTCTGCCTATCTAGATTTTGTTTGTGCTTTGTGACCTCATACCAATGAGAACAGAGGAACAGAACAGAACTTTTTTTTTTTGTCTTGTGGGAAAGAATTATTGAAATGAGTTTGGGGGCTGATGAATACCCTGGAGGTGCTTTGTTCCATTGCTTTCTTTTAGACCATTTGCCTTTAACTCTTGCTTGAGCTTCTGTTCAGCAAAGTTAATAGCTGCAAATTCTTCAGGGATGGGTTGTTAAATCATGTCCAAGAAAATAAATATAATGAATGAACAATCTCAGGAGAAAGTCCTGACATTAAAAAAAAAAAAAA